>JAJAQA010000017.1:3534297-3951797 GCA_021464565.1 Rutilus rutilus | reverse complement strand
GTTTATAGGAGTGGGCTATGCGATGGTATGTATGTTTTTGTATATTTAAACTTAAGTCATTTTATAATTATTTTTTAATTCGACAATAAAATAAATTTATCAAATCAAAATATTATGCCAAGTCATGACATGGATGGTTTCTATTTTTGGACACATAAGACAGGATCAGAATATAAAGAATATATAGGCTTGTAGGAGTCAGTTTAGTGAAGAACATCTAGAACTCTTTTTTGCCCAAAACAAACCAGCTTATAGTAGGCTACAACATTGAGCCTGAAGGCCGTCTGTAGGCCTCACAGATATAGAGTTTCAGTGCTATAGCTTATGTCACCTAATCTAACCTACCTTTCTAGATCTACAAACCATTTAACATGATACAGCATATTACAGAAGAAAAATATAATTAGATGGATGGATGGATGGATGGATGGATGGATGGATAGATGGATAGATAGATATACCTTCTCAGTGTCTTGGACAGCTTCCTTCTCGAACGCAGTCTTTCTCTGTCCCGTGTCTTTAGGCTCTAGTGAAGGTGAAGGTATAAAGTTGGTTTCGTGTTCTGAAGTCTTCAGCTCTTCTCTGTGTGTGGCTCTTGTGCTTCTGGAGCGCTGGCCGACAGTAAGAGCGTCAAAATCGATGGTTTTACTCTCATACGCTCCTTCTACGTTACAAAACAGCCCTCCGTATTTCTGTCGCGGCACCGGGTCCGCCGAGCCCGGGCGAGCCAGATACACCGGCAGATCCTCGGCCCGGTCCTGGTCCCGTTCCCGGTCCACGCGTTTGCGCTCGCGCTCGCGCTCAGCCATGCTGTGAGTGTGTGAGTGTGTGAGACACACTGAGAAGGACAGGAGAAACTTCACTCGAGCTCCACGCCTCACCGTCACATTTCTGCAGATCCTCCACTGTTTAGGTAACAGCTCCTCAACTTTCGCTAGCAACATTTAGCCTGTTATATTAGATATCATGTTTAACAGATAATTATTTGGGCTATAGGCTCTATATTTGCATACATGCACAGATGAATTTATACATTTTCAAATTAATATTAGAATCAATTAGAGCGCTGGTCTCATAAGCAATATCTAATTCATTATGAAGTGTGACATTTTAGCTTTTTTCTTTTTTCGGGATGTAAATAAATAGTCAGCTGACATATTCTACATATTTATAGGGAAACAGGAAAAGTATCCTATGGAAATGTATTGAATGTAAGCTTCAATACATTTAGACTAATATCACAGATTCATTCTATATAGAGATTGGGTTTTTATATTTTTGATTGATTCTTTGTTTAATTAACTTTGATCTTTGAATTCAATATAGGCTATATATTTAGCTATATATATCACAAAAGGCTGACATTTAAATATCACATTAAATGCTAAAACACTTTGGGTTTTATATTGTTGACAAATAAGATTTTTGGAAGAACTCCCCCAACCACCCGCACACAAAAACTCCTTGGTTTAACGAATAAGATTCTAGTTGGTGCACATAAAAGTGTCACATATTGAATATTACTCTTGTTCTTTTTTATTATTATTATGGATTTATTTTGGGCATGTACCATTGTAATAGGCCTATGGTATTCTTTTAAATTTCATATAGCTAAATAGGCTACCATTGTATATTAGAATAGTAATCACAGAGCACCATAGTATATGAAAAGTCGTCATGAAACGGAGGTTGTGATAGTCTTTTCTTCCCTATTGTGCGTATATCCGAGTGAAACAAACAAGAACAAATGTAGGGCGGGGCTTGATTTTGTCTGTGGGGAATTGATTGGATGGTTGTGGTTTGCTATTGGTGGATCTCATGTGAGTGCCCCGCCCTCGAAGAGATGCTGATTCAAGATTACCAGGAATATAAATGATTTAAAAAATGATGTGCACTGATTAATAAAAAAAAAAAGCATTGTCAGTTGTCCCTTCTATTTAGTCCTATCAACTGATCTTCACTTGTTAGCCTAATACTTACATTTAAATAACTTTATTTCAGTAATAAATTCAAGGAGGTACCTACTGCAATAACTATTGGTTTTAAGAAAGCCATGTTAAAGCATTTCCATTTGATATTAATTGTTTGGCTGGCGCAGGACCCCCTCTTTGTTCAGTTCTGCTGTTGTACCTTTAAAAACACTTGCTGTGAAGAAGAGAGAGAGAGAGAGAGAGAGAGAGAGAGAGAGAGAGAGAGAGAGAGAGAGAGAGAGAGAGAGAGAGAGAGAGAGAGAGAGAGACTGTCACTGATGATGATGCAGTTATTTCTCCAGTCAGCACAATGACCAGATTCGGCACGCTGACGGACTGAATGCTGATGACAACATCACAACCAGGACTCGCTTAGTAATGCTTTACAATATAAGGTTCCATTTCTTAACATTAGTGTAACTAAATGAACTAACCTTGAAAAATACATTATTGAAATCATATATAATGGACCTGAGCAAACAAACTAACAATGATGTTGTATTTTTATTAACTGGTATAAAACTGGACGTAGAGATCCATTTCTGTCAGGACCACTATCGTCAAATACGATTGCCAATTACATACAGTTAGGATTGGCGGTATGGTTTTGTTCTGGGCAAGAACTCCCTGCGTATCCTGTCTAGCATGAATAAGAGCAGCAGTAACCCCGCTTAGGGGAAACAGAACAGAACCAACATGAATGATTTGATCATTTATTCTGATTCGAGGGGAATCAGAAGGCCAAATCCTGACTGACGAGAGGAGCTGGGGATGGAGGAGGGTAATTAGCTCCTGAGAAACGCGATAGCTGCTGATAATACTGGAGGAGCTTATATGTGTACAGTGATAGGCGTTGTATTCCTATAGGTACTGTAGACGTGTATCAGCTGAGAATCAGCTGACGCAAGCTTGACTAACGTGACCTGCCAGAACTGACACTATATGCTTAATTGTTAGATAATGCTTTAATTACAGGGTTTTTTTCAATTGCTAAGAAGTGTTTGACAGTTCTTAAAATACTTTTTCTAAACTCTTAAAGGAGAACTCCGGTCAATTTTAACATTGAGCTCATTTTTTAGTAAATTTGGAGTGCTGTCAATACAGAGAACAACGACAAAAATTATCGTGTTATCCTCTTTTTAAAATTTGCACCCTGTTGACTTCAATGGGGCAAGTTTTAAACCTGCTTTTAGCCTCTTAACATCCTTGATGTGTCATTACAAGTGCACAGCCATGTGAGTGATTCCTTCAGAGTGATCACGGGTGAATCTGACTGCAGTAGATGTGAAAGATATTAATAAAAATGATGTTATTTCAGCCAGCGCACATACCTGTATTTACATCCTGTTTTCGGTCGAAGTCCATAGTAATCGATTGTCGAGTTCACGCGCGTGATCATAGGTACTAAACCTATGCGTGTGAACTCGACAATCGATTACTATGGACTTCGACCGAAAACAGGAAGAAAATACAGGTATTTGCGCTGGCTGAAATAACATCATTTTTATTCATATCTTTCACATCTACTGCAGTCAGATTCACCCGTGATCACTCTGAAGGAATCACTCACATGGCTGTGCACTTGTAATGACACATCAAGGATGTTAAGAGGCTAAAAGCAGGTTTAAAACTTGCCCCACTGAAGTCAACAGGGTGCAAATTTTAAAAAGAGGATAACTCGTTGTAGGCAACACCGATTTTTGTCGTTGTTCTCTGTATTGACAGCACTCCAAATTTACAAAAAAATTAGCTCAATGTTAAAATTGACCGGAGTTCTCCTTTAACACAGCAACACACCTACATCACACAATTAGCCAAATAGTAAATTTTCTGCCCAAAACCATTTTCTTAAATAAATACAAACTTTCAACGCAAAAAAAAAAAAAATACTTTTTCAATATACACTAACTCTATCAAAACACTGCAAACCCGTTTCAAAATCGAATCATTTGGTCAAAACTTTAGCACTCGTTTTCTATCCAACATGAACACAGTCAATCAGAGCGCAATGACTGTCAAAATTTTAACAGTTCGTGGCATTGCAAAAACTGAATTACTTGTCATGTTTCAGTTCTATCTGTATAGAACATACAGTATGAAATCCTTTTTTTTTTTTTTTTTCATTCAGCTGTGTGTGTGTGTGTGTGTGTGTGTGTGTGTGTGTGTGTGTGTGTGTGTGTGTGTGTGTGTGTGTGTGTGTGTGTGTGTGTGTGTGTGTGTGTGTGTGTGTGTGTGTGTGTGTGTGTGTGTGTGTGTGTGTGTGTGTGTGTGTGTGTGAATTCATGGTGCATTAGATGTGTACAACATAATATCTAAATGTGAAGGAGTCATCAATACTTTATAGAATGTACAACTGAAAAAAAAAATAATAATAAGTAAAAGAATTGCTGCAGTAAAGGCTTTATTAGCAACATGAAATTGCTGTCAGTGATCAACAAAACGAAACAAAGACAAACATACATGGCCTTTGGTTTAAAGTGTGTAAAAATAAAATAAAATGACAGGGAAAAAAGGCCCAGAAAAAAAAAAGTCCTGTTCTATACGATCTTCAGCATTTGGCCACATGTTCTCGTCTACATCACATCATATGTTTTCTCTCGCTATACACCTTGGATAGAAACGCTTGGCATGCCTTATCCACCCCTGACAGTCTTCAACTGAGATGTCTCTACATCCAGCATCCATGGCATCCAGTCGGGACATTTGGTCATGTGGCCGATGATCATATACTTTCCATCTCCAAGCAAAAAAAAATTCCTCAATGTGGTTGAGGAAAGGAGAGTACGGAGGAAGAAAAAGGGAAATCATTCTTGGATGTGCTGCAAACCAGTTTGTGATTGCATGTGAATGGTGGAATGCTACATTGTCCCATGTAAATCACAAATGTCCTCCTGTTCTGCTTCTGGCACCAGTTGTTGGTGGAGGTCATCTAAAAACAAAAGGCGCTCTGTGTTGTAGGGACCAATCTAGCTTTTCTGCAGGACCAAACCAGCACTTGAGATTGCAGCACACATTGTGATGTTTGCTCCTCTCTGACCCGGCACATCAACGGTGGCCCTTTTCCCAATTACATTTCTTCCTCGTCTACCTGTTTTTGCCAGGTTAAACCCTGCCTTAAATGAATTTGTGAAGTGTCTGATTAGCCTCCAACTCCATCAATCATAAATCTCTGAAAGAAAAAGCAAACACAATTATTACATAAATGCTTTAGAGTAGCTGTAGAGAATAGTGAAAAAAGAGGTGTGGAATAGTCACTGTACAATCAGACATAGTGTATAGACACCATACCTGGACGTATTGGTGCCGGAGTTTCTTGACCTGATCACTGTTTCTCTCAAAGGGAACCGTGTACAACTGTTTCATTCGAAATCTGTGTTTGGTCAGAGTCCGAGCAATGATAGCCAGGCTGATGCTTTCCACTTTTTGGAATACCAGGTTGTCCTCTACAATTCTGGTCTGCATTTCTCTCAGTTTTATTATTGCATTGTCAGCAATGACCCGTCCTACAATGGCATGTTCTTGGTCTTCACTGAGAAGCTTTCTTCTTCCCCCAGAGCTAGGAAGTCGTTGTGTCCTTTAGAGGAACAAAAATACAACATATTTGTATTTGCAACTGCTGGTGGCCAGCAGTTACTGTAATACAGTAAATAGCAACTACACTGATAGCCCTCATGAAATGCATGAAAAATCCGGATAATGGAAGCAACGGTTGACCGTCTGAGATTAGGCTGGACTCTTTCACCAGCCTCTCTCAATGACAGACCATGGTCTATGATTGTGGCTCTTATTTCATCCATGACAACAGCTCTTACTCTCCTTTAAACAGCACCACGCATTCTTACTCCTCTCCCCCTACCTCTCCTTCTCCCTTGTCCTGGTTCAACTAGTCCTCTCCCTGGTCCATCTAGTGCTCTCACTGGTCCATCTAGTCATCTCACTGGTCCATCTAGTCATCTCACTGATCCATCTAGTCCTCTCCCTGGTCTATCTAGTCCTCTCCCTGGTCCATCTAGTCCTCTCCCTGGTCCATCTAGTCCTCTCACTGGTCCATTAAGTCCTCTCCCTGGTCCATCTAGTCCTCTCCCTGGTCCATCTAGTCCTCTCCCTGGTCCATCTAGTCCTCTCACTGGTCCATCTAGTCCTCTCCCTGGTCCATCCATCTAGTCCTCTCCCCTAACTAGTCCTCTCCCTGGTCCATCTAGTCCTCTCCCTGGTTCATCTAGTCCTCTCCCTGGTTCATCTAGTCCTCTCCCTGGTTCATCTAGTCCTCTCCCTGGTCCATCTAGTCCTCTCCCCTAACTAGTCCTCTCCCTGGTCCATCTAGTCCTCTCCCTGGTTCATCTAGTCCTCTCCCTGGTCCATCTAGTCCTCTCCCTGGTCCATCTAGTCCTCTCCCCTAACTAGTCCTCTCCCTCGTGCAGACATTTTCTTTGTTTTTTTGCTCCTCTGTGTTGTTATGTGTTGCTTTGAACAAAACCAATCCAAAGACTGCCTTTTTATTGTGTATGTCCCATCAGCCACTTGAGCTTGAGCTGGTCGTAACACCATGTAATGGAAAGTCTTCAACACCTGGCTATGTCTCTGATTGAGATTGGAATCAGCTATTTCTTACTCTAATTATCAGTCATTTAAAAATGCTTATCAGCTGTTTGAATATATTTTTTTAAATATTTGTTTCAATACTTTTGAGCTGATATTGTTGCAGAAGTAGAGGCTTTATACTGTATCTATGGTTTGGAAGAATAGGTCAAAAGACTATAAAGATCCATGATTTTGGTATTGGGTATGCTTATGTTATATGTAAAGAAAATGTAGGCATTCTAGAAACGTGTTAATTGACTGCATTTTGTGTGAAAACAACATGAATTGTGTTAATGGTATGGTCACAACAGACAGATGTTGTGCTAATTGTGTTTAGAGTTTTGAAAACGTGACTACAGATTGGACAAAAGGATGTTAGCAATTGAAAAAAAAACTGTAACATGTAAATTGTCACCAGTCACTTTTTACTCAGCGTTAAAAAATGACCAAGAACAATCAGAATCAACTTTGTATCAAAATCTAAAAATGGTCTCATCATAGTTTCAGTTCACTCTCAGCTCAACATACACAGCTGGTTAACAGCCGGAAACAGGTTATCAGTGTACTGTCATAGCTATAGCTTGTGTCCTGATGGAGGGGTCATGTTAAATTGTGTCCTGAATGAGGGGTCATGTTAGCTTGTGTCCTGATGGAGGGGTCATGTTAAATTGTGTCCTGAATGAGGGGTCATGTTAGCTTGTGTCCTGATGGAGGGGTCATGTTAAATTGTGTCCTGAATGAGGGGTCATGTTAGCTTGTGTCCTGATGGAGGGGTGATGTTAGCTTGTGTCCTGATGGAGTGCTGATGTAGGAGACTATATTGAGTATGACGTACCGCTCTAGCCAGAGGCACAGACATTGAAGTGTCAAAACAAAGATGACAGTGGGAGAGCAATTCACTGTCAACCAGTGGATCATCCAATCATAAGCAGCATATTTCACTGGATAAAAAGGTTTTTCCTCTTAAAGTCCCACTGAAGTGTCTTGTAACGCGCAGCTTTGGATTTTCCACTGAAACAGGAAGCTAAGGCGGGACTTATTGAATGGCTCCTCCCCCTTTTCAACTAGCCAATAGCGTTTAGTTTACCTCACAGACTGCAAGTCGTACTTGACAGCACCATGGAAGCGGATCAGAGTGCTGATGATACGCTGGATTCAATAGTAGAGGTGAATAAATTCTAGCCATTTCATTCTTAACCAACATACAGTTGGAAAGCAGAATAAAACTCGAGTGTTTGAGCAATCAAACACACACATCTCCAACCCATATTGCTCTGTTACGTGTCAACAGTCGCTTTGTCCAGGTGGTGTTTATAGCATAGGGGGCGGAGCTTTAGATTCTAGAGAGCATTTGATTGGACAGAAGATGTGATGAGAAGCTGAAGTCCGCGGTGATGTCATACAAATCTGTGATCCATTTTAGTGGAAGTGAGAGACTACGTTTTTGAATGCTTATCCGCGAATTTTGTCATTGTTTTGGAGAACACCAGCTTATAACCTTAAGGCTAACATATTCATACTTAAAGTAAAAAAAAAACAGATTTCAGGGGGCCTTTAACCATTTTATTCACTGTAACAAGTATGATCCACAGTTTTTATTTTGATGGGTATAAAATTGCTTTGATTCATTTTATTAAAGGAAACCTTTTTAAAATAAATAAATAAATAAATTGAGAAGGCAATATGAAATCCAGAAATGCAATTTCTAAATCTAGTTATAAGTGAAGATGGTATAAGTGAAGCTGACACCAGTGTTCAGTTCAGAGACGCCGTTCGACCATCTGAAGAGAAAGAGAGAGGTTGATAAGCAATAATAATTGTGAATTCCTAAGTTTCAAACACAGATCCTCTTAAATGTGCTTTATACGACCCGTTAAACATCTCCAAGCTTTTGTCAAATCTATTAGAGACTACGAAAATGGATCACGTGTGTTTTAGGAAAAAAGAATTACATCTTGACGAAACTTCTCGGTCATACAGTATGAGTGTTTTAATTACAAAGCATTGAAGAGAAACTCTTCTGTCCATAGCAGCACATTTCTATGGAAGCTTGTTTCTGCCACAGAATAAAAAATATAAAGTTAATTGAGACTTTTTATCTTGCTATTCTGACTTTATAACACGCAATTCTGACTTTATAACACGCAATTCTGACTTTATACGCAATTCTGACTTTATAACACGCAATTCTGACTTTATAACACGCAATTCTGACTTTATAACACGCAATTCTGACTTTATAACACACAATTCTGACTTTATAACACACAATTCTGACTTTATAACATGCAATTCTGACTTTATAACACACAATTCTGACTTTATAACACGCAATTGCGACTTTATAACACGCAATTCTGACTTTATAACACGCAATTGCGACTATAACACGCAATTCTGACTTTATAACACGCAATTCTGACTTTATAACACGCAATTGCGACTTTATAACACGCAATTCTGACTTTATAACACGCAATTGCGACTATAACACGCAATTCTGACTTTATAACACGCAATTCTGACTTTATAACATGCAATTGTGTGATACAAAGTCAGAATTGCGAGATATAAGTCAGAAATGTGTAAAAGTTTATTTCTCACAATTCTGACTTTATAACACGCAATTGCGAGTGCGACTATAACACGCAATTCTGACTTTATAACATGCAATTGTGTGATACAAAGTCAGAATTGCGAGATATAAGTCAGAAATGTGTAAAAGTTTATTTCTCACAATTCTGACTTTATAACACCTAATTCTGATAAATAAAGAGATGTAAACTCGCAATTGTGAGATAAAAAGTCGCAATTATCTTTTAAAATGTTTTATTCTGTGGCGGAAACAAGCTTGCATACATTTCCTTACACCTACTGTAGGACTTTTAACTTTCTAGTTATAGTAACTTTTTTACTCACCGTATTCCAAAATATATTATTTTTTTAGGAGACAGAATATATGTGTTATATTATTGGCCATCTCGTATATAAGTGTCTTTTTGTTTAGTTGTTCTTTGTGTTCTTGTTTCTCCATCCGGTTTGTTCTCACCTGTGTCTTGTATTGGTGAATTGTTCCTATGGCAGTAGAGTTGGTGTGTTTGTTTCTTGTTTCATTTGATGTGTATTTTAGTATTGCTCTATTAATTAACCGTGTTTGGGTAAATGGTCTCGTATTCTGAGACTCGCTCTGTTACGATAAGGCTTTCAACCAGGGTCGGTGTTTCCTTCACAATACAACAGGGGAGACTGTTGGCCATTTTAGAATTAAAAATGCATGAGAGATCTTCTCACAAGGCTATACTAGACAAGCATTATCAGCTTAATAAATCATTTATCAATATGATGCATTGTAGTGCTGTTCAACTATACATTAATCTATCCATTTATCCTGCTGAAGTTGAGATGTGTTGCTGTTGACTATCACAAATAGGACATGGGGAGAATGATACCAAAAGGATGGACAGGCAGACACTCATCTTTTACAGATCACCATCCAGACAGCATTACACTCTTCTCCACCTGGCACATGACAAACCCTCTACTGGTGTGTAATCACTGTTGATTGATAAGTAGGCAACCGATGATTTCCGAGCACTACATCCGTCTGGATTGCTCAGAGCATTCGGCTGCATGTTTAAATTCACTTATGAAACCTTAATGAAATGATTGGCTGATCACAGTGGAGCTCTGGTTTTTGTATTTCTGTGTCGTAAGACATTTTAACATGTTTGCAGTTCTCAACCCTAACTCGTAACACTCGTATTCCAGAGATACGTTACACTCATCGGTATCTCGGGTGGCTGAAGTTACACATGTTAGAGGAAGCAGAGACGTTGTTAATATTGCATTAGTGTCAGGGAAGTACAACAGGTATAGGTTGCACTAACTTTCTCTGGTTACAGAGAGGTTATTACAACAAATACTTCTTGTGGCTGCAGTGCGCTCTTGTTTAACCATCCTCATCAAGCTCAAATTCTCAACAATCAGTTTACTGTTTGCATTTCATTGCATGTCCATTACAGTAAGTTACCAAATGCTGCCAAAAAATATCACTTGCATGGTATAAAACAATGTTTTTGGCTAATAACATTTTCTGTCATTCCTATTAATGGTAATGCGTAGCGTCTTATAAATACTGTAAACCTTACAAATTGTGTGAATTTTTAGTTGACTAATTGATAATAATGTTATAATGTTATAGTAGTGACTCCAAAGGTGGACATATTTTGAATTCACAAAGGCCTCAATTGTGTACATGCTCACACCCATATGTTTCTAAACACGCACATACACACACACACACACACACACACACACACACACACACACACACACACACACACACACACACACACACACACACACACACACACACACACACACTCTTGGGGACTTTCCATAGACATAATGATTTTTATACTGTACAAATTGTATACCAGGACCACACACACACACACACACACACACACACACACACACACACACACACACACACACACACACACACACACACACACACAATTCAAACTGATACATTACAGAGATTTTACATTAGAGATTCTATATAGTGCACCTAAGTGCATAGTGCATGCCATCAGCTTTTTGTCTTCAGGAGCCGTGTGTGTTCCTCGTGTCTTTGCATTATGACACCAGATGACACAAACACGAGCTCTGCGTTATCCACCTGGAGCAGAGCTCACACATTCAGTTCTCGGGGGAGCTGAATGCACTCACTGTTGTGAATTTGGCCCTTTTCTTTAATTTGACCTTTTTTTCCCCATATATACTGTATATACCATTGTACTATATATCCCACAATTCCAAGCAAACTACACTACTAAATCTAGTGCACTACATTACCCATACACCCTCTGGTCAAGGTCTATAAGTAGACCTCACTTCCTTACTTTCTTTTGCATTGGTGAGGTGTGGGTGTTTGAATGGACACCCAACCATGTCCTTCGAGTCCTTTCCTTAGGATGCGTTAATGACTTTTGACCATCTTGTACATCCTGTTCATCCTGTCTATCCGTTAACACCTGTCCATGAACGTCATGTCATGTGACTTAGTCAAGACTTAATTATCCTGAACTTAAAATGAAAGAGAGCAAAGGACTGGGATTTGTCCCATGTTTTAATCAGACACGCCATCAAGTTTCTGCAACTCCAACGAACTTTGGATATATTTAACATCTGGGGCCCTATCTTGCACCCAGCGCAATTGACTTTGTACACGGACGCATGTATCATTCCTATTTTGCACCCGCGCAAAGCGGACTTTTCCCTCCACAGACGCACGCCGGTAAACTAGGAAATACACTTGCGCTCCCCGGGGCGGTTCAGCGCAAAGAGGAGGCGTGTTCCGGCGCAAACGTTCCCTCATGCTATTTTACAGGTTTAGAAAACAATTGCGCCACTAACCGAAAAAAAACAGTTTAAAGTCAGTGGCGCGTTGCGCATGTTATTCATATAAGGGCGCATGCTTGGCCTTAATCAATGTAGCGTGTGCACAACGCGCATACACTTTGATTCTCTCATCTACACACAGACGCAGCAGTTATCATTTTTGCAAATCATACATTATTACGATAGATAGATAGATAGATAGATAGATAGATAGATAGATAGATAGATAGATAGATAGATAGATAGATAGATAGATAGATAGATAGATAGATAGATAGATAGACAGTTTATTATAAAAGCATACATCTAGCTTACACATTTACCCAAATTATCATACGCCTGTTTAACCGAAGTTAATTTGGGTGTGTTTCTCCATCCCCAACGTCCCTGACGAGAACGTCGGTCTCCTCGGCCTTGAACCGCTCCTCGCGTACGCCTGGCAAATCCGCTGTTATAATAGGAATCCGCTTTGAACAAGCGTGCCTGATCTTAAAGGGAATGTGAGATGTCGCTCTGATTGGTTTATTTCATGTTACGCCCAAACCACACCTATGAATAATGACGCTACTTCAGACCAACCCCTTTTAGATTTGCGCCAGGCGCAAGAGTCATTTATCCCGCCGGGAAAATAGCAACAGCGCCAAGACCCGCCCACAAAGTTACTTGCGCTTTGCGCTTTGACACTTGCGTTTCAGATCGTTAAAATAGGGCCCCTGATATCCAACACTCACTGCAAAAAGATTTGTGTAGAAGCTCCGCTCATGCTTGTCCCTTTACTTGAAGTAATCTCACTCCAGCCATATCTAGCTTTTCAGACCCAGACAGCAACATAGTGTCGGCCCAGATCCGGCCCACATCTGGGCCTTGTGGAATCCATGTGCACCAGATGTGGCCCGGATCTGGGCCGACACTATATTGCTGTCTGGGTCTGAGGTGCTATATATGGCTGGAGTGAGATTACTGGCATGACAGTGAGATTACTGAACCTACTTCCTCTGGGAATTGCTTGATGTAACAGATCACGCCACCGCCAGGTTGAATTTGACTTTGGCTCGTGAGAAGCATAAAGTCGTTTGTGTACAATTGGATGAGCGCTCCCAGACAGCAACATAGTGTCGGTCCAGATCCACACGGCCTGGTTACTTTTTAGTAAACTCTGTATACACAAACAATGTTCTCAATGCTGGAGTTCATGTAGATCCCCTGGTGATACTTCCAGCAAAGTTTCATGCTGTGTCGAGCCTTCTTAGTGTTTTAAAAATAGCGATTTTTGATGCTATCATAGTCGTGCCCCATTCACTCCCATTCAAAAGGCAATTTGACCGAAAATGGAAATACGGTCAAACTTAAAAGTGGCGTTTCTATGCTAATTATGCTTTTAAACGAAAGTTTGCCTCGGGTAGATTCACAAAAAGACCCTAGGTTGCATTTTGGCGAGAGTTACCCTTTAATATAGACATATCATATTCTGCAAATTAATAGTCTGTCTGTGTCTGAGATCAGCGTGTTCTCAGTGTGTCCAAAGGTGAAAAAAGAGAGATTATCATATTTCTGAGGAGATATTAGACTTTAATGAAATGAAGCCAAACCTGGTATACAGAATGCCCCAAAAACATATTTACAAGCCAGAGACAGCCAATTAAAGGGAGTTAGAAAGATCATTCGGTACAAACCAGTTAGTGAAAGTCCTGCTGGTACGCTACAGCTGTTCGTTTGAAAGAGTAGAAAACAACTAGGCTCCGGGAAGAGATGATTAAATACAGGGACAGTCGAGGAAGGCGGAAACACATCTGCAGCCGTCACCACAATACACATCGCAAGAATAAACTGCAAAGTGACTCTACTGCTCAAGCTGCAGAAGGAGAAATGTATTCACATCAGGAGGATATAGAGACACATGTACATATCAACAGACATATATATTACACTGCAGTCAGAAAGAGGAACTGCTGAGCTTCATAGACATGGAATATTATTGGTCAATAGGCCTCGTTCATCAACCACAAGCAGAGTGAGTTTCTGTGCAAATCATTCGTAAAAGCAAGTCATTATGTGACAATTTACAGTTTCATTTGCAAACATTTGTTGAATGATGTGAGCATTTACTACAGGATGGTTTTACTTGGGTAAATTCTCGCATGGTGCAATGGTTTTTTGTTACGTGCTACGATTTACACAACTATTTAACTTTCATAAACTGTTGTGACTGTTTACTTATGATCGGTTTTACTTGCGTAAGTTTGCATGATGCGAAAATTTATGGAAAAAATACGTTTTACTTAAAGGAACACTTATTCACCGTCTTTCCTACATTTAGATAGGTGGGCAAATGCATTTTTGTCTCAGTGCAGGCATTGTTTTAGTTTGGCAGCGCCGCCGCTAGCTTAGCTTAGCATAATGAATGGAATCCTTTGTTGCCAGCTAGCATGTCGTGAGTAAAAGTGATCAAAACATATATATATATTTTTTAAACTAATTACTTATTGTGGCCTGCGTATTCACAACGAGTACAAATAGCAATGCAGATTAAGACTAGGTGATTTCCTAGGCAGATATTGACTTGGGACTATATTGGGGTGAAGCACAGGCGAAGCACTGCTACTTGGGCGCAGAGATATCACGCAACACCTGAAATCCCCCCACGTTGAGCCTGGTCATCGATGGCAGTAACTTGTCCCACTCGCCACAGCACAGACACTCTATTTCAGTCGGCATAGATTGGCATATTCCCCCACATTCACACCACCAGTTCGTGTTGGCTCTCGTCCTCACGTCCTCAGGCTGTTGAGCGATCGCAACCTCCTCCTCCTGTCGTTCTATTTCCAAAGCACGCAGCTCATCTTCTGAAAACTCTGGTTCATAGAGGTATGGTTCTGGCTCTCGACTGTCTGAGAAGTCACCCTCTTCGTCTCTCACAAAATCAGCCATGTTCATCGCCGTTCACTATGTCTACTATAGGAAAAATAGCCAGCTACTATTCACGCCGGTTGACGGAAGTTGGGGGATTTCAGGTGTTGCGTGATATCTCTGTGCCCAAGTAGCAGTGCTTCGCCTGTGCTTCACCCTAATATAGTCCCACGTCAATATATGCCTAGGAAATCGCCTAGTCTTAATCTGCAATGCTATTTGTACTCGTTGTGAATACGCAGGCCACAAGAAGTAATTAGTTTTTTTTAATTAGTTTTTTTTAATCACTTTTACTCACGACATGCTAGCTGGCAACAAAGGATTCCATTCATTATGCTAAGCTAAGCTAGCGGCGGCGCTGCCAAACTAAAACAATGCATGCACTGAGACAAAAATGTGTTTGCTCACCTATCTAAATGTAGGAAAGACGGTGATAAGCCCTATTTCAAAAAACGGTGGAGTGTTCCTTTAAAGTTTAAAAACTGTCACATGGTACAATAATTTACACAATAACAGTTTAGCGTCGCCATGAAATGAAAAAATCACCCAATCTGTTTTCTAAATGCATGTTAAATATTTTATTGTGAACAATTCATTCTGTACTGTACAGGGTTAAATTAAAACTTGTTTTTTTGAACTCGTCATTTTTTTTTTATTTATTAAAATGTCACAGCTGGATCTTTGGATCTCTGGTGATGTATGCAGGACTTCTCCAAACATGTAGTCCACTTAAACCCTGTTTCTTTTTTACAGTCGATTGCAAGCGCATTCATTCGAGTGCAACACACACATCCAAAAATCCTAAAACCGAGTCCTTGCCCTACATTTTTTCTTTTCTATAATTCCAGTCACAGTATGGAAGACAAAATCGGTCACTACTTTCATTTCATCACAACTGATGAAACCATTTCATAAACTGTTGCATGTTACTATTTAATTCATAAATGGCTACTTGTGTAAACTTGCATGGTGCAGCAATGTGCATTAAAAATAGTTTTGTTCAGTAAACCTTTACACATGAATGTTTTTAAGAATGATTTACATAAAAAATAAATGTTGCTTGTGATGGAGGAATGAGGCCCGATACAATACAAAAAGAAATATATTAAAAACCAGGCTGCCCAGTATTGGTTTTTCCTCTGAACAGCAGGTTGGTTGCAGTAGTCTACTCAACTTTCTAGGGGTAAACAAAAACTGCTAGTGTGGATGGTTTGTAGTGGACGGTCTGGCTTTCTCTCTCAATCTGTCTCTTTCTCCGGCAGTGAGGAAGACGCCTCTCCTAAGGGGTCCTGACCACAGAGATGCGACAGTCGCCTCACTAACAGGCCCTGAGTCAGCACACATTACTCCTGCAACGGCGTCCATTTCGCTTTCCGTTTCCCAAAGTGTGTGTGGGAGGAGAGACAGATAGACAGAGTGAGAAAGAAAGGGGTTTGTGGGTTGTGGTTGGTAGCAGTCGCAGTAGATCATGGCGGGTCCCTGCATGGCAGAGATAATCCATGATCCTCTAGTTGGGTTGATGATGGTGTTTTCGTCACGCTTGTATATTGGTCTGTAAGTGTGATTTCAAGCATTCTGTCCTGGTTCTCCACAGAGGTGTAATCTAATCCAGTGCAGATAATCCCAATAAAATCCATCATCATTAACTCTGAATTTCCCACTTCTACACGAGCAAAAACAAAACAGCCAGTAATACACCTTGAGTCGTAACAACCGGACGACTGCAGTTGCATGCGACAGCTCCAGGTTGCTTCAAATCCTGTGTGCGCAAGGACAAAAACTCGGATCAGTTCAACATACACCCACGGTGGAGCCATTCAAATCCTACAGGATAATGAACAATATTATTCGGTGAAAAAATAAATGCAACATGTTTGTTTCAGTAATTTTATAAATGTAAATATATCAATTCTGTATAAAATATATATATATAAATCAAGTAGTGTGATACAAGATGTCAAAAGAATGCATTGTTTGCTTTGGGTTCATGTACACAAAAGTAGCAGCAACTTATCTATTGCTACAGTTATTACTGTTTAATTGTGCTTTTTCAAATGAATCCAAATAGGATCCAACAGGATAATGGGAATATCATTTAACCCTCTGGTGCTGTTCGGTTATTTTTTTACTTCATCGGAATGGTACGAAATTTGGTAAATGTTTTGTCACACACACGCACAAAATCATGAACATGATTTGAAAGAGGTAAATGGTCCTGGAAAAAATAGTCACACTTGTAGTTGTATTGGAAATGAATGGGAAGCTAATTTCATCTAGTGGAAGCGTTTGGTACTGCAGCCAAACAAAATCTTGCTGAAAGCTCACATTTGGAGCACAGCTTGTAAAACGTTTTGGAAAATATAGATTTCATATAAAAATTAGATGTTGTATTTGTGTTTCTTTTATACTGAAGTTTATAACCTTTTTCAAGGTAACTTTTTTAAGCTTTTTTCACTTCAGCAATAATCTGCCAAGTGTCGTCTTTAAAAAGAGACCAAACTTCAGTCAGTGCTCGTCCGTTTAAGTTGGAAATTAAATTTTCAGGTCCATGCCCAAAAAGTGAATAAATGGATTAGAACTATTGCATAAATATAATTTAGTACCATAAAAATCTCCTAAAAATACAAAATATTAAATCAAAACCATTGTCAAACTAAAATATAGTACAATCATTTCATTTTTGACCGACACACGAACAGGACCACAGAGTTAAAGGAAGTTTGGATGCTAAAATACCCAATGTGCAAGTAATTATGGTTTTTACTGCTGGCAAATAAGTAAACTGCAGTAGTTCCCTTTCAATACACAATAAATAAATGTAATGTTCTTATTGTACTCAGTAGTATCATCTAGTCGTGAACCCCTAATACAATAGCTTAGTCTCAGTCAAGGTCTAAAACTTGGCTTTCTGAATGAATTATATTTTCCTCAAAAAAACTTGAACACAAGGAAGACAAAAAGATTCTACACTCACCTCTGCAGGAGATGTCACAGACATCAAGGCCAAAGAATAAAGGCAAGAGAGAAGAATAAAAAGAGAAATAGAAACTGAAAGACAAAGAAAGAAAGAAAGAAAGAAAGAAAGAAAGAAGTATTAATTAAGGTTAGGATAGGAAAATGAGCAACATCAATATTAGAACAAACAACAGGAGACATGATCATTCTGACAGATCGTCTTCTGTAAATCATTAGTCTGACAGCTCGTAACTACAGATGTTATAAACATGTCTTACCTTCTCCTCTAGATCTTTAATCTGTCTCCTCTGAATGTCAGTCTTATCTTCCAGATCTCTGATCCTCTGCATTGAGAGAAACACTCATTTCAGTGTGATTATCTTCAATATGTCATCGCTCAGTAATCTAAAGCACAATTATCACAGAGCTCAATAATGGAGAATACAGCGGGTCCAAAAGTCTACTAGAGCACTAGTTGAATGCACCACTGAAAATAAGAAAAGTATGTGGGTTTTACTACATGCTTTGGTATTATATTTGGTATTTCCTGATAATTTGCTGCCCTCTTCTGTATATAACAGCTATTGCATCAGGTCACCATCTGACATACATCACACAAAACCAACACATTTAAAGCTGCAGTCCGCAGTTTTTCCTCTTTGTCGCCATCTCTGTTCGAAATCTGCAATTGCAGTTATTCGCGGAATTATCAACTTTACGTGGGTTGTGCCTCGGCACGGCACAGCGCGGATGAATCCAATGTTTTGAGGAGAACGTGCGGCTGTCAGTCGCCGCCGGTGTGGATACTGGCGTTCGCAATCACAGATTCTACTTTTTGGAAGTATGACCAACATAAGAATTTTCACCGGAAAATGTCGTCTGAACAAGTAACATCCACTTTTGTTCTGACCAACTAAGGGGAAAAAAAGCATTGCAGTAAATCACGCTGATTAAATCTAACGATCGCTTATCATATCACATCAAACCGTGCCATTTCACTTCCGATATTTGTCCTTGTTTTCACATGGGCCGGTTGCAGTCTCTTTTTTTCTCCTTTTGGAGTCTTTTGCATTTTACACTGGTGAACCTCCAGCTGTCACTGGTGATTGTGGTTTGAACCTTTCTGGATCCGCCATCAAATTGATAAGTTTAATTATATCAAGTGCTGTGAGAAACAGCTATAAATCTCCAGCATCCTCACACTCATAGCCGACTAGCCGAGACTCTTCTTTATGTGGACAGATGTGACGTAATGACGCAAACACATGCTCGAATTTCCCGTGGAAATCCACCAGTACCACTGGAGTTAAAAACATTATTACAAGCTTACCGTTTTGAATGGAGCTACGGCAAGCAGAGAGCTCTGAACACTGGCTGGTGATGTACTTGCTCAAACATTTATTTTGGATCATTTTTAACCCAAAAAAGCTACGGACTGCAGCTTTAAACAAGTTTTTATACACATTAACAGTCTTTTATAGTGTTTGCATTACAGTTACCAGATTATTACTGCATTTCACTCACATTCATGACTGACTGAAATACTGCAGTGATATTTCCTTTTGTTTATTGTTTGATGGGATAATGCCCTTCTAATGTTCAGAAAACCAGTTTATAAATCAACTGAATAGTCAAACTGGTGAAATTGGTTGGAAAATTAGTCATCACTTTTGGCATTTTTGAATCAAAATGAACCAAAAACCTCTGAGAGATGCCGTTTTCATGAAGATCACTCGCTAATGTTTTGTTGTAGTAAAGTTGTAACCTTGTTCCTTGAAAAGTCAATGGAATCATTTTAAAGGAACTTTTTGGGACTTTAGCTTCTTCACCGTATCCCCCAGAGTTAGATAAGTCCATACATACCCTTCTCATCTCCGTGCGTGCCGTAACTCTGTCTGACGCACCCACCGCTAGCCTAGCTTAGCACAAAGACTGGAGGTAAATGGCTCCAGCTAGCATACTGCTCCCAATACGTGACAAAATAACGCCAACATTTTCCTATTTACATGTTGTGATTTGTATAGTCACGGTGTGTACAAATAACAATGTCACATGAGACACCGCCATCTTCTAACCGTATAAAATGTTTGCGTTATTTTGTCACGTATTGGGAGCAGTATGCTAGCTGGAGCCATTTACCTCCAGTCTTTGTGCTAAGCTAGGCTAGCGGTGGGTGCGTCAGACAGAGTTACGGCACGCACGGAGATGAGAAGGGTATGTGTGGACTTATCTAACTCTGGGGGATACGGTGAATAAGCTAAAGTCCAAAAAGTCGGCGTGTTCCTTTAAACGATACTGAAATTTCATTCTTTATATCAGTAATGAAGCAACAACACACATCTGACGAGGTGAAATGTTTCCGACTCTTATTGACTATCATGTTCAGCATATACTGTCTCCTGTAGCAGATTTCGGTTCCTGTAGGTGTTCAGTGGATCACTTCATGACTTTCATGTTGTCTGTACTGTTCTTCTTGCATTTGGTTATTTCTTCAACAATGTATCATTTATTAATTAGTGGGTCATGCTACAAAACAGCTGCCATTTGTGTCCCACACATACACGAGTCAAACATCACTTTTAAAATGAATAGCTGATGATGAATACAATGATGACTGAGGGATGTGCAAATAAACATTCCTCAAAAGCCTGATGTATCATATTTGATACATACATTTAGCCATGCCAGCAAAATGCCCTCAACCACATCACAGAGCAACTGGGTCTCCTAGATTTTCCTCCAGTCCTTATACATTTTAAGAAAAGAAAAAAAAAACTTTATATGATTACTTAATATGATAAACTTAAAATTATTATTTTTTCATCATGAGGATTCAGTGGCCTGTCTCTATGAAAGTATGGCACATGCATTTAAATGTATTAAATGATTTGAAAAGAAAGTGTGTTGTGTACCTGATGGGCCTGATGGAGCAGCTCCATGCGCTCCTGCAGAACCTGACAGTCGTACTCTCGACTCTTGCGCAGCATCTGTCTGCGCAGTCTCTCCACGGCCGAGCGCAACTCGTCCTTCTGCAGCTCGTCCAGAGGCTCTCCGTATTTGATCACTTTATCCTGCTGCAATGCGTTGTACAGAGTAGCCTCCAACTCCTGGATTTGCTGTTGCACACACACACACACACACATGTACAGTTACAGATTGCGACGGTAAGGTGGTAGTTGTGTGGACTGTCAATGGAGATATACAGTATGTATATATACACTACCGGTCAAAAGTTTTAGATCGCTAAGATTTTTAATGTTTTTAAAAGAAGTCTCTTCTGCTCACCAAGGCTGCATTTATTTGATTAAAAATACAAACAAAAACAGTCATATTGTGAAATATTATTGCAATTTAAAACCGCTGTTTTATTCCTGTGATCAAAGCTGAATTTTCAGCATCATTACTCCAGTCTTCAGTGTCACATGATCCTTCAGAAATCATTCTAATATGATGATTTGATGCTCAAGAAACATTTATGATTATTATCAGTGTTGAAAACAATTTTTTACATTTTTATTTCAGGATGCTATGATGAATAGAAAGTTCAAAAGAACAGCATTTATCTGAAATCTAAAGCTTTTGTAACATTAAACACTACCGGTCAAAAGTTTGGGGTCAGTAAGATTTTTAATTTTATTTTTGGGGGAAAGAAATAAAATAAATCAATACTTTTATTCATCAAGGATGAGTTAAACTGATCAAAAGTTACAGTAAAGACATTTATAATGTTAGAAAATATTCTATTTTAAATAAATGCTGTTCTTTTGAACTTTCTATTCATCAAAGAATTTTGATGATTTTTGATTTTAGAATGAATGTGACAATGATGTAGTAATGATGCAGTAATGATGCTGAGAATTCAGCTTTCATCTGAGGAATAAATTACACTTTAAAATATATTAAAATAGAAAACAGTCATTTTAAATTGTCATAATATTTCACAATATTTTTGATTGTTTTTTTATCAAATAAATGCAGCCTTGGTGAGCAGAAGAGACTTCTTTTAAAAACATAAAAAATCGTATATATATATATTATATTATACTATATAATATATATATACAGTATATAATATATATTCATTTGTGTTTCGAACATTAACAAAAGTCTTTCAGTTTTTGAACGTTATGATGGTGTGTAAATGATGACAGAATTTTCATTTTGTTCACCCAACTCTTAACCAACACTTTAAGGGTGGGTTAAGGTGTAAGGGAAGGTCAACAGTCTAAATATAGATGTAATTACAGAAATTAATTATTGCTGCAATTTCATGCAGGTATTTTTCTAAATATTGTACAATGTAAAAACAAAAACATGTATGTAAACATTAAGTGCAGTCTATCAAATGATTAATTTAAATGTTAGTACATTGGGCCCTATTTTAACGATCTGAAATGCAAGTATCAAGCGCGAAACGCAAGTAACTTTGTGGGCGGATCTCGGGCGCTGTTGCTATTATACCGGCGGGATAAATGACTCTTGCGCCCGACGCAAATCTAAAATGGGTTGGTCTGAAGTCGCTTCATTATTCATAGGTGTGGTTTGGGCGTAACGTGAAATAAACCAATCAGAGCGACATCTCACATTCCCTTTAAGAGCAGGAGCGCTTGTTCCATGGCGGTTTGCTATTATAACGGCGGATTTGCCAGGCGCACGCCAGGAGCGGTTCACAGCCGAGGAGACCGACGTTCTCGTCAGGGCCGTAAAACACAGAGAAGTGACATTGTATGGGGATGGAGAAACACACCCAAATTAGCTTCGGTTAAACAGGCGTATAATAATTTGGGTAAATGTGTAAGCTAGATTTATGCCTATTTTTTCACAACTTCATGGACACCACAATGATTTCCCTCATGTGTTAATATTTTTCCTTGTAATAATGTGGTTTTCTAAAATTGAGAACTGCTGCGTCTGTGTGTAGATGAGATCAGCAAAGTGTATGTGCGTTGTGCACACGCTACATTGATTATGGCCAAGCATGCGCCCTTAAAATAGCATATGAGTGACATGCGCAAGACGTCACTGACTTTAGACTAGGTTTCTACTGGTCTGTGGTGGAATTGTTTTCTGAAACTGCAAAATAGCACCAGGGAACGTTTGCGCCGGAACACGCCTCCTCTTTTCGCTGAACCGCCCCCGGGAAAGTAAGTTCATTCCCTAATTTACCGACGTGCGTCTGTGGAGGGAAAAGTCCGCTGCGCGCGGGTGCAAAATAGGAATGATACATGCGTCGGTGTACAAAGTCAATTGCGCTGGGTGCAAGATAGGGCTCATTGTATTTAAAGACACAATATAAAGTGGGACAATATCGTTTTTCTGTATTTTTTTCGTATTCGGATTAAAATCAAATAATGGTTTGGTTCATGGTTTAGAGAAATATAGTGCCAAAATACGCTTTGGAACAAAGAAAACTATTGTAGAATGAACTGGTCCATGCGAATTTTGACAAGACAAACCGTTCGCAGCACTATAATGAAAATCTATTTGACCACCACATTAAAGGTCATATAAAAACACTAAAAATGATACATCATTAGCAGATGGAGATTTTACCGCTATGTCTTTCTAACAGACTCAAAAACACAAAATATCAAAATTAACACAATATATACCACTTTCTAAAACAGAACATCATAGTAATTGTTTCACTGAAGTTCATAAGAGGAAGAAATGTCTGAAAATGGATCAATATTTCACCATATAAGCCTGGTCCAGCGCCTGCTTCCGGTAGTCCAGCTCCTCCTCCAGATATCCCTTTTGTTTGCAGAACATCTCCTGCAAGTCAACCGTCAGGGTTTTATAAGCATCATGTTGAGTGTGCTGAGTGTGCCAAACTTAATTACTTAATTCAACAACTTAATTAAACTGATAGACCCGTAACATATAATGCAACCCCTGTGTATTATCCTAAAAGTTAAGTTCACCAAAAATCTACTGTTAGCGAAAGAATAACAATGATAGATTTACCTTTTAAACAAGTTGAGTCTTTTAACTCCCAGACCCAAGTAACACACATCTGAGTGGACTGTGCAGATCACTAATGCAAACATAAATCTGCAGCAACCTATTTTGCTTAGTTCGAAAATGTAAAACCTTTTAAACCTTTTTATTATTTGTATGTATTTTTAAAAACAGAGGAATTCATTAAAATTACAATTTTAGAATTTTAAAATTTACTAAATTACAAAATATTTGTTCATCAGATGAATGTTATGTACTGTACACTTCTACCTGACTGAATTTACATTACTCAATATCTTAAACTTTTAATCTGAAGGCTTATGCCTAAATGTTTGAAACTGGTTTTGCATATAAAAACTGTGTGTGTCCAGCAGGGCGGGGCCGAGAGCCGCGAGAACGGAACTTTTTCTAAAACGTTATTATATATTTATTTATAAATTGGTGATTTAAAGTGGATAGTAAAGTGGCATACATGGGTAAACAAATTACATTGATTGTCATTAAATAACAAAATCATTATTTTTTATTACATGTGTCCAAACTTTCAACCGGTACTGTGCGTAAGACAAGTAATGTGTAAAGATAAGACTTGTTGTTCGTACCATCTCGAGCTCCAGGTCCATCATCTTCTGATGCAGAGCTGCTTCTGTTCCTTCAATCTGCTGAATCCACTAAACCACAACACACAAAAATACACACATTCTGTCATCTCTTCATTGCAAATCATTACACTGGTCTACAATTTTAAAGAAGTCGCCTGCTTCAGAAATAAGATTGTGCTATTTATTATGTATTTTAATGTGCTGAATTATAATATAACAATTAAAACAACTGATTGGCTAAGTGTTTACATTTTTAAAACGTTTACACTCTGCATTAGTTCAGCAGAGTGATGTAAGCTTCGTTATGATTGCATAATCCATGACTTCTGGGAATAACACAATGCAAGTCATACCAGATTCACATTGCATCATTCATTGTTTTGCCTCAAAAAAAGTACTGTCCAAACCCAGTCAAAGATGTATTCTAGTCATTTCTGATTTTATTACTCACTTATCCTCCACCATTCCCAAGTCAAGGGGTCGTATACTTACTGACCCAATGGCATATCTTGAAAACTAGAGCCAATCAACAATTTTAAGCATCATTTTCATTTCATTAGTAAAGTTTGACATTTATTTCAGAAGCATTTTGGCTGTAGACCAGTGTTGTTATTGTCCTTTACTAACAGATTGAGAAAAGTAAATGTATATGCATATGTACAGTACTGTGCAAAAGTCTTAGGCATGTTAATGACACACTACAGCACAAGATATAAATAACTGACTTAAAACCTTTTTTTTTTGGAGGGGGGGGGGGGGGGGGGATATTAACATGCCTAAGACTTTTGCACAGTACTGTATATGTAAAGAAAAGTATATGTAATGACAGTCAGACATTCAGTGGCTGTTTTTGGTTCTCTCTAGTGTACTTAACCTGAAACAGGAACCCACGTACCTTCTCAGC
Organism: Rutilus rutilus; assembly: GCA_021464565.1. Lineage (NCBI taxonomy): Eukaryota > Metazoa > Chordata > Actinopteri > Cypriniformes > Leuciscidae > Rutilus > Rutilus rutilus. Next base: position 3,926,511 of record JAJAQA010000017.1, on the reverse strand, counting down.
GAGAGACAGCACAGTACTCGCTTGAATAATGGCCACCTGCTCCTCATTCCTCAAGTTCTGCGTAAAGCCAGAAACACGTACTGAGCATTTACACTACAACTGGTAATATTCTAGCCTATCGCAGAAAGAAAAATGTTGCGTGGATTGTGGTGTGTGACGTACCCCGTTATCCCCGAGTATGTCCAACAGCTTGATGAGGTCTGGTATACACACGTCCTGTTGAGAGGAGATGACAGCAGAACTGGCTCATGAGTTCTTACTGTTATTAAAAGCAAAGTGGCAGTGAATGAATTCATACTCACCTTCACTCCCTCCTTTATACAGTAGATCTGTAGTGCACTCACTCCCTCAGAGAAAGGATGGATTTGAAGGTTAAACGGAGGCGATCTCCTCTCACGCTCCTGGCAGATTACATCAAACACACGTTACACACTTACACCAACAGCATGATCATGTGCACTATGTCTAACGTCTCCACTATACCGTCCACATAGATGATAGATTGTTTCATTACAGAAGGCTGTTGCATTTCTGTACTTCCACCACTAGGTGGACGCATCCATTTGGGAATGTAAAACGAGATGAGAGACAGAGAGTGTTTTTGTTTGTCTAGAAGGAGCATTTTGGCACAGCAACTATCCATGGAAGTATGTGCACATTTGTGTTTTACTTACAGATAAATAAAGAACTGTGCAAATGTCATTCTGTATGATATACTGCACTTGCTCCAGGAAGCACATTTGTAAGATAACACAGCAGTCCTGTATATTTCAGTGGACCCCCTTGGTCAAAATCACAGTGCGAGGATGGAAAAGCCAGATCTGAACACCATTATGCTGCTCTAATAGCCATCTGAAGGAAACTGTAACACTGCTAAATGGCAGTAATTTTACAGAAGCCTCCAATAACCAGGAATAATTAGAACAAAACTACTGACTGACTGAATTGCATCATGATTTTCTTATGACCTCCTTGATAAAAATTCCTTAAGAACAAATGAAGCAAAACAATTAAATTCTGAGTTACACACAAACTTGTAGTTACAAGTATGTATTTTATGTCGCAATTTAAAGGGGACCTATTATGCAAAATTCACTTTTATATTGTTTTTGAACATATTTATGTGTCCGCATGGTAAAAAATCCATTCACTCAGTTTGTTACTTTCCTCATAAATCTGAAACAGTGCCTCAAAATGAGCAGGAATGTGATTCAATATGACGTCACAATGGAACAAGCCCACGATTGCAGACAGACTCCGCCCTATTAGCTTAGCTCCGCCCCTCAGTGAGCGGTACACAGTCCGCCATTGTTTATCTCCTCTTCAGAGCATTTAACAGCAGCATTCAAGTAAGAAATATATTCTTATTAAAGCTACTAAAGTTATTCAGTCAAGAGCAGTGAGTGATTTTCTGTTTTTCTTTTGTTGTTTGGGTCAAATTAACATCAAATATGTGTATATTACGCTGTTTTTACTTTAATACACAGATCTAATATACACATGTGATTTCTTCCCGTCGTGTACGTTCACAGACATAACTAACTGTGTTTATGTGAGCTCTGTGTGTATTTGACAGTTTGCATTGGATGTGTGCGCTCAGAAAACCATATATCAGAAGTTTAGACTGATATGGCTTTAAAACGCATGTAGATAATAAGCTTTCATGATGATGAAGAACTGCAATGTCATGTGAGTGTGACCTTGTATCCGAGGCACAAGCTGTACAGGCTCCGCCCTTTTCTGGAAAGGGGGCGGGGAGCAGCAGCTCATTTGCATTTAAAGACACATGCACGAAAACGGCATGTTTTTCCTTCCACTCAAAAATGGGACAACATGTTATAATAAATGATCTGTGCGGTATTTTGAGCTGAAACTTGACAGACACACTCTGTGGACACCTAAGGCTTATATTACATCTTGTGAAAAGGCGAATAACTGATTTGTGGACAGAGATAGAGCTCAAACCTCCAGCTCAAGTATGCGAAACTCCAGTAGTTCATTCTGATCTCTCGAGTCCTGTAGTTCCTGCTGCAGCTTTCCGTTTTCATTCTCCAACTTTTCAACCTGTCAAAGAAACATTACAAAATGTGACTAATGGACCTTATGAAAGACTTTCATTGATTTTGCTTTTTACAAATGGATTTTTGAGTCCTACGAACCTCTCAGGATCTATATAATGTATATATAACTGTTGAATAGAAAGTTCAAAAGAACAGCAGAATTAGCTTGAAATAGAAATCTTTTGTAAAATCTTTTTGTATAAATGTCTTTTCTGTCACCTTTGAATGATGTAATGCATTTTTGCTGATTTTAAAAGTAATGTTTTAAAAATTAAAAGAAAAAAAATCAGATCAACGTGTGATCGTCAACGAGTGGATCTCTGAGCTGAGTGAGTGGAGGCGGGGCTCATTTACATATTCATAGAACCGCGTATACTAAATGAGGCAAGGGTGTCGAGTTACATTCAAGATATTTTAAGACATGAAGAAACTTTTTTCAAGGAAAAAACATTTAAATATGTCATTTTGGTGATCAAAGATGAGTTTAAAGGGATAAGATTATTGAATACAGGGGGACTTTAAAAGAATCTTAAATATTCCAACCTTTTGCATTTGATACAAATATTTTAACATTTTATTACAGTACACTTACATTTACCTGAATGTAACTACATGTATAATAACACTCTTGATCCTAAACTTGCCCCTGAACCTACCGTACAATTTTAAAGACACCTAATATAAAGTGAGACCCAGACTTTTGCTGGAATATGATGACATTTGGTGACTTGTTTGTAATTGGTACTGCCACTTTAGGGGCTTTCGCACCGGAGGAACCTTTTCATAGTCCCTACAACTATTGGCGGAAGGAAGCTCACGGATTTTGGCGCGTTCGCACCGCAGGAACTGGGAACGACTTCAGTTCTAGGAACTCCTTTTGGAGGAACTAATTTAGCTCCTACTTCAGAGTCGGTCTAAACCAGCGCAATAGGAACTACCAGTGACGTTAGTGTGCGCTGATTGGTCGAACGCACGAGAAACACCAGCATACGGCATTTTTAAAAAGGCAGTGTAAACACAGAGTATTAGCTTATATATTTACTCCAGAAACTAACTCTACGTACATGGAAAACATGGACCTCTTAACATAATTTAGTATTTCTGCTCAGCAACACTGAACATCAACCACACGGCAAAAGCTAATTTCATCACTGTCTACTTTCTATGTGTAATAGTTCTATCTAATAGCGTATTAGACAGGACTGTTAGACAGATCGTACACTAATGAACACGGAGAATGTGTGCTGTGAGCTCAGGCTCTGGCGTTCTCAGCGCCGTCAAAATAAAAGTCTCAACAACAAGCGTGTCTTACGTCACTTCAGAGTTCCTGCTGGCGGTGCGAACGCAACCCGGAAAACGTTCCTAGGGGAACCATTAGTTCTGTCAGGACCACTATCGTCAAATACGATTGACCATTAGCATACAGTTAGGATTGACTGTACGGTTCTGTTCTGGGCAAGAACTCCCTGCGCATCCATGCATGACTGTACATTATCCCTTACGTATACATTACATATACATTATACATAACCTCCAGTTATTGTTCCCCTTTTCCTGCAGAGGCTCATGAAACCACTACGTAGAATTGAGGGAATGATCTCTTTAGTCTATCATTAGTGTGTTCATCCTCTGAGTGTGGCAGTGTTGAGAAGACAGCATGTACACACACCTTCTCCAGCAGCTCTTGATTACGCCTGAGGAACCGTTGCTTCTCCTCCACCCATCTGGAGTCCTGTGAGTAAAAGAGGAAATGATATGGGAATTAGTCACACCTGTGCCATACTGTGCTTTATAACCAGACACCCAGTACAAATCAGTTTGTAAGTATGGAGAATCACTCAGCAAGATAAATACCACACTAGATATTGATTTCTTAATTGCAAGTCACTGTGTATGAATTTTGCATCGCTAATACCAATAGTAGTGAAAGACTTTTACCTGTCCTTTTACAGCAAGCTCTTTCTCCAGGTCTTCGATTTTAGCCTTATACCTGTGAGAGTCTGCCTGGAGCTGCTCGTGAGCCTACAGAGATAAAGTAACTATTAAATACAAGAGTAATTTACCAGAATATGCACTATATGCCTGAGGGTTCAATGTAACAGCAATGTGTTCTTTTGAGCACATAACCTTTCAGAAGCTCACCTTGGGCGTTAGTTTGGTTTGAAATTCGGAAGTGCATTTCCAGAAGTGCTGGGTACAATGACGCATTCATTTTTTTTTCCTCTTTCGCGCAGGTCATATTTTGAAAGACGATGTCCTGTATAGCTTACTAATGTAAATAAATAAAAATGTATACAAAAATGTGATGTCCGACTCGTTTTATGAAGAAGAAAGCCTTACGTTTTCAAAAAGCATTAGACTATAGCCGCTTTCCGACCAAGTAGTTCTAGGAACTTAGTTCTAGGAACTGTCCACTTCTAAACAGTTCTAAGAACTACTCTCCCCCAAACTCGGTTTTGCTTTTTGCGTTCGCACTGGCCAAGTGGCCATAGGAACTGGTAAGGGAGTGACGCAAGCACAGTGACTTTTATTTTGACGGCGCTGAGAACACCAGAGCAAACAATGCTCGCATTCTCTGTGTTTATTAGTTAGCGATCTGTCTAACAGTACTGTTTAATATCTTATTAGATAGAACTGTTATAGAAAGTAGACAGTATAGGAAAAAAGGTTGCCGTGTGGTTGATGTCCAGTGTTTCTAGCTGGGCAGATAAACATAATCATGTTTGGCTTGGTCCCCTCAAAGTTGCGTTGGATTTTCTCTTCAGCATAAAGGTTTAGAGACCCATCTATCACTGTTTTCCATGTTTGTATAGTTAGTTTATGGAGTAAATATATAGGCTATAATCTGTGTGTTTACATTCTAGCTGTTTTAAAAATGGCGGGTGCTGGTGTTCCGCGTGCGTTCGGTCATCAGCGTACACTAACGTCACGGATAGTTCCTATAGTGCTGGTTTAGACCCTACTCTGAAGTAGGACCCAAATTAGTTCCTACAAATGGAGTTCCTAGAACTAAAATCGTTCCTAGTTCCTGCGGTGCGAACACGCCGACATCCGGGTACTTTAGCCAATAGTTCTAGGAACTGTGAAAAGGTTCCTCCGGTCGGAAAGCGGCTTATGACCCACTATTCTGCTTCATAAGTACCATGTTGACAATATGACATGACGTGGTTTAATGTACCTAAACAATGATTGCCAAATTTCTCTCTCATATTGCTCCTCATAACCACTGAAAACGGTCCAAAAAAAAAAAACGAACCCAAAGTCCAATTATTATGGCCGTTATCTGACATTAAGCGTTTCTGCTTCACATTTTCAGCAGGGCAGCGGAGCGACTCGCCACGGTTCTCATGGGCTTATAAGTCCTAACATGAAAAAGCTTTGCATGGTTAAAGGAACCTAAACAACGATCACCAAATTTCTCTCTCATTTTGCTCCTCATAACCACTGAAAACTGTCACAAAAAAAAAGTGGTGGGTACAAAATGACTCATGACCCCCCATCGACGCCTATGCACATAACCTTTCAGAAGCTCATCCACAGCTATATTTTTACTGTATGTTTTTTAAAATTTCAAGCACAAAAAAATATTGAAAAGTATTACTTTTTTTAGGGTTTTCCCATGAGGTTTTCAAACAATCTGAACCCTATTACATTTTAAACACAATGCAAAACAGGTACTTTAAGGGGACAATGTCTAGATATTGGGTCGGTTTGATTTTATATGGCATCGAAAAACATTACCATCTTCAAAAAAAAGTTTAAATGCCTTTTTTTTTTTTTTTTTTATAAAAATAAAAATACAACTTTTTTTTTTTATATATATATATCATTATCATATTAATTCATAAATATCCTTATATTTTGGGGAGTTTGTAGCATATGCCATTTAACAACCGGAACTAGCCTTGTCACATCATACAAAAGGTCAAATGATCTGATTTAACCAGATGTAATGACCTTGAAACATAATCATAAGGGTCTTCAGGAATCAATTATATATATGAGCAATAACCCACGAGTGTGATTCGGCTGTAGGTAATCACATCTGTGCTGAGAAACAGCCATATCGCATGGCTACGAGTGTGATATTGCGATTATACAACAGTTTGACGGCACACGTGTGTAAATAAATATTTGAATGTCCGCTGAGGAAAGCGATATCTTTGTCCTTTTAAAAGTCCCGGGGATTTCCCATGACAGCGCTAGTCAATGCATTTGTAAGTTGCGTCTAATTGTTTACAACCTTGTTTCAGTCCATTTAAATATAAAGGTCTGTTTTTTAAACATTTATATTTTAACAAAACCACTTCACTGCTTATTTGTTCTAAGAAATAACGACTTAAGGTTTTCTTTCCAAAAATGATTATTGTTTCACTCTGTTTTAATGTGTATTTGAATTGCATTTTCATCTGGCCAAAACAAAACAGAACAAAGAAAAACAGTGTCATGTCTTCTACCCAAGTTCTGTAAGCTGTTTAATGTTGATTACGGCACAGACAATAGTTCAGGAATACCTTAGCCTCCATTTCAGCATCCAGCACCCCTCCTTTCTGCTCTTGCAACAGGGCATATGCTCTCTGAAGAGCCTGGTATTCCCGCGTCAACTGCTTAAACCGCAGCTCGGACTCTTCAGCCGCCAGACCCTAATAAAGAGAGCATGAGAAATAATGCACAATAACGAGCACGCGAAATAACCCAGACAGCAACATAGTGTCGGCCCAGATCCGTGTGGATTCATCGTGTACCAGATGTGGGCCGGATCTGGGCCGACACTATTTACGCTGTTTTGGGAATGCACAATTATAATACAAAACACACCATAGAGAAGAAGTCTAGATAAACGCAGGAACCCTTAGTGAGAAAGAGTGAGTTAAAGGTGCAGTGTGTGATTTCTAGCGGCATCTAGTGGTGAGGTTGTGAACCGCACCCAACAGAAGTTACAGTGGCCGACAGGAAGTGATGTCGTCGTCTGAGACAGCAGAGAGTAGCCAGTTACACAATGAGGTTTCTTTACAAAGATAAAGTAAGAAATTAGGTTTACTTGATTATTCAGTAAAACGATGTTATTGCGAATATTATTGTGACTTGTTCATCATTGTGTCAGTGTTTTATTCGCTGACTTTAGCTAGCTTCTTTACACGAAGAACAGCATAGTGACGAAACGAGTTTGTCCGCTCAGGGCCACTGTAGAAACATGGCGATGTAAGCGGACCCGCGGTGTGTGTAGAGAGAAATGCCTCATTCTAAGGTAATACAAACATAACGGTTCATTATGTAAGGTCTTTATACGCCACTGAAAACATAGTTACGTATATGATATTGCATTCTGTCAACAGATCCTCCTAAATATTACACAATGCACCTTTAATGTTCCCAAATGCTCACCTCATCTAAATCTTCATCTGGTGTAGCCGGGGTTCGATCCATGCGCAGAGAAGCCACTGAGGAAGTTTCCGAATCCATTGACTCTTCATCATACCCGTAGAACGTATCTACAACAATGTGCCTCTGCATGGGAAACGACAAGATGGTAAATAAGCACTTTATCATCTCGGGTAGTCCCAATCCCACTGTCACTGGTTGCGGCAAAACTTAAAAGACAGACTTCAATGTTTTGAAAGCGGACAGGAGAACATATTGCAACACTGAGAAAGTTCCACACTTCACCTTTATAGGTCTGCTTCGTTTATGCCTCTTCTTTCTCAAGAGTTTTTCTCTATCCTGAAACATGGAGCATAAGAAAGATGTGACACGTGTGTGTTCAGTGCTCACTTGTGTGACTTCAGTCTCACGTTCACAGGAAGTACTCACTCGTGTCAGCTCGTCGATCATACTCTGTTGCTCTAGAACCTGCAGCTTGAGGAACTCAATCTCTTGATCATCATTGGCCTGATCCAGATCATTCAGAGACTTGAGTTTCTTCAGCGGAGGGTGGGATGTAATCTTTTCCTTCTGAATACGACAAAACAACAATAATTCAACAGGATAAATGCATTCTGGACTCAAAATTGACAAAATTGTCTGGTGCAACAACAGTGCTTCTGGTGCTTGCAGAAAGCAGTAACCACTTTATTTATAGTTTACAAGAGATTTTGTAGTGATCATCCAATGATTATCAGATTATGGAGAATTATGGAGCATTATATCAGCTAATTCTTTGTGAATTTCTTAGTTCAGTCTTTCATGTCCATCTGAGAGATTGAGAATTCACATGTAAAAAATATTTAGGTTAACAATTTTTTTTTTTTTACCAAATAAATGTATACACTACCAGTCAAAAGTATGAAATAATTAAGTCTCTTCTGCTCACCAAGAGCAGATCATTTATTTGATGAATAATACAATAAAAATAGTAACATTGTCACATATTCTAAAATACATTAAAATAAATAATGATCTGGTGCTCAGCAATCACTTCTTATTATTATATTTAATAATAATAAAATAATAATAAATAGTTTAATTTATTTAATATTCAATTTGCTTAATATGTTTGTGAAACTGTGATACACTACCATTCAAAAGTTTTGGGTAAAAATTTTAAGAAAAAGATAAGAATACGATTTTAAAAAGTTTATTTTATTCCAAAAGGATGCAATAAAATGATCTTAAGTGACAGTAAAGACATTTATAATGATACAAAAGATTCTATTTTAAATAAACGCTGTTCTTTTGAACTTTCTATTTCAACAAGTTTCACAAAAATATAAGCATTAAAAACGGTTTTCAACAATGATAATAATAAGAACCATTATAATCAATTGAGCACCAATAATAACCGATAATAATTGAGCATCAAATCATCATATTAGAATGATTTCTGAAGGATCATGTGACACTGAAGACTGGAGTAATGATGCTGAAAATTCACATCACAGGAATTAATTGCATTTTACAATATATTACAATAAAATAACTGTAATTTTAAATTGTAATAATATTTCACAATATTACTGTTTTTAATAAATAGCCTAAATGCAACCTTGATGAGCATTAGAGACTAAAAAAAAACATGAAAATAATATACTTTTGAATGGTAGTAGTTATATAAACATTTCTCTCAGGTAATCTGAACACAAGTGATTATAATTCACTGAATACACTGTAAAAATGCTTTCGAACATTACGTGATTATGTGATCTTCAGCATGACAGCAACGAATGCACATGTGAAGAACATGCATTTATGGTTCTGTAAATACAGATGCTTAACTAAAATAACATTGAGCTGTCTATTCAAAATGCCAATGTTTGTGGTGAGATTAAAATCTAAGGAAGTTTAAGAACACCATTGTGCTTTGTTAGCATTCGGTAATACAATGACATGTTGGGCCCTATTTTAACGATCTGAAACGCAAGTATCAAACGCGAAACGCAAGTAACTTTGTGGGCGGATCTCGGGCGGGATAAATGACTCTTGCGCCCGACGCAAATCTAAAATGGATTGGTCTGAAGTAGCTTCATTATTCATAGGTGTGGTTTGGGCGTAACGTGAAATAAACCAATCAGAGCGTCATCTCACATTCCCTTTAAGAGCAGGCGTGCTTGTTCCATGGCGGATTGCTATTATAACAGCGGATTTGCCAGGCGCACGCCAGGAGCGGTTCACAGCCGAGGAGACCGACGTTCTCGTCAGGGCCGTAAAACACAGAGAAGTGACATTGTATGGGGATGGAGAAACACACCCAAATTAGCTTCGGTTAAACAGGCGTATAATAATTTGGGTAAATGTGTAAGCTAGATTTATGCCTATTTTTTCACATCTTCATGGACACCACAATGATTTCCCTGGCAACTGCTGTGTCTGTGTAGATGAGAGAAGCAAAGTGTATGTGCGTTGTGTTCATGCTACATTATGGCCAAGCATGCGCCCTCAAAATAGCATCTGAACACGCCACTGACTTTAGATGAGGTTTCTCCTGGTCTGTAGAGGAATTGTTTTCTAAACCTGCAAAATAGCACCAGGGAACGTTTGCGCCGGAACACGCCTCCTCTTTTCGCTGAACCGCCCCCAGGAGCGCAAGATCATTCCCTAATTTACCGACGTGCGTCTGTGGAGGGAAAAGTCCGCTGTGCGTCGGGCGCAAAATAGGAATGATACATGCGTCGCTGTACAAAGTCAATTGCGCTGGGTGCAAGATAGGGCTCTGAGTCAAATGCAGTACATTTAATCACACACTACAACTGCACTTTAAAATGCAGATTATATAGCTTTGACACGTGTTAGAAAGAAGAAGAGGAACCCACCATCTCCGTGTTCTCCTTGGTTATGGACTTAAGTTTATCCTCCATCCTCTGGAGGGACTGGCTGAGGTCATCATTTTTCTTACTTAATAATTTGTTCCTCTCCAGTAACGGCTTACACTGTTTCTCTGTTTCCCGAACACGCTTCAACTGAGAGGAGAAAATCAGGGTGAATTATTCATAAACAAAAGACTGTTTTTATAATCCTGTACAACCCAACAACTCCACAGTTAGCCCATCTTTAAAATGAATAATAATAATAATAATAATATAATAATAATAATGACCTTCACTGCGACATACAGGAAGTATACAGGAAAACTCTATGCAAAGAACATCAAAGACAGATGTAGCGAAACATACCAGCTCATTTCTTTCATCCACTAAGATTGAGTTGCGGTCCTCCAGCTTACGAATGGTGGATTTAAGTTCACTCATGCGTTTCTGGTTTCTTCTCATGTCCTAAAAACACACATTTAACATTTTCAAGCTTGACACACATACCCTTTATTGTGCAATAAAGGAATATGTATGCAGCAACGTAAAATGTTTACAATATTAAGCAATATTTTGAGAACAAAGCTGGCACAGTAGCGCTCAAAAGCATTAGTGTGTGTGTGTGTGTGTGTGTGTGTGTCTGCTACTGAGAAAGAGCACTCGCTTCTAAGACAGTCATTCAACTGGCTAATAACAGAAACACTTCATTAATCTTAACTTAAAATGATACATTACAAGAACTGGCATAACCATTTAGATTAGCCCAAACCATTCAGTAGGCAACACTTTATGTTGATGGTCCACTTTAGACATTCTACTAACTATAAGTGACTTTGCAACTACATGTCAATCATTAGAGTATTAAAGCTGCTCTGAGCGATGTTGGGTGATGTCACTTCTTGTTGACGTTCGAAGGATTGTCAAACAAAACGGAGGCTAGCTCGACCCTCCCTCCTCCTCATCCCGTCCCCTCCCCCTCCCTTCCGTGCTTCCTGAAACAGTCATGAACCATTTAGAAAACACAAACTGGATTTACACACCTGTCCAGCAAAACAAAACAGAGCCTCCTGAATGTTGGATTGGAAGCCCTTCAGACTTCAAGTTCCTTCTCCTTTTCCCTTTTCTTTGTTTTTTGTTCATCGGGACGTCGTCTCTTTGGTCGTGTGTCGGCCATATCAAAATTCTCAAGAATTTACAATTTTAACGTTAGTCGTTGTCTAGGACATCTCTCCTCTAGCTAACTTCCCTCTTCCTCCTTCTCTCTCCTCCACACCCCCCTTCATGTGCACGTGCACTAACCCCCCAACCCCCACCCCCAAATCATTCTTGTCGGTGATTGGCTGGAACACTGTTTGTTATGTTTCGTGGTCCAGGCTGGGCCAGTTTGTTTTTGTTGGCGTTTGTGGAGCCTGGGTTGTCTACAGAGACCGCGTTTTTTCCCACAGTGTGTTCAGGGAACAGGCAGCTAGCGGATAATGAGGAGATGTTTGCTGGATGTGACAAAAAATGTTTCGGCCTAAAAAACGCGTGACATCGCTTAGAGCACCTTTAATAGACCGTCTGCTTAATATCTACTAACTGTTTATTTTGTTTCTCTCCAATAGACATTCTACGGACTATAGCCGCTTTCACACATATAGTCTTTACTAGTAAATTACCGGTAAATAACCATTAAGAGATCATGTGTAAGGTCAGGACCTTTTCAAAAATACCAGTAAATCAGTTCTGGTAATTTACCAGTATGAGAAGTTCTAACATTACCAGTAAATTACCAAACGCACTGATGTAAGTCTGCTTTGGGCCAATCATAAAGTTCTTATGGAGATGACATGATTACTCCGCACTGTTTACAGTAAGCTCGGCTGCTTTTTAATAGTTTTTCTTTGTAAATATGCGCTAGATGGACATCTTTGACAGTGTGGCCACATCACAGTCTTCTGTTCCATGTTTTTAAGAGCAAAAACTGTTCTGTTTGATCCTCATCACGCCTGTCACTCATAGGGTTGCCAACTTCAGAAAAGGAAAATACGGGACAATCGTGGTTCTTTATAGAAAAATAAGGGGCACTCAAAAAATGTGTATTGTACCACAGTGTGTCATTTCAGTGTCTGAAGTTAAGTGTGTGTTTAAAAGGTTCTCAGACTTAAACACATTTGTTTCGCTTAACCTATTTATGTTCAATTTCATTCTAAAGATAATTTTAATGTCATACAAAAAAATGTCACATTACACACAAACCATCGGTCAAAATAATAGCATTGATCGGAAATAGAAAGCTTTTGTAACATCATACATGTCGCGATCCCTGTACTGTCTTGTGTTTTGTAGGACTTTTATTTTGAAGTATATTCTTAGTTCCCCATTGTTTCTGTGTTCACTTCCTGTGTTTGGTTCCTGTTTTGCCCAGGGGGGTAATCTATCAGCCGGAAACTGAAGCTTCCCCGGGGGCCGCCATTGATTAGCAGACCCTCACCTGCTGTTAGCATTCCATTGACTCCCATTCATTTTGGCGTCACTTTGACAGCGAATAACTTTACATCTGAGGCGTTTAAAGACTCCATTTGTCCATTATTTATTTCTAAAGAAACACGAAAATGTATAAAAGGCTCCATTACCTTGTATCTTATGTTATGGCCCCGTTGAAGCAGTTTTTGTAAAAATAGGTTAACGATTGCGTCATAACCACGCGACTCCCTGTCGCACTGTAGAGAGATTACCGTATGGACGGGAGGAGAAGCTTGCGGGCAATCGGGGGACGTGGAGGCAAAATAACAAAATAATTCATCATACATAGCAAAAGTTTCTCCTGCTCCTAGCTCATGGACACCTCCTACTCATACTCTCCGTCTCTGCAAGATTCGGATGGGAATGATTGCAGATTTCTCTCGGCACAGCTACTAGAAGACAGACGGGTTGCTCACGTCACATCTACGTCGTCAAGCTCAGTTTGAGTCTTGGTGCGTTCAAGTCATCTCGTATAGATCGTATTTACGAGTTGAACGCACTTGAACGCCACCACAATGTCGTAAATACCAGTGGGGAGCTCGGGATTTTCTCTAAGCTCCAATCTTTACGAGTTGGGGGCGTGCCAGTGATTAACAAGGCGGAATACACAATACGTAAAGGTATTTAGCTGTGATATTGTCAGGCTTTTCTATTAACAGCTCAGTTAGCTAATCGCCAACACATAATATGATAGTATTATAATATAACAATGCAACATGTAATGATGTGTTGGCAGTGGCTTCATAAATTAATTAAAAACATAAAAATACAAAGTACACCTGATGCACATTTCTTTGTTCTTCATTTTCTAGAACAAGAGTTTAAGAACCTTACTGTATTTTTGTGTAATTAATTAAGAGAAAGTACTCCGCCATTTTGCTCCGACGAAAGTGACTTGAACGCACATGCCGTTATAAGCACGACTTCCCACCTCGTATGTACGAACTTCCCAGGAGGACTTGAACGCACCATCTGCGCAGTACGCTCAGCCATCAGGAAGTGAGTGCTTCTAATTGACTTCACTTTTCTCCGTTGAATCCAATCGGGTCGCTGTGTCCATTTCTTTTACTGTCTATGGTTTTGCCTTGTATCTTGTTTGTCTCCATAGTTACCCTTATTAGTTCCCATGACATCAATCACCAACACCTGTCCCTTGTCAGCCCCTTGTTAACCAGTCTATTTAAACCTCTGTGCTTCAGTTGATGTTTGTCTGTCGTTGTTGCTGTTTGCTGTACCATGTTCCTGTCCTGAGTTCTGTTGTTTGCCCTGGATTACCTGTTTGTTTTATTAAAGTAGTATCTCTCCGCTTCATTCCTGCCTCCTTGTTACAATACATTACAGTTCAAAAGTTTGGGGTCAGTAAGAATTCATATTTTTTTTGTTTTAAGGAATTAAATAAAGTAATAGCCTAATTTTATTCCGCAAGGATGCATTTAATTAATCAAAAGTGACAGTAAAGACATTTATAATACGTTACAAACGCTTTCTATTTCAGATAAATCTCTTTTGAACTTTCCAAATGAGATCAAAACGTGGACAGTGAGAGGGATTTGCCGTTAGCGTGAGTCCTGTTCGAAGCGGGAGCGACCAGATGGCAGAGGATTCTCTTCACAAATCAAACAATGATTTGTCCCAAAAGAATGATTAATTCTCAATTTAGAGTTTGTTATTCGTGTGGTCTGATGCGCGTGAGGGGGGGCTGTGATTGGATGAGGTGTCGGTGATCATCCTCAAGTGTCGTGATCAACACTGCTGCTGTTGCTGTTGTATCAGTCAGTCGTTAGATCAGCGTAGCAGCCAATAAACGGGACAAGGGAGGTCACGTACGGGACAAATCAATTAGGCCCGGATAATACGGGACAGTTGGCAACCCTAGTCACTCAGACGTCAAAAAATGTTGTCAAATGGAGGCAACGGTCTAGCATTTAAAGATCGTTTCCGATGACTGACATCACAGAATTTGCCGGTATTTTAGTACTGATGTGAATGGTCTCTTAACGGTAAAAACTGGAATGCCGTTGCTTGTGTAAACAGCATATTTGTGTATTTACCGGTAAAGTCATTCTGGTAATTTTACAGTAATTTACTGGGATTACTGTGTGAAAGGAGCTCATAAGTAACTTTGCAAGTCATCTTATATTATTCTACTTTACCTTACCTAACAGTCTACTAATACTCTAATGAGAGTTAGTTGACATGTAGTTACTTATAGTTGAATGTCTAAAGTGGCCAATCGAAATAAAGTGTTACCTTTCATTCTTTTACTCTTCCTCAGAAATAGTTTGGTTTAACATTTACATTTTTGAGTTGTAGATTGTATGTTTAAGACTGCAATGATTTATACTACAAGAACGTATGCATCTGCATATTCGAACGTACATTTGTGTATGCGCATGTGCATTTGTAAACTCGACAAATGAACAGATTTGGTTTCTTTACCGGACTCCCACAATGCTCTGCTCCATCGCCCGCGCGGCCGGGGATCTCTCTCTTCGGGCTTCCCAGGTTGCATTCTGCCTCTTTCACCAGAAACAGCTGCTCATCGAGCGCATCCTTCTGTAGCTGCAACTTCTGCACGAAACCCGCTGCCGTTTCCAGCTCTTTCTCCAGCGAGAAGATTGTTCTTTCTTTGGATTTGATCTCATCCACCTGGACAGTTTAACAAAGGTCACGCTGGGTTAAGGGTCAGGGTTTGGCCTGTCAGATTCGGTAGTTAACACCTAACACTACAACATCACGCAGGTCTAGACCTATAATACCGGAACCACCCGGAATCACGTAATATGAAATCATAGGCCTTGTTTACAGCTGGTATCAAGATGTGTCTAGGTGGATCGAATCACAGTTAGACGAGGGAGACACATTCCCGTTTACACCTGGTGTTTTAATCCGTCTCTTTTGTCCACTTTCAACCACTTCTGTCCTGATTTCTTCGAGGGAAGGTTTTTTTTTCACAAATCTTTCGATCTAATAGACAAAATTAGCTCGGGCACTTTACATATGAACATGACCATCAACTTTAGTTTCTGCTCTGACAGACACAAGACCAGCCGAACACTGTCAGTGTGTGTTAGAAATCAGGAACGGTGAGAGAACATTGTGCTTGGTACATTTTTAATCTTCAAACCAAACTTGGGTCTCCAGCTGATAAAGTTTAAACCCAGTCTGGCTAGATCTCTTCTCATAATGTTCACGCATTATTCAGTAGACGGTCTTTTAGTGGCTGTTTGAACACATTCGATCACATGAGCGTTTACACTACGAAATCAATCCGGTCTAATGTGTTTTCAACTCCCTCTTGAAGTGGTGAAAGTTGTCGAGCTCAAAACGTTTTAGACCCATTTACACCTGTATTTAGAGTCGTCCACTTGTGATCCGATCGACCAAAGCACATCTTAACACCAGGAACGGAGCCTCATGGGACCACAGAAGTTATTAGACATTTCTACATTAAGGTGAGACACGGCAGGCCAAAACATCGTTTTTTTTTTACTGGTCAATTTTTTTATTTTTGGATATTTGTCTTCAATACCATGTCTTCTTTCAGACTTGAGGTGAAAAAAAGTCCGAAATACACATTTAGGTCTTTATTTTACTACACTTTGTCTGTTTGCGTCTGTAGATTTCTCATAAATTCAACAAAAGTTGGCGTTCTTAATCATCATGCTGCTCCGCGATCGCTGCCGGCATCACATGCACCGTTGGAAAGCTCTCTCTCTCCTGTACAACGCTGTCGGATCCAAATATGGTCATTTCCTTTTTATCAGCAGCCAATCGTGAAAGTAAAAGGGCTGAATGCGCAATCTCATTGGCTGATGATAAATCTTTAAAGCCCGTTTTCTCAAAATGACTTTTCTCTGATTCTCCAAGTCCGAAATCTCCACTTCAGCAGCACCTATATACACCAAACTTCCCAGTCTTGTACCTAGTTATATTATGAAGACATTTACAGAGGGATTTGTAAATATATTATTCCTAGCCTGATTTATATAACATTTTATTCCAAAAAACATGGCGAAAATCATTTTTTTAAGGCTATTGACAGTATTTTCTGATTTACAGGATAACAAAAGTAGATATCCATAAATCCCTCTGTAATTTTTTTCCCTTCTAATATGTGAACACAATGAAAAAAATATTTTTAACCTGGCTTTATCCAATACTCAGATTTCGTTTTTTTTTATATATGCAAATTAGTGCATATTTAATTAGATATTGCCTAATTTGCATATTTAAATATAAAATTACAGAAAACTTGTAATACATTTTTTTCTCATCTTAATGTAGGTAATCAACAGGGAAAGTTTCATGGTGATATCTGCTAGTTAAGAAATTTACCCTATTCACCTGTAGTGTCTCGCCTTAAGAATAAGAACGACAGCTTACCAATCGACGAATATCTCTCTCTGAGTCCCACTTGATCTTGGAGATTTGTTCCTGGTGCGCTTGATGTTCAGTGCGCAGGTCCCCAGCCTTCATCTTGTCGGCTATAATCATAGTACTCAGCGCTTCATCCGTCTGCCGTTTGGTAGACTTTAGCTCTGCTATTTCTTGCAGGAGCTTCACACGCTCCTGGTCGAAGAACCGCCGGGCTTCTTCTCTGGCCTCTAGCGTCAGCGCGGTGCGTACTTTCTCTCCACTGCCATCGCGCAGAGCACTAAGTGCAGTCCGTAAGCGCTGGATCTCGCCTTCTTTAATCTTCGCAGTGCGAGATATTTCCTGTTCATGCTGCCGAGTTAGCGACTCCCTCAGCGCGGCGAGCTCCTTCAGCTTTTCTTCGTGCCAGCGGGCCCGTTGCTCTGTCAGCGCCACAGTGTGCCGATGCTGCTCCTGCTCGCGAATGCGCTTGCCTTCCTGCACCTTTTCTCGCTCCAGTTTGGTCACCTGCAGAAATGAGTTCATGAATAGCTATGCCACAAGTGCTAGTGCTTTTGGTAATATTGCATTTAGCCAATATATGTTCCGGCTGGACAAATATGGTAAAGTTTGATACTCCAGAAATGCCCCAGTTATTAAAAGTTCTGGATGGCATCACAGCTGATGCACACAAAGTGCTACCATCAGTACCCAGACAGCAACATAGTGTCGGCCCAGATCCGGCCCACATCTGGGCCGTGTGGAATCCGTGTGTACCAGATGTGGGCCGACACTATGTTGCTGTCTGGGTAGTTATGGCATATAGTTTGGGAAATGGTTTGTGGAACTTTTCATTTACTGTTACTGAAAGGGATCCAAGACATGCACTGGTTAACATTTTTTATTTTTTACATTTTGGCAGAGTAAGATAGTTAATTGTGAATGCTACACTTTCAGATACACTAGTTCATGAATAACTATGCCACAAGTCGTAGTGCTTTTGGTAATATTGCATTTAGCCAATATATGTTCCGGCTGGACAAATATAGTAAAGTTTGTGGTAACACTTTACAGTAAGGTTCATTAGTTAACATGAACTAAGAATAAACAATACTTCTACAGCATTTATTAATCTTTGTTAATATTCATTTCAACATTTACTAATATGTTATTAAAATCATAGCTTGTATTTGTTAACATTAGTTAATGCACTGTGAACTAACATGAACCAACAATGAACAGCTGTATTTTTATTAACTAACATTAACAAAGATGAATAAATACTGTAACAAATGTATTCCTCATTGTTAGTTAATACATGAACTAATGTTAACTAATGAACCTTATTGTAAAGTATTACCAAGTTTGTTACTCCAGAAATGCCTCATTTATTAAAAGTTCTGGTTGACAGCACAGCTGATCCACACAAAGTGCTCTCATCAGTTGTTATGGCATATAGTTTGTGAATTGACTTGTACTTATCATTTACTGTTAATCAGTGGTGTAAAGTATCTGAGTAAATGTAATCAGTTACTGTACTTGCGTATCTTTTTGGCTACTTTGTAGTTTTACAAGTATCAAAGATATTAGCAACTTTTACTCTCTACTTGAGTACATTTTTGAACAAGTGTATAGTCTTTACTCCAGTACATTTGTGAAGAGTAATGCAATTACTCATTACATTTTGCATGACACCTAACTTTTTCTGCAGCAGTTTATTGCTGCTATAAAGAAGCGATATCTCCATCTACAGGGCACTGAAGGTACTATATCATGTGTGTGTGTTGCCCTTACTCACCCAAACCTTTCAACAAGGCTGCTTTACACGAATGCGAGTGCATTAGCGGGTAGTTCCTGAATCGCAGGAGTTTCGTATATGAGATGAGGCTGAAACCAGCACGTCCAGTGCAAGTAAGCTTTGACTATTTCATTTTACTTAATATTTTTTGATTTACCCATTATACTGATGAGACCTTTTAGAAGGATATTGGTTTACTTTTTATACCCTTTTTGAGCACTTGAGCTTAACTGAGACTTGAGTGTTTGCAGATGTTTAAAAGGCTGTTGTGTCAACCTTGATTTATTGCAATATTGACGTGTTCAGTTGTATTTTGATTTTAGAAAATAATCGTGATTGCTCTCCTCACAAATCAACTGTTTCTTGTTTTTCACTGGCATGTCTCTTTGAGGACTAGCTCCTCTTTGAGACTACATTTGAGTAAATGTAATATATTCTATGAGTAAAATACTTAAGTACTGTTAAAATCAGATACTCTAAGACTTTTACTCAAGTCGTATTGAAATTGGTCATTTTCGCTGTAAGGTTTCTGTACTTTACTCGAGTATGGTTTTCAAGTACTCTTTACACCTCTGCTGTTACTGAAAGGGATCCAAGGCATGCACTGATTAAAAATGCCATTTTTACATTTTGGCAAAGAGTATGAAGGGTTCGTTGTGAATGCTACACTTTCAGATTCACTAGTGCTCTATGTAAATGTGCCTACCTTGCATTTTTCTTGATGCAGTTCAATTTGAATATCGGTTAATTTCGACCTGAGATCTTCGTTGGCCGCCTGTAAGGCTGAGATGAGTGCTTCAGGCTTCTCGCCCTTGGCGCGGCCTTTCTTTGCCATTGGGTCAGATGTAGGGGTTCCTCAAACACTCTTATTATTATCATCCATCACGTCAAGTTACACTGTCATTTCCAGTTCCGTCTTTTCCTCATTATCCTTGGAGTCAGAAAACCTGTGGGCGTAAATGGGAACACAAATTTCTATTAGGATTTACAGTAATGGTAATAACAGAGGCCCAACTAAAGCATGCACACTGTAGACTAGAGACGCACGATTAAACTACAGATTTCAGATGTGTTTGCGCTGCCGCTGACCCAGAGAGAACAGTCATCATCTTCACAGACAGTCTTTTAAACCACACATTATTTCTTTCGTACAGTCATTCACATTATCACAGAAGGACTGCGATAAAAGTTTATAGTTCGGATAGAAACACTGATGTCTACGGCAGCGATCAAAATAGAGCTAATCACCTTTTGAAAGTAACTTGCCGCTTCAAATAACGATTGTGTCGATTACATCGTTACACCAGTAGGTGGCGACAAGCGACTGTTAAAAAATGTATTTGTCATTGAATCATTGATTTTGGGTGAGAGCTGATTCATCCTGTAATGAAACAAGTTAAGTTTTTATGAGTGAGTCATTGAACCATTCATTCAAACCATTTTTTTTTAAATAATTAATTCTGATTAATTAAACATTTTTAAATAGATTGCAGCAATTAATACTTTGTCAGCACCTCTAAATTGCTCTTTTTTTTTTTTTTCAGAATCTGGGAGAATCAGTTTATCCAGAATAGTGCAGCTCTACTGTAGACTATTTAAATTGAAATGCAATGATCTGTAATAATAATAACAAAAAATAAAATAAAAAATGTGTCCCTTGAGCTTCTGGCACTTCTATGTTCCTGTGGTTCAACCTGTTTTTTGTTAAAACTGATTTCAACTTCAAATTACAAAATTTTTGGTTATAAGAGGAAAACTTTGAATTCTTGGTAACTTGGACCATGTCTTATTTATTTTTTCATAATTCATTTTTGCTACTTTTTTTCAAATACTTTAAGTATGGATTTCATTTGACCAGACCAGGGGTGTCCAGTCCTGCAAAATTGAGCTCTATCCCTAATTAAACACACCCAAACCAGCGAATCAAGGTGTTCAGGATCACTACACACTTCCAGGCAGGTGTGATGCAGGAAAATGGGCCTATAGGAGGGGATTCACACTTTCAATCTTAAACAAAACGAAAATCCATAAAAATATATATATTATTACATATTACGATCTAAACAAAGAGTGAAATAAACAAACCATCTTGATTTTTATTGGACTTTACATTTAAATATGGTTGCACTTTATTTTCAGGTGTCATTGTTTCAGTGTAATTATATATTTAAGCACTGAGTAATATTAAGCAGCTACATGTACTTACTGTAGCGTTAGGGTAGGATTAGGATTTGGTTGAGGGTTAGTTGTACAGTATCAGAAAATAAAGTACATAATTGTACCTTTAGGGGTACAATGGCTTGTCACTGGGGCTGTTACCCTCAAGGGTGCAATATTGTACCTTAACCTTTAAAAGAAACGGTACATATATGTACCTTTTAATGCTTTTTGACCCTCAAAAAGGTACATATATGTACCTTGAGGTCCAATAATAAGCCCTATGGGGTACGTTAGTGTAGATTGTACCTTGGGGGACAGAAATGGACTCCTACTGTACCCCTATTTCTGACAGTGAGCTACCTTCTGTTCACAGTCAAAGTGTATACTATTGATTTATTTATTTAATTTTCATTTTCGTTTTTTCTATAGGATTTTTTATAGTTTCTCCAACAATTTAAATGCATATGGAATGGTGTATAAAACAAATTCATAAGTAAAAAAGGGGTTTCAAATAAAATAAATGTCAAAGTGATCAAGGGCTTAGTGCGTCTCATTCAAACCTTGTGCACTCGTGCAACATAAGCTGTGTTAATGAGCATAAGTAAGCAAAACTAATAATAATAAGCATTTTTAAGCATAGATAATAATGTGTAGTGCAGGAGCCATCTTAATATAAAAAAGTCACATGATTACATTGATCACATGGCCAACCAAACCAGGGTCTACTAAAACTGAACAACATACTACATGTCCACAATCCAATAAAGATTCAATAGTGATACATTTTAAACAAGAAAAAAAAAAAAACATTATAAACAAACAGAAAATCCAGAAAAAAAGAAAAAAAATTAAAGCAAAAAACGAGAATATAAAGAAAAAAATTATGAAATGTTTAACAAAATAAGCAAAATTCACGACATGCTTGATCACAATATTTAAATGTGTCCCGACAGCCTGCAGATATGAATCTATACACACAAACACATATTTTTCAGTTATACTGACACTGCTAGACATTGTTAGTAGACAAATTAAAACAACTAGAAAATTTTTTACAAACAGTTTCATAGCAAAAAATACTTGAATAGGAAACCATCTAGTACTATTAATAATAAACAGCTTTTCTTTCTCCTATTTAATTTTTGAGGAGACAACTGTAAACCGCAGAAGCTTGACAGCATAGCCAAGAGTTGCCTTGACAACACGTGCAGTGAACCAGTCTCCCACACACACACACACATGCTGTGTCACACAAGCTGACTAAATCTAGGCAAACAACAGGGGATGTTGCTAGTGTCACACACTTCACAGCCAAGACAGTCTCTACTTCTACAGCGAGACAAACTCAAGAAGACCTTCGTTACATAAACAGACTACGTACGTAGAGGAGTTACGATGATTAAGAGATTGTGATTGATTATGATGATGATGAGGCATGGCGGCGATTAAGAGATTGTGAATGAAGACTGTGACAGTGTTTCTGGAGCTAATCTAACAGTGCAACACACCAGCCACCTGAAACAAATAAAGATAAGATGTGCTGGTGGTGCAAGACAGCATGAAGCATTTGACAAAGCATTGAAAATAAGAGGATCTAACAAAACCTAAACGGTAAAAATAATAATGAAAGGGTGGTTTCAAATGACTTTGATCTTTATGGTGGTGTTAGGAGGCTGCTAAAGAAAAGAAAAAAAAAACGGAAAAAAAACGCATCTTTATGATATTCTGGTCTCTGAATCTGAATATGACCGTACCCAACGTTTACATGCACCCAAATAATCCTTTATTATGACTATCATAATGGCTCATCAGACTGAAAAGCCTTCATGAAAACACCTCAATCAATCAGACTGAGCTTGATCCAAATGAAATTTTGATTGGATTGAAAGTGGTGTTGTAGACCTGAAGAGAATATGTACCAAACACAAAAAAAAGCTTTTGTGATAAATGTCAGCTTCAATTCAATAAATCAAGGCAAAAACATCAATTATAATCATGGTAGCTCTTGGTTCTGTTCAAAATACATGCAATCCAAATTGGAGGGTTCATATAACCAGAACTTTCCGATTCTGAAATTGAACTGAATTCCGTTTGACAAAAAATAGTGCATGTAAAAGTGCTGACGGTAAAACAAATCACAAAAAAAGATTATTCAAATATATACTACGGGGCTGCTGAGTGCTTGAATCTGATTGGTTGACAAACGTTCTAAGGTGTGCAATTATTTAAAGTAGTTCCAGGCAGGTCTCGACCGCATTACAGCTCCATATATCACTTCGCCACATAATTTGAGTTATTTCAAAGGTCCTTGTAGACTACAACAGCAAAATAACCAAAACCCACAACAACACTGATCAAGAAAATAAATATAGTTAACAATAGGATAAAAACGACAAATTATTTCCATGTTTTTTGCGACAAAATTATTTTTTATTATGTACAGAAAGCACATACTCTCTCTCTCTCTCTCTCTCTCTCTCTCTCTCTCTCTCCCACTCAAACACACACACATACACTACGGACACACACTCGCACAGAAAAGTGTTGTCAACGCTGCTCTGATGATGTTATCAGTAAAATAGTTTAGCTATTTAAAAGCTACATGACACTTCTCACTGGCGAGGTAA
Organism: Rutilus rutilus; assembly: GCA_021464565.1. Taxonomy (NCBI): domain Eukaryota; kingdom Metazoa; phylum Chordata; class Actinopteri; order Cypriniformes; family Leuciscidae; genus Rutilus; species Rutilus rutilus. The sequence continues at coordinate 3,902,765 of JAJAQA010000017.1, read as the reverse complement.
TAACGACGCTGTTCTTGAAGCTGATCAACTTACGCTGCTGCCGAACACTGTTGAGAGACACAAAGATTCAGATAATTCACATACGTTTAATCTCTGTCTCTGTCTCTCTCTTTAATAGATGCATTTAACTTCACGTCAAGGCTGCATTACAACCTCAGGTGTGCATTTTTTGTCAATTCAAAGGCCTGTCGTCAATTATTCCTTACATAATAATTTAAAACTTTAATTTATATTAAATTTATAAAAGTTGAAAAAAAAAACCCATACTTTTAAGATTTGGGGCCCTATTTTAACGATCTGAAACGCAAGTATCAAACGCGAAACGCAAGTAACTTTGTGGGCGGGTCTTGGGCGCTGTTGCTATTATACCGGCGGGATAAATGACTCTTGCGCCCGACGCAAATCTAAAATGGGTTGGTCTGAAGTAGCTACATTACTCATAGGTGTGGTTTGGGCATAACGTGAAATAAACCAATCAGAGCGACATCTCACATTCCCTTTAAGAGCAGGCGTGCTTGTTCCATGGCGGCTTGCTATTATAACGGCGGATTTGCCAGACGCGCGCCAGGAGCGGTTCACAGTCGAGGAGACCGACGTTCTCGTCAGGGCCGTAAAACACAGAGAAGTGACATTGGGGATGGAGAAACACACCCAAATTAGCTTCGGTTAAACAGGCGTATAATAATTTGGGTAAATGTGTAAGCTAGATTTATGCCTATTTTTTCACATCTTCATGGACACCACAATGATTTCCCTCGTGTGTTAATATTTTTCCTTGTAATAATGTGGTTTTCTAAAAATGAGAACTGCTGCGTCTGTGTGTAGATGAGATAAGCAAAGTGTATGTGCACACGCTACATTGATTATGGCCAAGCATGCGCCCTTAAAATGCGTCATATGAATAACATGCGCAACACGTCACTGACTTTAGACTAGGTTTTTCCGGGTCTGTGGCGGAATTGTTCTAAACCTGCAAAATACGTTTGCGCCGGAACGCGCCTCCTCTTTTCGCTGAACCGCCCCCGGGAGAGTAAGTTCATTCCCTAATTTACCGACGTGTGTCTGTGGAGGGAAAAGTCCGCTGTGCATCGGGTGCAAAATAGGAATGATACATGCGTCGCTGTACGAAGTCAATTGCACTGGGTGCTTTTGTGGGAATTTAAAATAAAACTGCACATTGTAATTTTTGTACATTAATATTAATTCAAAAGCAAACCGAGTGAAAAAGAGAACTCCCGAGAGCTGTCATGACAGAAGTTGTATTACTGTAGTTTTCTCTGTAAAGGTCTGGCAGGCTTATTAACAGACCAGAAATATCACAATCTGACTTTGACAGAAGTTAGTTAAATATAAAAAGACTCAAATATACTACATAGCAGGTAATTCACATATACGGTATTTGTAAATAAAATAATTGAATTTTTCTAGAATCCAAAATGAATTGGCTGCAGTGCACCCAAAAATAGAAATGTTGCCACAATGACTTTAGAAGACAATATTGATCCTAACGCATCTATAATGGTTCTGTAGACATTTTCCATCGCACCGAAGTACTTACTGAAACCATCAAGCACAGAGAGATGGGCACAGATTGTGTTAGAGATGTTCACTGTCTTGTGATCATGTGAAAATATATATTTCACAGGTCATCCATGCAGGGTGTTTTGTTCCACGACTGAGCTCAAAGCAAGGGAGTAATGTGAATATTTTAAATGAAGGGTGAGTCTGACAGAATCTGTCATGTTTTAGCACACTCATCACTTTAATACACAATGTATCAGCACTTTTCAACTGAGGGGACAACTGACAACTTAACACAACTGGACTAATATCTAGAGATGTAATGTAAAACTGCCAAACAACGAGATCTGTAATATATCAAACAATACAAAGAAAGTAAATCTTGAATTTTAAAAGTGCCTATTAAAGTTGTGTCCTCACTTTTGTGTCAACTCAGGATTTCTTTTATAATTGTGAATAAATCAGGCAATATCGTGGTCAACTTTAACTCTGAGGACCCCTTTCCTGTTTCCTGCTGATTGTGCATCTCACAGTAGGACACATAGTCCCGAAAGTTTTATGTATTTATTTTTTTATATTTTATGTACGAACAATGTTGAAGTCTCTGCTGTCACAGCTTTAACATTTCAACTCCATCATCCCGCCACTGTACAACATGTGGTTAAAGTGGAAAAATATTAAGTTTTGTCAAATCCGTCAAACGTTGTAAGCTGATGGAGTTGACAAGGGCTCACAAAACTATTTATATAGTGATATTATGTACAGTATATATATATATATATATATATATATATAAGATGCTGCTATTTATATATAAGGCATGTCAATCAGGCCAAGTATATATGTAAATAAAATCATGAAACAACATTAAAATAATTCCCCATATGCAATATATAAATATATATATAACAAATGAACCTTATTGTAAAGTGTTACCAAAATAAGAATCATCAATTTTGATTCATTTTAATCATGTGTATTAGTAAATGTTGAAATTAATATTAGATTAATTAATGCTGTAGAAGTATTGTTTATTCTTAGTACTAATTAACCTTATTGTAAAGTGTTACCCTTATTTTTTTATGGAATATTGCAGTTGTTATTATAAATAAATAATTTGTACACATATATATATATATATATATATATATATATATATATATATATATATATATATATATATATATATATATATTTTTTTTTTTGATCAAGTCATGCAGGTCAGGCACAAATAAAACATAATTGATGTGGTTTAAAGACAGGCTACAGATATTTTTGGTTCACATTGGGAACATTTACATTGGGTGCATAATAATGATTACCATTACGCTCAACCTAACATATGATTCTTGTATTCTGTGAGCCACTGGAGACCCAGAATGAGACGTACTGTACCGCTACAACCAGTGGAAGGATTGTGGTATTAAATTAAATATTAGCTTAAAAAATAGTTGTCTATCATTTGTTGTAACCTCAGTTGGACCTCTGTCAACTCCCGTTTTTAACATCCTCAGATAAAGGTTTCTGTACATTTTGAAAGAAATATTACATTCATGTTTCCATTTATTGTGTTAAAATATTAAAACATCAACTGAACTACATGATATTACATCTGACTTACCTAAGAACAATGGTTATATATGTTTAATATTATAAAGGAGGGCAGAGAACTAAGGAGTTAAGGAACTGGATTGTTCAGAATAACCCTAACCCAGGAAAAAACACTTAGAGAATGTATTTTTCCACTTAGCTCCTTTACTGAACACCATTATTACATAACTGAAGACTTTACACTGTTGTTGGATGGATCAAATTAAATTAGCATGCTTTTTAATGCGTCTTATGAAGTGAATAAATGTACATTTTTAGAAAAATTACATTGTTCATCAGCTGAGACCTTTTGTCTACAAATATATCAGTTTATTTATTATTAATGTATTATTAAATAATAAAAACTAACTTCTAAAACATGTTTTGTCCCTTATTTAAAAAAAATCAGTGATATCATTGGGGAAATTGGTACATTTACTGTATATTTTCTTACTACAAACTTTTTAGCAGAGGATACTGATCTTCTCGGTTATGTAATTTGTACCAGCTGATAGTTTGGTTAATCTTTCTGCCCACCAGAATCTAAGATTTAACAGCTTTAGATGTTTTGATTATACTGTGCATGTCTGACAGCAAAATCCATTAGATTCGTGATGCTCTGTCCCTCCAGAGAAGCTCAGTTCATCCAAACATACTGTCATATCCCAATACTGTAAAACTAAGAATACATTTCTGTCATATCCTGTTTCATAACATGTAGTTAACATGGAGTAATAATATCAGTCTCAGAATTGCCTCTCTGGACATCAGGTTCAAATGAGTTAGGTTTATTTGTACACCAAATTCTACTTTTAGCAGATTATGCTAACGTTAATCATGCATAGTGTTCATTATTATAACTAATCACTGTACACATGCATGAAAGACAATCATTTACTATTTAGAAAAACAGAATGCATCTTGACGCCACACTGACTGTACAAAACCATAAACCACTATCACTAATACCATATTAACCCAGAAACGACTGGATCACAAAAGCGCACACTGTAGCCACTGGATGCTACATTTAAAAATATATATTTGTGTGGGGCAATAATCTGATTTCTCCTCTCCCGTCTGTCTGCAGACCTTCCAGATTAGCTGTGCATCCGGTCGGATTTAGCCGTCTATCTATCACAGGGTTCTGCATCCATAAAGCCCTCTGAATGTGTCTGGTTTTAGCGTTTATGCATGCTAAGTATAAGTGGGAAACATCTTTTTTTAAAGGAGCTTTGCAATCTATAAGTGCAACATTTACTGTAAATCTGCTAACACATCTAACACATCACATGCACAAATTAGCACGGATGCATGAAATTACATTAACTGCTGTATATATTTTGTGAATAATCACATTAGCACACTCTTATATTCATGTTACTTATACAGAAAAGGCAAAAGTACATATTATATGGCCTATTATTAAAAAAAAAACTATATTTGTCAAGTCAACGTTATTTCTATAGTGCTTTTTATACAATTCAGATTGTTTCAAAGCAGCTTTACAGTGATAACAGGAAAATAATGCAACAAAGTTTGTTTCAGCTGTACAGCAGATCTAGATTAAAGTCATTGTCTAGCTTAAAGTCCCCCGTGGTGCAAATCCAGTTTTTAATGTTGTTTATGTGTATATGTGGTGTTTTTAATATGCTTTAAGACAAAGCATGTGTAAATTCATAAGTCGACACCATTGCTGAGTATTTCCTCCTTAAAACTGCAGTGAACCAAAGACAGTCTCAAAAACACGCTTTGAAATCGCTGGTGTTTCTGACGTCACAAACGACCTTGTAACCAATCAGATCAACGTGTGATCGTCAACCAGTGGATCTCTGAGCTGAGTGAGTGAGTGAGTGGAGGCGGGGCTCATTTGCATATTCATAGAACTGCGCATACTAAATGAGGCACAGAGGTACAGTGTTACATTCAAGCTATTTAAGTCATGAAGATTTTTTTCAAGGAAAAAACATTTAAATATGTAATTTTGGTGATCAAAGATGAGTTTCAAGGGATACAATTATTGACTACTTCCAGTAAGTTTTTAATTGATTCATTTCTTTTGTAAAAATCATTAGTTATTAATTTAGGGGGTTCGTACACGACACCGTTTTCAACTGAAAATAGAAAACTTTATTGTGTTCTGGCTGTTCATTTACATGTCAGCGGCGTTCTGGTGTCCAGAGAACGCAAACTTTGAAGTAGGTTTCAAAGGGCAAGTTTTTGAAACCGATACGCTTATCATCTCCGTGTAAACCACAAAAACGTGAAACTGTGAAAACGGTGACGGCACGCACATCCGTATCACAGGCCGTTTTCACACCTGAAAGTCCGCACCAAGGTCCGAACCAAAGTTCATGTTTTCGTACGTTTTATACATTCGGTTAGTTTTGGTTTGGTTTCACATTGCAATTATGCGAGCGCACTAAATAACTTTTCATGACGTACTTGCGTCCTGTCGTCATCATCTAAATGGGCTGCATCTCTCGACATTGATTGGTTTGTAAACGGACGTGCTTCTGACGTCAGCGTGTTGTCAATTCGGCGGGTAACTTTGACAAGAATGAATGAACAGACGCAAATCGTTGCCATTTTACTGTTATTTTTACGGCATTACGACCTGCAGCTCCAGCTATACTCTACGCTAGTTCAAATTCGGCAAATGAATGTCCTCGTTGTGCGAATGCTTTATCGTCGCCGGCAGGAAAGGAGGAGAAGATTGCAAGCGATTCCTGCGAGCCCTGGCACCTCCATTTGGGGAGAGACCAAGGTGAGTGGCAATTTGTGTCCATACTGCCCGTCTGTTTCAAAAGATGAGTTGTCACGGGTGATTTATAATTGTGTCCTTATTTCTTCTGTCTTCTTCTCTCAGTTGTTTAGGCTACGCGGGAACCACCGGAACTTCCTGTAAATGGTCTGAAAGTCCGAACCATACAGAAAATGCTTTCACACTAGAAACGAACCAAACCTTTGTTCAGTTTGGTCCGGGCCGAGACCACCTCTTTTCGTCTAACCAAATTTGGTCTGTTTGGTCCGGACCGTGGTCCGGGGCAGGTTTCACACCTGTAGTTTTGATTCAGATCAAACTGAAAAGTCCGAAAATCCAGACCAAACAAGGTAGGTTCTCCTCTGGCCAACGAACAAACGTGGTGTGATTATGATTCACAAGTCAGAAATCAGATTTTGGATCCAAGTTGCAGCATTCAAATATTCATCCAGCTCTTTTTGCTTGAAGATCGGATTCATCATGCCGGTGTGGAGCCGAAGATGGTCTGTGTAAAGGACCTTGTGGATCTTGTGGTCTTTTCCGAGGATCAGTGCCGATGGCTGTTGTGTCGACGAAGCCTTCACAGGGGATTGTCTAGTGGACACGGTCTCTGTTGACATTAGCTACGTTTACATGGACACAATCGGAATGAAATCAATACGATTGATGAATCCGAACAAGGTGTTTACATGAATGATAAATAAAGTAATCGGGTTGATGTGCGCGTTTATATGTCACAAGTTTCAAATCGGATCTGATGTTTTGACATGCGCACACTGCACGAATATACAGAGTTTCCCGCTTTTCGCGCATAAATATTCTCCTCTATTGGTTCTTTATTTGTTTTAAACAGCAGACGTAATTTTAATTCGTCTCTGGTCATAATTTAGATTTAGAGCATATTAACCGTTTTGCCATGCTGCATATTGATCACGCAGTAAAAATGCCCCTCCTCCCGGCCAAAACCAGACGTCTGTGGATGAGAATCCAAAACAAGGACTGGTTGGACGTTGTCCTGCTTCACTTCACAGACGCGCGTGTGATATGAGAATTTTAGAATGACGGGAAACTTAATTATATGACACTTTATTCAACAGGAAGAACAGCTCGTTCCGCATGTCATTACGCTATTCAACGTCATTGCACATGCGCAGTCCTTTCAGTTTCGGTTTTCAGTCCGATCAAGTGTTTACATGTTCTCTCGATCGGATTACAAAAGGGATAAACCACCCCTTTCAATCCGATCGAAATTTCATTCGGATCGAGCTCAATCGGATCGATTAAGGTGTTTACATGAAGGTTTTTTAGTCCGATTGAGCCATCAATCCGATTATAAGTGTCCATGTAAACGCAGCTAGTGAGGGCTCTGTTGTGGTCCTGTCTACGCGCCGCAGATCTTAGAAAACATTTGTAAATAGTGGTGCTTGCCAGTGCAAAATTTGCTGCCACCATGTTCGAGTGACGGGGTGTTTGCCAATGTCCAAGTTTAACTCTTAGAGAAGGACGTAGCAGGAGGATGTGGGGGACACGACCCCTCCACAGTTTTTGCTGACACTGCACCCTGACTCCAAACCAAATCATACCAAAAACATTTCTCCGGGTTCGAAATTCCCCCATGTTTAAAACGTGACTAGGTGGTTGCTCAACTTCTATATGCAAGCTTGTCATGTAGTGTCGTCTCTATGACAACCATGTCACTCATTCATTATAAAGCCTCTCAGTAACCAGTATAAGGACACAAGCACTGTGAGTCATACAGTATCTACATGGTATTCTGCCATTGATTAACAATTTGCGTGGGGATGCACTGATATGAACATTTTGGCCGGTACCGATAACCGATAATTCTTTATATTTGGAAGCCGATAACCGATATATTGGTGGATAAATCGAAATTAAATTTCTGATAACAAAAACAAAAGTCTCACCATTAAAAGCCATGTCCCAAGCACACAATTATAATGTTCTCATTATAACTTTATGAAGCCTATATAACAGACTTGCGCTGCACATGTTGCACGTTTCCTTTTTTGAAGTGATTCCGATCATATTTCAAGCAATTCAAAACCATCATGTTGATGAACAGTGCACATCTAAAATGTCCGTATTTCCAATAATCCATTATTTATCGGCTTTAATATATCAGCCAAATTTTCTTAAAAAATGTACATACATCAACCGATACCGATATGGTGGCCGATATATATCGTGCATCCCTCAATTTGCGATTTCTTTTTTTACTTTATATATTTTATTCAATATTACATAAGAAGCCTCAAATGTGCACATTAAACTCTTATTTCATAAACACATTGTTGCTGACAGTTATGCTAGAAAATTGTGTTTTTAATTCTATATTTTGTTAAAATCTACAGCTTCCTTATCGTTTTTAGGGAGGTATCTCTTCCTGTATGTCTTCTCTTTTATATTTTGTAGGCAAATGAGTAGGCCACTTAAATGAAATGCCCCCAATTTTTCAAAGCAACAAAAGATCTTGCCAGATTTACCTAAATAAGCTTTAAAAACAAATCGAATACATAAAAGTAAATAAAAACAGAGGTTTGGTGTGTTTTACTTCCACTTTTCAAATCATTCTTACGCCCTGTACTACTTAAGTTTGTAAAATCTACAAGTGTGCATTAATAGCGATGCTTGCCTTTGCAAACACCACTTATAAATCTGCATGTGACGAATCAACAGACTGAAATTTAGCATTTTAAGGTCAAATTGATGAATAAAGACATTTTCACTGAGCAAGAGCTGAACATTATTGGAGGTACTGGGATGTTAATGGGATGTTAGAGTCTTCCAGCCGCACTGGCCCATTTCCTGTCAGCATGGGGCAAAAGTACAAACACACTGGCATCATGACCCAGTTTTACATCCACTGACACCAAACGCCAGACACCACAAACACAAATACAGAGGGTTACAGAACACTTCACTATGGGTCAGGTTCACCCACGCAATCAAAAAAAAATAAAAAAAAAATCCTAAAATCCCTGTTTTCTGGTAAGCCGGAAATGGAGGCCTGTGCAATAACACACAATACAATTCAGTTTCAATGGGTTTCTCTGAAAACAGTCTCTGACAATAATTCAGTTTAATGTAAGTTAAACCAGTGCATAATGATCAGCTATCTACAATATCTATACAAAATTGTTCTCAATTGATTTTGTTTTTTAAGAAAATATCACAGATTCAAAAATCACCCAAAATCATACTGACAACACTTTGATTGGTTCGTCTTTCAGAGTTTTAATTAAACAGATATATTCAGATTCATAATTTGTACAATTAATATCTATTATTAATATGTTTTAAATGGTTATACTAATAAAACGCTAAAAAACAATAACTGTAAAATGTAAAGCACACTGACCATTAAGCTTATCGAACATTTGTTTTCTTTGTAATATATTGAAGACTAACAAACAGTTAATCTATAGAGTAAAAAAAAAAAAGCAATATAATGTTGTTTTTAATGATAAGCATTTTAATATAAAAACGAATCACATAATCAGCCACTGTACTGATTTTTCACTTTTGATTGAATTCAATGGAAGCTCGTATTTGGGTCCCTATTAAATATGCTAAGGATTCCTATTATTATTTATATCATAATTTGGAACCAATTCTAAAAAATAATAAAAATAAAAATAAAATCCTTAATGGAAATTACTTTTTTGGATTCCAACTAAAACTAAGTTTTAATAGGACTTCCATGATTCCCAAAAGGATAAAATTCCACTGTAAGACATCAAAATTAATTTAAAGAAAATCTTGTGGGTTTTTAAAACTCATACATCTTCCCAAGAGATTGTTATTAACTTAAAGCAAGACATTTTATAACAACAAAAGTAAGAGTTATGATGGAGATTACACAATATTCAACAGGATTCTAAGATTCTAAGTTTCAGTTTATCCATTTTAAGTGATTCTTATTTGATTCTTATTTAAAATTAACCATGGTTTTATTATGGTAAAAGTGAAAAGGGCTAACCATTATTTATTTTAAATTTTTTAATGTGAATTTGTGTTTTTTTTCCATTTGTATAACCACAGTTTTAGTACAAACTCATGGTTAATTTGTGGTTACCGTGGTTTAACTAAAACAACCATGTTTTTTTTTTTTTCTGGTCTTATTTAAACCATGGTAAATTTTTCATAAGGACTGTACACAATCCTAAAGCATTTTTAAGCAGGGATGAACAGCAACAGCCGTATTTTAGGCCATATTAGTATAGCCATATTATTATGTATTAAACCTCATTTCGCAAGATAATTTTAAAAACTGTATTTGAAATATCAACATGCTTTTTCCCCCAGTCTTTTCAGTAGTATGGTTTCGTTTTGACACAGCAGTAGATGTCATGTGACAGACCGCCTTAGGCCTGTCAAATGATCCTTCTTTGATGAGAGCTGGATGCTATTGAATATGAGTAGCATCAGTGAAGACATGTATGTGACTGCATAATAACCGGTAATGTACCGCATCAGTGTCTCCTCATCACGGCCTGCAGGGCTGAATCACACGCGTCCTGATGCAGGCCGAGCTCGCCCATTCACACTCACATATCCATACAAAAATAACACATCACACGACAACCAAATCACACACACCAAGCTTGCTTTCTTGCATGCCTTCATTTCAGCCGTTTTCCAGCCATCTGCATTTGCATTCTATAAGCCTTGCGGTAATACATTCATTCACACATCTCAGCGACGGCGAACACATACGGTTAAAACAGCAGAGACTCAAATACGCCCAGAATAAAGCTATGCTTACCTAGAAAACAATCCGCCACGATGCGCCACAGTCCACAAACCTCAAATCCACAATCATGGTCCTACATATTTCTCATCGCGACCTCTCAGCATCAGCAGCCGTACAATAAAACGACAAGCTCCGATGATGCAGCGTAACACCGCCCTCCTTCTCCTTCTGCTGTCGGGATGATGCTGCGAAACCCCGCCTCCTTCGAATGTCAGATTGATGCTGCGTAACCCCGCCCCCTTCGAATGTCAGAATGATGCTGCGTAACCCCGCCCCCTTGTACTGTCAGAATGATGCTGCGTAACCCCGCCCCCTTGTACTGTCAAAATGACCTCATTACATTCACAGTTTACTCACTGCAGTCCTGACTCCTCAGATAGACAGATAGACAGATAGATAGATTGATTCCCTTCACCTTACACAAGGTAAATAAATCAGAGGTCAGGGCTTCTGTATACACACACACACACACACACACACACAAACAAATTAAGTTTTCATTTGAGTTATTAGCATATGTTTTATATATTTGTTCAAAAATGTTTTCACCTTGTTTGCTGTTTTAAAATATATTTTTTTATCTAATTGAATTGAAATAGAGGTGTGGGGGGGAGGGACTGATGCTATAAATGGTATATTGTATAACATTGTGTGGTATAAAACTAATTTTGAACAAGTAAAGTTCAATAACAAACTAAATTCTTGCAAAAACCTTGATGTTTTCTCTGTCTCGCAATGTTACAATCCACCACATCATTTAATTTGAAGCAGATAAATGTAGAAACATCATATCACAAAAAAACAAACACTCCAGTTACAGACGTTAAAGCAAAAAGTTTTCCTCTAATTAAATTGTTCTAATCCATTTTTGCCTTGACATCACATTGTCTCCTTACTGTATCTCATACTTGGATCATGAATGTTTCTGTGAGGTCTGCTTTGGGTCTTTTAATCAGATTTGATTGTAGAGCACTTTCTTCTGAACTCTTGCCCATAGCTACGAATCCACTTGTTGGCAACTAGAATGAAGAATTCAAAGGAAGAAGTTTTACATTGTGTAAGTCTAGTGCACATATATTGTGTCTTTGATTTTGGGATGAAATGTGACCTGGTTGTGTTTTCTTGATTTTTAAAAAGAAATTCTTTTTCACAATACAAACCTCAGAGAACACTTACCCCATTTACTGCCTACAAACACAGGACATGCTGCATGTAAAGTTCTGGCATCTTCATTTCCATTTCTTAGCAGGTTAAACCACAGCACTGCTGTACCCTTATGGAACAGAATCATGAACATGTGAGCACAGCTTAAAGGAAGTCATTTCATCTATTTCAATTTAATATGAAATCATTGTCACTGTGTGGTAAATGAAGGTGCTTCAACTAACTCTCTTTGGCTGAAGTGCTGCACCAATGATTGGGAACACTGTTGCCCCACCAATGTCCACATCACTCATCTAAAATAAAGTAGTTAACTGTCAACAATCTGGAAAGTGGGAATTATTTGAAATATATACATGATTGGTTAGATTATACTCCATAGATTACACCCTCACATAAATTAGGACAGTAGAAATCCGGCCTCCTCTGAGTTGAAAGTCTGAGTCATTTGCCAACTGTGGAGAGATTTTGTAACAAAGTTATGAAATAAAAACACAGTGCATGCTCTATTCCAGGTACATATCTTCACAAAGGACCAGAGGAATAACAATTTTTAAAGTCCAACTGAAATCAAAATGGCCCCTATTTACTTTGTTAGCGCATATTACTAGTCTTGTGGTGAACAATTAATCCGTGCAAGTTAAAACACAGAAAAAAAAATTTGGGCTTCATAATCCTTAATCAAAATCTGAAAATGCCCCTCCCCTCTGCATTGGAGGACCTTCCCTGATGACGTAGGTTTGACGGCTTGGTTTGGGAAAAGCTTAACCACTCCCCTCAAACCGTTAGTCTGTAATGAGCGAGAGATGGAGAGGAGGAGCGCTAGAGTAAAACCCTGCCCTCTGTTCAATATTCCTTTTCACTGGGAAATACGTCACAGCACTGGAGAAAAGTCGTTTGCAACTTCCGGTTCACGGGGACTTTAACACTTTCATACTACCTTTGAGTCATAATGTGGCTCATACTGGCCTCCAATTCCATAATTTGCAATCTGTAAAAAAAAAAAAAAAAAGTGCATTTGTAGTTACAGATCGACTAAATTCCCACATGACCAGTCAATTCTGGCCTCTGTTTGAATGTTTGAGGAACCAAACAGGGTGCATTGTACGTTCTCTTCCACAGGTTCACTCATCGCTGTGTAGCGATAATGCAATGGGAAACGCTGCTGATTGTCTGAACCCGTATAAAATCACGCCAATTTATTATCTGATGGCCTCAGCAGCGCTACGTCACTCACTCTTGATTTAGTGAACGTGCCATCTGCTTCTCAGATTTTCTTCTTCAGAAGCGGTTTATCTGGTCCGTACTAGTTAAAGGTCCCATTGCATGAAAATTCACTTTATGAGGTTTTTTAACATTAATATGAGTTCCCCTAGCCTGCCTATGGTCCCCCAGTGGCTAGACGTTTTGATGGGTGTAAACCAAGCCCTGGGTATTTTTGAGAAAATGAAAGCTCAGACGGGCGAATCTAGAAATCTTCCCTTTTTTATGTCGTCATAAGGGGAAAGGTCACCTCCCCTTTCTCTTCTTTGCCTGCCCATGAGAATATGAGAATATACGCGAGCGCGATATTGGTTTTTCCTCCAGAGACATCATGGCTTGCAAATGAGCGAAGCATGGCAGTTGCTCAGTGTTTGGATGTACAAATGAACACAAAAGTATTTTTTTAGTTCCTTCATCCGAGCCTCTGAAGAACCAGTGGGTTATGTGAATTTCTGATGTGTAATTGTTCAAGTTCAGACAGATAATCTTTCTCTCAAAATCGTTCAATACTGTTTATGCATCAGTAAAACTAAACGATCAACTTCACGTCGTTTCTCTTAGTAGGATGATAATAATCTTACTTAAACTGTGATTAATATATATACAGAAAGCGATCAAAGAACAATCCCTTTCCAATCGCCCAAGCTGTCAATCACACAGCGCGAGTTTATCTGGACACTTGCCAAAACTCGTTATGAATTCAATGACGAAGTTACACTGCACAACGAAGCTCTTACTGTACTTACCTCATGTTTGCATTGGTGAAATCATTAGAGAGAGTGCAGAAACTGCGTTGCAATGATAAGATCTTCATTCACGCGATCAACAGACTGTCATCTGCTCAATGCTCATCACTGCACTTTTATGTGATGGGAATAGATCTAAATACTCACGATTCGTTAATCCCGATAGCTGTAATAGTAAAAACGTATAATCAATTCAATTCAATTCAATTCAATTCAATTCAATTCAATTCAAATTTATTAGCCATTTCAACTAAGTTGATAGGAATAGCTGTATATCTAATAGCTGTAATAGTAAAAGTTTTCGAGAGAGTTCAACATGTAATGCTAGCTATTTCATATGCAAGCATGTCAAGCCAATCACAGCAGTGGGCGTTTACACTGAAGTCTCACAGCAGCCAATCACAGCAGTGGGCGTTTACACTGAAGTCTCACAGCCAATCACAGCAGTGGGCGTTTACACTGAAGTCTCACAGCAGACACAAACAGAGCGTTCAAATCAGAGGCTAAAATCAGGCTAGGAAATATGCCTTTTATTTCTAAATTATAACAACTTTTGATCTAAAAAACATACTAACATTATAAGGGCACCCCAGGAAACATTCTAAAATAATAAAATAATCCATGCAATGGGACCTTTAAGCTATTTTCATTGGATGTACTAAATTTGTGCTTCAGCGACTAGCGATCTAGTTCAGTGGAACTTGCTTCGTTCTCCTCTCAGTGAAGCACATGGATCTTCGTCATTGCCAGCAATTTTAAACTCTCCGGCCGAGGCATGCTTGCTTTGATAAGGATTCATCCGCCCTCCCGTCGCTCTGTGGCAAATTACATGGCTGAGGCCTGTCACGAATGGGCCTGGGGATCGGATGTTGAGCAACGAGCAGGCCAGTTTCTTCCTCTCTCTCTCTCTCACACCCAAGCGCTCGCACCCTGCTGATTCGCCTGTAAAATTTCTCCACGATTATTAATACCCCAGTCCAGAGGCACACAATGCCATTTCCTTTGGAATGGAGGCTGTTTTTTTCACCACGGCATCTGATTCTGAGGATTTTAGGCCCACGGCTTAGTGACCAATAAGCCTGGCCTTCTGCGGTCTACACTGAGCTTGTGGACGAGCCTCGCGACTTTTCAGCTTTTTCATCATGAGATCTCAAGACCCTGGAAGCAGCCTTTTTCCACTCGTCTAACGAATGCAGCGGCCTCTGGCTTCCTCAACTTGGTTGGTTCTGTGGAGCAGGGCTATACTAGCATTCAGGCCACTTATCTTTTGTCTTCTTTTGCTCCATCTTGGAAGTCCTGCCCTTTTCTTCCTTCTAAGCCCTGTAGTACTACTTCCATCCTCGTTGGAAAATCCTACTCAGCGACTGGGCAGGCAGGTATGGCGCTTCATACCATGGCCATTCTTCAGGCCTACCAAGCAGACGTCCTTAAGGAAATGGACAAGGGCGGGGGCCTGACACCAGAGGCAGTCAAGGAGCTCCACAAAGCTACTGACCTGGTGCTGAGTGTGACTAAGCACGCGCGGTTGGACGCACCATGGCAGGCTTGGTAGTTGTCAACAGCCATCTTCGGTTAAATCTTTCTGAGATTCGTGAAAAGCAGAACATTTTTCTACTGGAAAACTGCTAAGACGCAATCTGCTGCCCTTATGCAGTTCATGCCTAGCAGGGCCTGCTAACCTCCCACTCCTGCCTTCGCCCCCAGGGACCGCCTTGCACACAGGAAAGAGACCTCTAGGAGGAGTGATGAACTGTGACATCCCCCACCTCGCATGGTTTGGGAAGCTCGTACCCGTCCCATGCCTTGCCAGCGCCATCGTAAGCTCGTTGACCTGAAACAGCCAGATACACCTGCTGCTTCAGCGTTGTGGGGTCACCTCTGATCTTCAGGTCAGTAAACGGAGAGCTTCCCCCATCTCAGGAGTGAGGAACAGACCGCTAAGGTGTATATGTTCCCCCTTGAGATGATCTCTAGGCCAAATCTGTTATACCCACCGCCATGCACATTTCGGGATACGTTTCGGGTCCATCGGAGATGTCCAATCGATTTCTTAGGCGTGCCAAAAGAACACCAAAGACACAGTGTAATCACCATGGGAAAATCTCAGAGTAAAACTGGGAGTTGTGAAAAATATGATACACTGGTGTTTTGCCAGATGAGAAGTTTATCTATGTATCATCTTTTTACTCTTTTAATTCATTTTATAACTGTATCATATATGTCTTTTAATTTCTTTTATAACTGTTTTAATTTTCCTTGCTTTTATTTGGTGATTATTTTAATCATTTTCTGTAAAGCACTTTGAATTGCCATAGTGTATGAAATTCTACACTATATAAATAAAGTTGCCTTGCCTATTGGGCCAGTCTTCATTGCCAGAGGATGCCTCAGTGCCTCCTCCAGTAACTTTAGGTTCGTGCCAACCACCTCTCGCTGGCAGCCAGATAAGAAGTCTGGCAGCCGAGCTCCCACCAGGGCCCATTCTAATGTAACCCCTGTCTTACCACCTGGCAGCGTGGAGGCTTCTGCCAGGTGTGTCGCATTGAGTTCTCCACAAAATCCAATTCGGATACACTCTCCAGTTCCGTCGCAACCCCCCTTGCTTCGACGGGATTCATCCCACAGTAACAAAAAGCGCCCTAGAGGCCTCTGTTCTACAGCAGGAAGTGACATCTCTCCTCCTAAAGGGGGCAATAGAGGAGATTCCTCCATCAGACATGAACCGTTGATTTTTCAGGCACTACTTCATCGTTCCAAAGAAGGGCTGGGGTCTGCGTAACATACTGGAACTGGTTCGTCAGAATCTTTCCCTCTACGAAGGGAAATTCAAGATGCTGACATTAACAACTATCCTGGCGTAGATCCGAGCAGGGGACTGGTTTGTTACCATGGACCTGAAGGATACCTATTTCCACATCCAGGTCATTCCACGGCACAGGAGGTTCCTCAGGTTCGCCTTTGGGGGAAGGGAATACCAATATCGGGTTCTTCCATTTGGTCTGGCTTTGGCTCCGTGGAAGTTCTCCAAGTGCATGGATGCAGCTCTGGCCCCTTTGACGTTCCAGGGCATCCGTGTGCTAAATTACATAGACGATTGGTTCATTCTGGCTCAATCCAGGGAGTTAGTGTGTCGTCACAGGGATGTCCTTCTCCACCACCTCCGGTCTCTTGGTCTCAGGCTGAATGCTCAAAAGAGTGTCTTAACACCTTCTCAGCGGACCATTTTCTTGGGTGTCCAGCTCGATTCACTATTGATGCAGGCCCGCTTGGCCCCTGCTCCAGTTTCCAGTCTCTGTGCGTGCTTGGCCAAGACGCAATCTGCTGCCCTTATGCAGTTCATGCCAAGGAGGGCCAGCTAACCTCCCACTCCTTGGCCCCTGCCTTTCGTTTCAGTCTCGGCCATCATGTCGCAGTGGGCACATGCCGCAGACTTCTGGGTCTCATGGCAGCAGACTCTCCTGTGCTGCCGTTGGGTCTGCTTCACATGAGGCTGTTCCTGTGGTGGATGAAACTCGGGGGCATCCGTCCTTCTTAGCCAGCTTTCCGTTTGCTGAGAGTATCGAGCACCATTGCCTTCGTGCTCTCTGGAGGTCGAAAGAGCCTCTCTTTTTGTTACAAAGGGTCAAGATGGGTGTGGTCTGCCCCCGTTAGGTTAACAGGATGGACGCCTCCCTGACTGGTTGGGGTGCTTCAAGGGCAGAGCTCTCATGTTATTATCAGGACGGACAACATAGCAGTGGTGTCATACATAAATCGCATGCCGCCTCCTCCCGACCGGATTCTGACCCTTAAGGTGGTGTTTTTGCTAGTGTTGACTTCTCTCAAGCATGTGGGGGATCCCTTTGGAGTCCCTTTGGAGGACATTTGTGTTGTGACAGGTTGGCCCTACCCGCAAACTTTTATCAAGTTTTACAACCTGGATTTGGATGCGGGATCTGATTTTTTCCGCATGAACCAGTCGTTTTGGTCCTGGTTGAGTTTGGTCTGGATCCAAAAAAAAAAAGTTCTTTGCGCCAGATCTGGCAGGCCTTAGCTTGGCATATGTGGTATATAATTCCCATTGCTTCATCGCAACACAGTGTTGAGTGAACCTATGAAAAAGAACTTCTTGGGCTACTTATGTAACCCATGTTCTCTAAATAGGGAACGAGACACTGCATTTGCTGCCAAGCTCTTAACGTTGCTAAGGGGGCTTCTACGGTAGAAAATCTGAGGAGAATATGTCACGTTCATTATATGAGTGATGTAGTGCTGCTGAGGCGGAGACCATGCCATCAGCCAATAAATTGGGGTGATTCTACACGGGTTCAGACAATCAGCACCGTCCGAGGGCATTTCCCATTATGTCATCACTATGCAGCGTCTCGTTCCCTATTCAGAGAAGATGGGTTACGCAAGTTACCCCGAGATAATTTCTTGTCAGAAACTTTCCCATAAAATGGATAATGTGACCTACAGTACATGTTTGATTATGGTCTCTACATACACAGACCTACAAAAAATCTGATAATACCATGTGCATTAAATAATTGCCATACTTCCATTTGTGCACATAGCTAATAAATCCCAAAGTTACATCTTAAGGGCCTTGATCCAGTTCTGTAATATTCATGGACTGAAAGTCAGCCATTTAAAATTAGCATGCTATACAGATCAATCCATTATACTAGTTCATGCTTGAAATTCAACCAAGCATTTTGATTAGGTTAAAACTGTGAATACCTGGAGCTCCTCTGCTGTCTCCAATTCTAGACCAGTGACATCAGCAATTCTTTGGTTGACCTGTGTGATCACAGGATCTTCATCTTCAGAGAGCCACGCACTGAGAGACATAAAGAGGACAATCATATTAAGAACTAAATGTCCTATGTCCTTCTTCTCAACTGCTAACTGCCCTGGACTATAAGTATTCCCTTACGGAGTAGTTTTCTGTTTTTCATGTTTTGCTTTGTTTTTTTTTATTATAAGCACATACTAGTTCCCACTGCACATGAGTCCTCAACCTTGACATTAATAACATAACTCACTGTACACAGCTAAGCTCTGCATATTATACAAATGTACAATTATTTGTCATGCCAATGACTATTATTTACTGTATATCAAATAGATAAAATGTGGGGGAAGGTTGTCACACCACAAGCAGATCTGTTTGATCTCTGGAGACGCGTTCAGTCTTCCCGCTTGCAAATTCTGCCATGTAAATAGCGAATCCACCATGGCCCGAGTGCAACTGGCTTTTAGAGGGAATGGGAGATGAGACTCTAATGGCGCTTTTCCACTACACAGTACCAGCTCGCCTCAGCTCGGCTCGGCTCGACTCGACTCGGCTCTGTTTGGTTTTCCACTGTGTAAAAGTTGTACCTGTACCTGCTTCCAGGTACTTTTTTTCGTACCACCTCCGGCGAGGTTCTAAGCGGGGCTGAGGCGATACTAAAATGTGACGTGAAATCATGGCAGACTGCTGATTGGTCAGAGAGAATCGTCACTATTCACTGCGTCATCATTGCACGCGCCAGACGCAGTATCCTGAATAAAAAACAGCAAAAACAAAAACAAAAACATCCAAAAACAGCACACACTCGATTTCCTCCATTGTCCTGTGTGTGTGGGTAGCGGGTGTGTGTCGCGCGTCTCGTGTAAAAGATTAAGTCACGGCAGTTTTCTGCGGCGTCGCTATGACGACCAGGTACTGGAGGTACTATCTGCAATGGAAAACGGAGCGAAATGCGAGCCGAGCCGAGCTGAGTCGAGTCGAGTCGAGTCGAGCTGGTACTGGTAATGGAAAAGCGCCATAATTGGTTTATTGCACATTACGCCCAAAACACACCCATTACTATTAAGAGAATAGGGACAACCCCTCTAGACCATGCGCTGGGAGCGCAGATCATTTTTCCCGTCGTCAAACTAGCAAAAGTGGATTCAGACGCGCCCTAAGTGCACTTGTGCCGGCGCTTTAGACCATGCGCTTAGATCCTTAAAATAGGGCCCTCTAAGTTGAGGCTCTTCGCATAGTGGTGTGAACAGCACCATTTAAATCCAGTCTTCTGCATGGTTGGATTTCATTGGCGAGACTTTGGCCGTGATTACACACCTACTTCAGACAAAGTCAAGCAGGAGGCATTCCCTATAGCATTAGCTCAGGATGCAGCATCTCGTTCCCTACTCAGGGAACTAGGGTTACATGTGTAACTGAGACCTTTCCATCTACCTATTTTATGCAAACTTTGGGATATTGTTATTGTCTTGGCTGTGAATGGTCCTTTAACATACTACAAAAAATGATGCAATGATGATTTAATTGCTGTCATACATACTTTTTTAAACTTCAAAAGGATGTAAACACAAAGAAAAGTGTAAAGAAGAAGAAAAAGAAAAAAGTTCACCCACTAGCACTCTGGTTTTGCTATATTTGTGAGGCTATCTAGGAATCACATGGATTTTAAAGGGATACTCCACCTAAAAATAATAAATAAAAAAAATTATAGTAATAATAAATTGCCATTTACTTACCCTCATGTGGTTCCAAACCTGTAAACATTTTTTTGCAGAACACAAAAGAAGATATTTTGAAGAAAATTGGGAACCAAACAACGACAATGACAATGTTCATCAAACAATGTTTGTTTACTTGCTTTGTTCATACAATGGAATGAACAAGCAAGCAAACAAACAAAAAACATTGAGAGACATTTCTCAAAATATCTTTTTTTTATGTTCCACAGAAGAAAGAGAAGAATACAGTTTTGGAAAGACAGGAGCGTGAGTAAATGAGTTTTTACACATACCTCTTTGACACACGGGATGCAGCAGAAACTTTTTTTCCAGAGACTGGATCTATGACTTTAGCTCTGGAAAGCTAAATATGAACAGAGTTTTGTGTTGCATTAGATGAATATTGTTAATTACTAATAATACATATTCATTTAAAAAATGGTACAGACAATTATCAATAATACCAGTTATCAATTACAAATGTGTTTAATTCCATATACAGTACATTCCCTATAACTGGCCAGTGTGATATTTTGAGAATGAACATCTGAATATTTTATTGTATGAACATCTGAACATGCAATATATTAAAAGAAAGAACAGAGCCTCTACTCTGTTCTGTCAATGGCAGGAGAAGAGTAAACATGTCTACACTGAAATAATACTTTAAAAGAGCAGTTTAAAATATTTAAATGTAACCTGCTGTAATTATTTTATATAAAGAGTTGATGAACATGTTGTAGTGCTACTTAATCAAACATAAACGGCATTTAATGTACCTTTTATATACAATTTGCATGTACCTTTGGCCTGACCAGTGTTTTGATGGTGTCCATTTCTCCTTCAGAAAGAAAGTCATGGTATCGTAGTATCGTAGGCTGATCCCACTCCACTTCCTCTTTAAACAGCACCAGCGGGTTTCCTCTTCCTGTTCTGTACCTGCACACCAGCTTTCTCTCTCTCTGAGGCGTCTATAAGCCATAATGCAATTTTACTCCTCATTGACACATTCAATCTAATCTTCAACACTTTAGATTACAGTATTATACCAATTTTCCAATATTCTTGTTTTGTGTAAAGTGTAAAACATTTACTTTTGATGTGTAATGTTTGTTTTATGAAAACTTTTGCTGCATCGATAGCCATGTTATCTTATATTAGCCCAAATTAGCCCAGTAGATAACCTAGCAAACTTCAGCAACTCCAGTGAATATTTAGTTCTCTAATACCCTTGCTGTATCACCCTGGTAACTTACTTAAATGACTTTGTTTGCAGGCAGACTTAAAAAATAGGGTTAAAGTCAGCCAATGGGATTAGAACTTAGAAGTTGTGGAATGGCAAACCAATATTTATTAAATCCTCTATCTCTGTAAACATGTTTAAAACATAATATTTGATTGGTGAAGCCTTCATTATTTAAAATAATCATTAGGTTTTAGCAGATGCATTTGTGTGTTTTTTTTAAACCTTTCTATATTTAGTTTATCTTTTTTTCCTATTGATATATTTTACTGTATTCTTTTTTATTTTGTAATATTGTACAGCAGTTTGGTACACTGTGGTTTTTAAAGTAATTTATAAATATATTTTGATTTGAGTCATGTTACATACAAAACTGGAAAGCAATTTCTCGATCTAGCGAGTTCTAATCTGGTCAGCTGATTTTCTGTAACTTCCACACAACTTTTACTCCTCACTCAGTGTTGTGTCGATGTAGTGACGTTGCAGTCAACTAGGGTTTGACCTTGGGAGCACCCAAACACCTCTGATACTTCAGAAAAGGCCAATGAGAATCAGAGAGCGGAATTTGAATGCCACTACCCTGAACATAAGGGAATTTCTCATTCCAGGCTAGTTATGAGGATGCTTTCGGACACCGATGGCTCAGATTGAGGCTGACACCAAGTTGGCTGTCGTGCTTGCCTGGGCCGCCACTAATATCAGGCTTGAGTGGACTCCTCTAGCCTGCCCTTTGCTTTTTCAGTTGGATGATTGGTTTGCCTTTCCACTCCAGTTTCTTTCTACCTGGAAGTGCCAAGGAGTTCACAGAGTCATGGAAAACACCTTTCACTGCGAGGACATGCTTCACGGGTTCTTTGACCCCCACCACCCTCGATGGTGGTGTGGCCAGGGGGTAATCGGAGGTCACACAGGTCGAGCTTGTGATTGCAGTGCATCTGTGCCATAGCCATCCTGCAGGCCCATCAGACTAAGGCACTTAAAGATCTGCACGAAGGTAGTCCTGACCCAGGGCTGATGCCGGATCTGTGCTCGGTGACTGACTGCACAGACTCTAGGCAGTGCCATCTTTGGCTTAACCAGGCGAAGATGAGAGATGCTAAGAAGGTGTGCTTTCTTGATGCTCCCATCTTCCAAGTTGGCCTCTTTGGCAACACTGTCCAGGACTTTTCTTGGCAGGTAAGAATCAGACGGAGGCGATTAGGCACATATTTCGTCGCAGCCACCTACAGGCTTCAGAGGTCCCGAATCCCGTCTGCCCATCGCAGCCTCCCCAACAGTCACAGTCCAATTCCATTGCAGGCTCTCGGAGTAAGGTAGGGGTTTCAACACCTCTATGGCTAGGGTCACTAGATTGGGACGCAAAGCCTCCCAACATGGCAACCTCTGCTCCGCCTCACCGCGAGGCACCCAACACAGGTATGTCAATAACGTTTGTCCCCTTGGTGCCCCTCCTGCGGACATCAAGATTGGTTCATGGCGATAGATCTGAAGGACCCATACTTTTAGGTCACGATTTTCCCTCGACACAGACCATTCGTATGGTTTGCCTTTGATGGACGATCATATCAGTACAAGGTCCTCCCCTTCAGGCTGTCCCTGTCACCTTGCTTCTTCACGAAAGTCACAGAGGCTGCCCTTGCCCCGCTAAGGAAAGAGGGCATTTGCATTCTCCATTATCTTGACGAATGTCTAATTCTAATGCACTTTCATGATCTATTGTGTGCATACAAAGACCTGGTGCTCAAGCACCTCAGCCGGTTGGGGCTTCAGGTCAACTGGGAAAAGAGAAAGCTATCCCTGGTGCAGAGCATCTCTTTTCTTGGTATGGAGTTGGACTCAGTCACTATGACAGCACGTCTCACGATGGGGTGCGCCTAGTCGGTGCTGAGCTGCCTGAATTCATTACACCACTCGGATTGATGCATATGAGATCGCTTCAGCACTGGCTTCAGACTCGAGTCCCGAGATGGGCATGGTACCGGCACATATCCATTCTCGTTGCATGTCACAACTCGCCCTTCACCTCCTCCTTTGGAGTCAGCAGATGCTGTGCAAAGTCAGGGTGGACGGTGAGCAAGTCTTACCCAGACTTGGTTCTCGGAGCTCATGCTTCTTGCCTCAGCCCCTCCCTGGCGAATTTCCCTCAGGAAGGAACTCCTTTTGCAAGGGAAACAATCTGGCACCCACGCCTAGACCTCTGGAACCTCCACAGTGACAGACACTAGCACTCAAGCCAGAGCCCCCTCTACGATGTGGCTGTATGCTTGGAAGTGGTGTCTTTTTGCTAGTTGGTGCTCTTTCTGAGGCAAAAACCCACAGAGATGCGCCGTTGGGTCAGTGCTTTCTTTCCTGCAGAAAAGGCTGGAAAGGCGCTTATCCCCTTCCACCCTAAAGGTGTACATGGCTGCTATAGTGGCACATGATAAGACAGCAGACTGTATGTCCTTAGGAAAGCACGACTTGATCAGAGGTTCCTCAGAGGCGTGAGGATGCGAAATCCTCTGAGACTGCACCTTTGGTCCTTGGTCCTACAGAGAGCTCCATTTGAGCCCTTGGAGTCAATTGAGTTATTTAAAGACGCCCCTCCTGACTGCACTCACTCTCATCAAGAGGGCTGGGGACCTGCAAGCACTCTCTGTTACCGATATGTGCCTTGTTGGGGACTTGCCTTGAGTTTGGTCCAGCATTCTCACATGTTGTCCTAAGATTCCTGCTTAGCTATGTGCCCAATGCTCCCACTACCCCTATCAGGGATCATGTGGTGAACTTGCAAGCATTCCCTCGTATTAAGGCAGACCCAGCCTTATCCCTGCTGTGTCCAACAGGTGCCCTACGCATTTATTTGGACCGCACAGAGAGCTTCAGATGCTCTGAGCAGCTTTTTGTCTGTTTTGGGGGACAACAGAAGGGAAAGGCTGTCTCCAAACAGAGGATCGCCCACTGGATTGTGGATGCCATTTCTTTGGCATACTTTGGACGCCCATTCAGGATTCTCCATTCCATTCTCTGCCTTGTCCTTTTTTTCTGCATATGAAAAATAACACTTTCCCTAGCGCAAACTCCTGGGACCTGATGTGTAAACGTTACAATTTTCCATGCACAAATCAGGATTTATAAAAAATAAACTAGGCGTAAATATGTGCAGGCATGGACACGGACATATACGGAATGTGCTGGAGTGAGCGAAGTAATGAAGTAAACAGAATTATTTAAACTCTGTTTTACATCTGATATACACATTTAGATTAAATATGCCACTCTCATTAATGGAGTTAAACACTGAAATTTCATGCAATCATTATCCAGAAGCTACAACATTTTTTTAATATTAATTAAAATAGAAGTATTTGTAGTGGATGTGCTGCTTTTGAACACCTTTCCTGTGTAATTCTGTGTTTTAATGATTCAACTACAGCAAGGATTGCTTGACTGTAGCAAATTAGGTCAAAAGGGAAATATATATATACAAGTAATCATAACACGTTATGATCAATTATAGCCTAAATATTTAAATCACCCAACAAAGGAAATACATAGCCCTTGTATTTGTACATATATACATATATAATTACAAGGATTATAAATAATTATGAATATATAGACAGGCATATACTCACCATCATAACCCTCTTGCCTGTGCATAGAGCCTCATATGCTTTGTCCATGTAGTGAACAGGTGAGTCAAAATGAGGGATGTATTTTGCAGTCCAGGTCTTAATGGTCTCTTTTATGTTTTTGTAAAGTGCAGGCTGAAGCAGATCTTCTGTGCGGTCTAAGAACAATTGCAAATTAGATGCATTATGAAGTGTGAATTAGTGCATTTGTTTTCAGGTGATCTTCATTTAACTTTAGTTAATTATTGTTAATGCACACTGTTAACATGTAGCGTTGGTTTGGTTTGCATTATTACACAAAATGCATTAGAAGTCAACATACTGTACAGTGGGGAGCAAATGTGAAAACCATTTTATTAATCTTTGATTTATTATTTATACATTTAAACTTGGAAATTCTTTAAAGGGGTGTTATAATGCCCATTTTTACAAGACGTAAAATAAGTCTTTGATGTGAAATTTTAGCCAAAAATACCCCACAGATATTTTTATATAGCATGTTAAAATTGTCCCTTTTTGAGGGTGAGCAAAAATGTGTTGTTTTGTGTGTGTCACTTTAAATGCAAATGAGCTGCTACTCCAACACAGAGGGCGGAGCTTCAAGAGCTCATAAAAAGAAACCTTTACATATCTGTTTATATTAGCTGTCTTTAACGCAGAACATGATTTTACCAAGTACAGCATGTTCCTATATCAACATCTTTGTTGATCCCTGAACAACATTACAATCAACATCAGATCTGAGGGACACGTTTACAGTTCATGTCAAGTTTAGGCTTAGACCCAGGGTTAGGTGCTTCTACTCCAGTGTTGTTTTAAGGATAACTTATGGGTAAGGTTAGGTTTAGGGGTAGGGATATGTTTAGGATTTTTGGAGAGGAAGGTTGTTTCAGGATCAACAAAATATGTTGACCCAGGAATACGTCAAACTCTACAAAATCAGGACGTGAGTCTTTACTATGTGCTTACTGTACATAAAAAAAAAAAAGTGTTCAAGTTGTATTTGCAAAACGCTTTGGCTACTATTAAGATGGGTATACGGGTAAAGGAAGAATCAACAGTGTAATCATAGATGTGTAACATCTGGACAACTCAGACACACACAAATTATTCATTATATTTATTGAATTATCCAGCAAACTCACTCTCCCAACAAAGGTCTGTGGATATATTAATTCCTATATATTAATTCTATATATAGCCACTTGATATAACTTATTATTGGCTCACACACCTCCAGAAGGTGCGACATCTTTACACTTTAAAAATCACTGCTCACAAGATCACGCCTGTTAGTTGTTTTCTGAGAAATCCTGATGTGAAGATGATGCTGAACTAGAAGTTTTCTAAGGACCCCCAAGCTTGTGCCAGACTGCGGCCTTGTCTTTCCATTCACCAAAGATCCTCTGACTCACACTGGTTCTCTCTCATCAAGACCACATCAGCAAAGACCAACTGGAGCCTCAACAAATTGCATCAGGACAGTTTAATTCAAATGGGCGAGACATGCAAGTATCAAACTTAGTCTCATTATTTGATACATTAAGTATCCTTTATGTATCCTCCTTTCACAGAAGGGCGTATTAGAACTAAACTGAGGGTTTGCTCAAGGCTGTTGATCTGCTGAGTTTCAAACAATGTCACAAACTGCTCTGAGATACGAAGGTTGAGGATCCAAATGCAGAATTTATTGAACAGGGTAATCCAAAGATGTAATCCAGAAACAGGCAAGGGTCATACACAAACAATCCAAACAATAACATATCAGAGCTGAGGCAAAGAGAGAAATCCGAGGGAACAGTCAGAGAATCAAGAGAACCAGGACACGGGAGAAACGGGATACAAACACGCTCAGAAATGCAGTAGAGACACTAAACCAGGCTTATATAGGGTGAGCTAAACAAGATAATAAGACACAGGTGAATGTGATAATGGATGAAGAGTCCGGGCAGTGAGTTATGGGAAATGTCGTTTGTGAGGGAATGACAATAGTTGTGGAGTGCCCTCTGGTGGCTTTCAAGGGCACTCCAGCTGGTGACCATTACACAATGCTATAACTTCTAGCTTTCCTTTATTCTGTGTCAGCTCTCTTTTCCATTGCTAAACTGTATGCATGTATGTATGTGTCCGTTCGAGCAGTTTAAATGTAGTTAATAAAGTTTTGTTCATGTCACACGTAAGGTTGTCCGTGTTTCATGCTCATATACTGGAGTCCCTAATCATGCAGATTTTTGACTACATGCTCTTAGTAGTACTGTACAGCAAGAAAGACATTTCCCATGCCCCAGGAATTAACATTTCTTAGAATTAATAACCAATTAACACATAGGGCCCTATTTTAACGATCTAAAATGCAAGCATCAAACGCGAAACGCAAGTAACTTTGTGGGCGGGTCTTGGGCGCTGTTGCTATTATACCGGCGGGATAAATGACTCTTGCGCCCGACGCAAATCTAAAATGGGTTGGTCTGAAGTAGCTTCATTATTCATAGGTGTGGTTTGGGCGTAACGTGAAATAAACCAATCAGAGCGTCATCTCACATTCCCTTTAAGAGCAGGAGCGCTTGATCCATGGCGGAGTGCTATTATAACAGTGGATTGGCCAGGATCGATTCACAGTCGAGGAGACCGACGTTCTCGTCAGGGCCGTAAAACACAGAGAAGTGACATTGGGGATGGAGAAACACACCCAAATTAGCTTCGGTTAAACAGGCGTATAATAATTTGGTAAATGTGTAAGCTAGATTTATGCCTATTTTTTCACATCTTCATGGACACAACAATGATTTCCTTCATGTGGAATATTTTTCCTTGTAATTATGTATGGTTTGCAAAAATGGCAACTGCTGCGTCTGTGTAGATGAGAGAAGCAAAGTGTATGTGCGTTTTGCACACGCTACATTATGGCCAAGCATGCGCCCTTAAAATAGCAACTGAACGCCACTGACTTTAGACTAGGTTTTTCCTGGTCAGTGGCGGAATTGTTTTCTGAAACTGCAAAATAGCACCAGGGAACGTTTGCGCCGGAACACGCCTCCTCTTTTCGCTGAACCGCCCCCGGGAGAGTAAGTTCATTCCCTAATTTACAGACGTGCGTCTGTGGAGGGAAAAGTCCGCTGTGCGTTGGGTGCAAAATAGGAATGATACATGCGTCGCTGTACAAAGTCAATTGCGCTGGGTGCAAGATAGGTTCCTGAGTGTTTATGGGACAAACAGGTTAATTGATTGTAATATTAATTTTATTACATTAAGTTAATTCTATGAACTGATCCAAATATTCATAATTAATTATAACAAGTTATGATTAATTATTAATATTTCTTTAGAGCTAATTTGCTACAGATGTAATTACAGAAATTAATTACAGCTCTAATGACATGTAGATATTAAATATAGTTGGACAATTTATATATATATATATATATATATATATATATATATATATATATATATATATATATATTTTTTTTTTTTTTTTTTTTTTTTTTTTTTTTTTTTGAGCTGAAGAGGTAGATGAATATAGGGGATAAATCTCTGAATTAATTACCGTTCTTGTTAACTCCTCACCTCTCCCAGATGACAGCTGAATCTGATGGGAAAATGAAGCAAGCTGGTAAAGAACCTCCTCTTCAGTGACAACGGCTTCCTCGCCCCGACTGAGTTTCCTGAAGGTTTCTTCCATCCAAAGGAGGGCATACTGAAAGCGTTGATTGACATAAGAGATCATGCTGATGTGGAACGTTTCGTCTGGATCCAGTCTTAAGTTGTGGTTCGTTTCTGAAAAGCCACACATCAAGTTGACGTCACTAAAACCCTCAAAGCCTCAAGTACAAACTGAACAAGATTTTTCGTGTTGGCAATGTGTGTGGTTGCCAAAGCATTGCTAGGTGGTTTGTTACTCTTCTCAGATGAAAGTGCCCAACCCAAGTCTCTTTTCTGGTCTCCAGATATGACTCCGTATGGGATTTTTCACAATACACATTGTTTAAAAGCAGCTTTACTAAAAATCACAGTGTTAAAGGTGCAGTAGGTAAGACAGCTAGCTATTTGAAATGACTATACTGCAGTTTAAATTACAATGTAATGGAGAGGGTTGTTTTCCCGCCCTTCCTCCTCAGACTCGACGCTCACGCGGGTTTCCAGATTGAGGACAAGCAACATGAGCAAGCGCAATTGACAATGGAAGATGAGGAGATACACACACTTGTAAGTTGATAAGTTGATTTATCTGTATTTTAATATGCTCCCGTTCATAGACATTTTTAGATGGATGCCGAGGCTTTATATGTCGGGTAGAATCTGCGATCTCTGACCTAGTTTGTTTGCTGGTTTCCATGGCTTCAATACACTGTGTGAAAGGATTAGTTCACTTTCAAAAAAACTTTTGCTGATAATTTACTCACCCCGATGTCATCCAAGATATCCATGTCTTTCTTTCTTCAGTCGAAAAGAAATGAAGGTTTTTGAGGAAAACATTCCAGGATTTTTCTACACAGAATGGACTTCAATGGCAACCAGCTATACCAATGTTCAAAGAAGGTTCAAATGTCCGTCTCAGTGCAGCTTCAAAGTCTTAACACGATCCCAGTCGAGAAATAAGGGTCTTATCTAGCGAAACGATCGGTCATTTTCAAAAAAAATTAAAAATAAAAATATATACTTTTTAACCACAAATGCCCATCTTGTACCATCTCTGAGATGCGTGAGTCACGTATTACATCATCACGTTGGAAAGGTCCAAAAGTATATATATGTGGGATCGTGTCGAGACTTTGAAGCTGCATTGAGACGGACATTTGAACCTTCTTTGAACATTGGTATAGTTGGTTGCAATTGAAGTCCATTCTGTGTAGAAAAATCTTGGAATGTTTTCCTTAAAAACCTTAATTTCTTTTCGACTGAAGAAGGAAAGACATGGATATCTTGGATGACATCGGGGTGAGTAAATTATCAGCAAAACATTTTTTGAAAGTGAACTAATCCTTTAAGGTCCTTGCTCACTGAGCCCGAAATTTTCGTAATAATAAAGCTACATTTTGTGATGAAATTAAAAGAAAATTCAGCGCACCAGAAAATACCGTGATGCTCCTCGGATCTAATCTGTACATTTCCTGCAGTCTAACCAAAGCCATCACTACTCCTTCCACATCATCTGCACCGGGGAGAGTCTGAGCGCAAGACTTCAGGTCTTCCAAAACATCTGTGAGAAATCAGAGATGTTACTGATGTGACCTCGATCTTTAAAGCCCGTTCAGTTCAGTGTGTCATCCTGCAAATGATTCCATCATATTTACAGTTAGTCTACAACATAAAAAACCTGATGAAACCCGTCAGATGCCTCAATAACAGCACACGGCTTCACAATTCACATTACATTTCATTCCTAAATAATATAATAATGGTAACACTTTACAATGAGGTTCTTTAGTTAGCATTAGTTAACATAATGAACTAGACTTATACAACATTTATTAATCTTAGTTAATGTTAATTTCAACATTTACTAATACTTTATTAAAATCTTGTTAACATTAATGCACTGTGAACTAACATGAACAGCTTTATTTTTAATAACTAACATTTACAAAGATTAACGAATACAGTATCAGATGTATTGCTCATGGTTAGTTCATGTTAGTTAATACCTTAACTATGTTAACTACTGAACCTTATTGTAAAGTGTTACCATAATAATTCGGTAACACTTTAGTTTAGGGTCCAAATCTCACTATTAACTACTTGCTTATTAGCATGCATAATGATATGATATTGGCTGTTTATTAGTACTTATAAAGCACATATTAATGCCTTATTCTGCATGACCATATTCTACATCCCTTATACCTAAACTAAACAACTTAACTATTAATAAGCCTTAATAAGGAGTTTATTGAGGCAAAAGTCGTGGTTAATAGTTAGTTAATAGTGAGAATTGGACCCTAATCTAAAGTGTGACCAATAATTCATATCATAATCAAAAGTTATGAGAAATTGCAGTGTCTGAATGATCTATTGTGAATTTCTACAGTTGTGCTTTGACCTTTTGCACGTCTTCCTTCTATAATGTCCAGTGTATTCGGCCAGACTTGACTCAGCTTCCTCACAAGCTGGAACGCAGCGAGAGGGTTGCTGATGAACCTCTCTGCATCTTTAGGAGAGTCATCAAAGTCATTCTCAAATGCATTCAGAATCCTGATAAATAAATGATATCAATAATTAAAATATTTTAAGATGCGTTACAGACAGTGAAAAAAAAAAAAAACACACACAAAACACACCATTTGTCCCGTTTGTTAACTTACTGATAATTAACAGACACTAAACTAAGTTAAATGCACCATATTTAATTAACGTAATATAACCTTAATTAAAATGTACTGTTTGTGTAGTAGTTGCTCATAAAATGCTTTATGCATTTTGTTAATATTGAACTCAACATTCATAATACTCTCCTCTCATCATACCAGTCTCAACTGGATTTAATCTTTTTAATCTTTCTTCTTTAAGCTTTTTCTTTGTAATACCAAAATAAAGTTGTTTGCGGGTCTATGTTCTGCTCTGCTCTATATCTTTATACACTATCACACGCATAACAAAGAGACACTTACCTTGTCAGAAGGTCTGCTTGCCGCTCCAGCGCTTCTATATATTCATGAAGGGATGTGGCAAACCTTTTTTTGATATCAATAAGTTGAATCATATGATCTACAGAAAGCATATCACAACAATTATCACTTGTTCAAAAACAAAGTGTGTTTTCGACAGAGATGTCATAAACATGCTGTTTTATCATCTTGGTTTCACTTTATTTTGATGGTCCCTTTAACACATTCTGTTGACTATAATTATGTTGTCTACTAACTCTCATTAGAGTATTAGTAGAGTATTAGGGTTAGAATTGATCGACAGCGCTTGATCCAGTAATACTAACACTTTCTCTTCTATTCTATTATGTTTTAAAAAAATTATAATAAAAAAAAAAAAAATGAGCGTAGGCCTACTGCGTTTGACTAAACTGAGACGGGTCATAGCACTTGCATGTTGTCCTACTGTTAGTTTCACTGCTTCTATTGTTCTCATTTGTAAGTCGCTTTGGATGAAAGCGTCTGCTAAATGAATAAATGTAAATGTAAAATGTAGAATAAATTGACATGTAGTTGCAAAGATACTTACAGTCAGTGGAATATTCATCATCTTATTGCAATAGACTGACCTGTTGAAGAGTAGAATTCATTCACAGCAACACAGGACATCCAGCATGTTGATAACAACACAATCCACTTTGCGTCCATTTCGAGCCGTTAGTTGAGCTGAACGTTCAGTCTCATTCTGTTCAAGGCAAAACTGGTCTCTATATTATAATGATGCAATGTAGAGAGTTAAGTCACACCTTTCCAAAAAAAACAGATTACAGCTAATTGTGTTATTGTCTGACTCAATAATCTCCTATGATCAGACCCACGCTCACAATGACAGGTTAGGCATCTCGGTAATTACACCAGGTAACATACTTCGACATTGAGGTCTTCATGTTGAAAGAGAGCTGTGGTCACAACCAGCGGGTGTGTTTACAGTAAAAACATTACAAAATCAAATCTAATAGAGAAACAGGTCATCACAGAGGCTGCTTATGCTTGAGGAGAGTCGTTTCAAAATGTCATAATCTTTTCGTTATTCCTGGTTTATATTCACTTGAATTCTAAAGACTATAATAATGTACTGAATGTCACAATAAAAATTAAATATATGAACAGTGCTCGAGTCGTATACATTTGTTTGTGTGTGTGTGTTATTAAATAAAAAAGTTTTCTGTGAGGGTTGTGTTTAGGGCTAGAATTAAGGGATAAAATATACAGTTTGTACAGTATTAAAATCATGTCTATGGAAAATTTGCATTAAAAAAAAGGAAAAGTGTTGCAGACAAAGAAGCATAACTTCAAATTTAGATATTTTTATTGCAAAACAATACAAAATAAACACTGAAGAACAATAATTTATGCATTACATGAACACAGTGAGAGTTCACTGACGTGATACTCCAGTTGAATCTGCCAAGAAGGTTTAAGCAATGGGAAAAGGAGATAAAAGAGAAATGAATGAAGCCCTGATGAAGCCCTGCTCATGTCTCATAGCAGTGAGTCCTGACTGGATCTGATGCATGTTCTGGAGTGTGTGACTGTGTCCGTGTTTGCCGAGTCAAGGCACAGACGGGACGAGCCGAGCTCAAACGCTGGATCAGTCCACTTCGGTCAGGCCACATGGTCGTCTGAACTCTTGACCTCTCTCGTGGATCCATTTGTTTGAAACTGCCAAATGAGAGGAACTTGTAAATGCAAATTGATATTTGATGGCTTTAAAACAACCTACTTTTCATGCCATGTTAGATTCAAATTTGTTTAACTACAATAAAATGAAAAAAAAAAAAAAAAAGAATGTGATTTTTGAAATTAAAAAGTAATTGAACAGCAACCTATTAATGAGCATTGCCGGCATTTGTTCGCCGAGACTGTATTTAGTCCACTTACCCCATTTACTGCCTACTAGAACAGGACAGGCTGCGTGTCTCGTTCTGTAGTCTCCTTCTCCACTTTTAAAGAGGTTGTACCAGAACACCGCTGTTCCCTACAGAAAAAGGAGGATAGGAGTCAAACCAAGAAGCAACCTTCCAGTCTCTCTCTTGAAACCAACACTGAAGTGACTTAAACTGCAGTTCATCGACTGGCCACTAGAGACAGGCTGCAGAAGAGAGCCAATCCCATAAACCCCCATGTTAAAATGCCCAACTTTGCAGCAGAAAAAAAACATGTTTACAGTCTGGTACAAAAAGTGGTTTTGGTCTATATAGCTAATTTTGCCGTTCATGACGACTGTGAGGGGGTTCAGCTTAAAGTTCAGCTTGATTAAGGGCGTGGCCACTTGAGTGACAGGTGGATTGCCGCTGATGTCACTACTAGCCGTTTGTCTGTTAGCATCACGTCACCTCAGCTAATCCCGCCTTTTTGCCCATTTTCGGTTATTCGCGATTGTCAAGATGGCGACGGCCGGCTCCGCCCACTTTGGGCTTCAAAAACGCTCTTCAGAAACACTACGGGTGACGTCACGGACACTATGCCCATATTTCGTTACAGTCTATGGTTTAAACGCTGCATCTGTAAAATGTAAAACACTACAAGCTGATGTCAGATCTGATTGGCCGATATGTTTCCAATATATGAAATTAAACGGAAACACTTTATTTTAGTTTCCTTGTTTCTAGTTACTGTAGTAATAGTTATAACTTTAAATTATGCAAAATTACATGCAACTAACCCTAAACCAAGCCCTAATCCTAACCCTATAGTAAGTACATGCAGTTCATTATTATATTACTCAGTACTTAAAATGTATCAATACACTGTAACAAGGACACCTTAAAATAAAGTGTAACCAATTAAACCAACCTATATTTACTTAAAATTCTTTTAAAAAATGATCACAAAATATTTATTAGACATTGATTGGCAAGGCTTTTGGTAGATTTTGAAACTGACACAAGGGAAAGGTGACAGTTCGGGAAAGCGGACATTGTTATTCGCCAATGCTTATTTATTTTGTCACTTATTGGGAGCAGTATGCTAGCTGGAGCCATTTACCTCCAGTCTTTGTGCTAAGCTAGGCTAGCGGGGGGTGCGTCAGACAGAGTTACGGCACGCACGGAGATGAGAAGGGTATGTATGGACTTATCTAACTCTGGGGGATACGGTGAAGAAGCTAAAGTCCCAAAAAGTCGGCGTGTTCCTTTAAATACCCCCCCCCCAAAAAATGTGGTTAGTTCCTGTTCTCTTAATCAGTTTCTTTATTCAGTTAGAATGTGAATAAGGCAGAACCATCATCACTGACATAATTATTTCATTCATGTCTTATTTAAAGGGTTACTTCAGGATTTAGCATTAAGCTTTGTATTAGTAGAAAACCTGTAGTATTTTCGAATTACCATGCTTTCCACCCTCATATCCCCCTGAGACAAGAGATTTATGTATTTTTTGTCTGGAAAAAATCCTCCGATGACGCAAAAATCGTCATTTTGCGTCATCGGAGGATTTTCTGGCCAGAGGCTAAAGACTACAGCCAGTAGATGGCGTTGTTCCGCATGTTTTCAGCCCGCCCATACAGGGTGGGATCTCACTCACAGAATGTACACAGTGTCAGCCGTCTTTCTTTGGAAGCTAAGCTAGCAGGCTCTTGTTCTGTGGAGAAAGCTGAATAGTAGTAGAAAGCTGAGTAAGTAACCATCCTCCTTTTCCCGGACTTGTCCGGCGGGCGAGATCGTTCAAAATGTCCGGGATTCAGCTTTTGCTTTCTGCGGTCGCTATTCCTTGTTTACATGCACACCTTTTGTTTCAATCTAACTGAATTCATTCCGATTGGTGAATTTGAATGTAGTGTTTACATGAACGCTAAACAAGTGATCGGTTGATGTGCGTTTTACCATTGCTAAGAAAAATTCCCGCTCCTCCGTGAGAGATGGGAGACCCGGCGCGTCTCAGTAATCATGCCACCGGCCTCGCGCTGTTCTCCCGCGGCCGTCAGCCTCGTCCTGCTCGCCACAGTAAACATGATGAATGAATGGCGACTGTAGAACGCAAAAGCAGAATCCCGGACATTTTGGGCTATCTCTAAATCCCTCGCAAACTCATCACGTAGGCTAGCTTTGTTGTTTTAAACTGCGCTCCCTTACCGGTAGGCGTGGCCTCCTAAGGCAGCGAAGCAAGTGCATTCTGGGAGTTGTTGTCTTTTCATCCACATAAGCCAAAAATACATTTTCTGGCTTTTCTCAGTCTAGAAAGCTCCAAATTCAAAAATTTCTTCACATTTCTTCTACTTAAATGACCTATTTTAAATACACATTCATCTTCCCAGAGGTGAAGTATCCCTTTAAGGTTTAGTGTCCGTACCTTTCTAGGCCAGATAGCAGCACCGAAATCCGGAAAAACCGTCGCTCCACCTGCCTGAACATCACTCATCTGTAACGTAGAAAGATCATTAACATCAACATCAACATGTCATCAGTGTTTCAGTGTCTACTAACAGTCTACTAATACTCTAATGAGAGTTAGTTGACAGGTTACTTATGTTTTAGAAGAATGTCTAAAGCGGGACATCGCAATAAAGTGTAACCAAGAAATATCAAAAATGTGTATATGTTGAAATTATTTGAATGCTTGTTTTGTGTCCCAGGCTGAGATCCACTGGTGTTGTGTGTGTGTGTTCATGTGGATCCACAGTAGCCGATGACACGAGACCTGATGCCAAGTCAAGAGTAATCATATAACACATGAGTTCTGGGACCAGGCACCACGAGATACACATACTTACATAATTTAAAAAAGTAGCCACACGATTTCCAGTGCCTAATGATTTGAAAGCATCAGGTTCATCTTTCTATGAAGATAAAATTTTAGAGTAAAGACAGGCAGAGAGGCAAGAAACGCTCGTCTCCGAGCGCACACACATGTACTTACGTAGTTCAGATAGGTGGCAAGTCTATTTCCATCAACCTTGAGGTTGCTGTCAAAAGGACGCTGCAACAGACGTGTGTAACTTTTAAACCAGACTGAAGTGCAGCAGGGGAATACCTCTGCCTCGGAGGCAACTTACTGTACTCTTCATATGCTTATGCTCACAACAACAACAAAAAACTGAGTGTTGGGTGTCAAATCAATTCTCAAACATGTACTCAATCTAAAACAATAGGAAAATACTTTAGCTCAAAATCAAAAACACTAATGCATTCAAGTTCAATCAATCAATCAATCAAGTTTTCAATCAATCAATAAAAATCCCAATAAAAGTATCAGGAAACTTATTACCACCAGCAATAAACTATATACAAACTTCTATTCCAACATTTACATCACAGGCACTTTTTTTTTTGCCATCAAGTGACACACATTACCCCCTCATAAACACATAATTACATGTAAATAATAATTCCAAAATGCAATTAAATGTACCATGTCCTAGGCCAAAAATGATCTTTTTCTTTCTAAGTCCACTGTGTGACAGTATAAAGCAGTGAGTTATTATCCGGAGAAGACGAGGGTCACTGTTTACTGCCGCTCTATCACAACTGCTCACTGAAGAGAGTGTGTGTGTGTGTGTGTGTGTGTGTTAGACTGAAGCTATTCTGTTGCGATTCAGTTGAGCTACTAACTTTATTTCTTTCTGTCATTTTGTTGTTAAGCTGTGTTGTTGTAGTCACTTTATTTGTCATGCTGCTGTTGACAGTGAACTTTTTCATTTTTTTAGTTGGAGAACCCAGATCTTCTGTTTGTTTTTTATATCGTAAATAAAATAGTAGCACTTGGAAGTCGTAGGGTATTGGGTGGCAATTACTTTATATCAAATTTTATATGCATTTACTATACTTCTGTTATTTATTGTAATTTATACAACCGTTCTGGTTCTCGAATCTGATTGGATGAGAGCCTTTTCCAGCCGTGAGATATTCCCCCAGTATCAGCACTGCAACCGTTTTATCGTTTGTATCACTCCGCTTGAGGCAACTGTCATGGCGAATCTGCCATATTTGTTAAAAAAAAAAATACTACTTGCACATAAAAGGTTAGTTGCATCACGAAATGTAGTTTTAAGAGTTTTTTAGGCAAGAATGTAGTTATTTAGACCAGTGGTTCTCAATTCCAGTCCTCGGGACCCCTTGCTCTGCACATTTTGTATGTCTCTCTTATCTGACACACTCAGTTCAGTTCATGGAGTCTCTCCTAATGAGCTGATGATCTGGTTCAGGTGTGTTAAATAAGGGAGACACACAAAATGTGCAGAGCAGCGGGTCCCGAGGACTGGAGTTGAGAACCACTGGTTTAGACCACAAATATGTGACTCATACTGTATATAAACATAGCGCCTATTCTACAGTCTGTTGAGACGCGTTTGCAGATGCGAGCTCCAGGCGTTCAGCGCTCAGAGAACAGCTTCATCTCGGACAGTCCTCCGGGAATTAGCCACTGGCTCTTATTGTATGTACATAGTGGTTAAACATGAGATATAATTCATTTCGGGAATATCAATATCTGAAAATTCAGCTTTGCGTCACAGGAATAAATTATTTTTTAAAGTATATTCAAATAGAAAACTATTATTTTAAGTTGTAATAATATTTCACAATATTACTGTTTTTTTTTCTGTATTTTTGATCAAATAAACACAGCCTTGATAAGCATTTTACGTTAGCCTCATAGCATAATTGCCTAAGTCATATTTCAATTTCTTTGGAAAACAAGAAAAAACTAAAAATTACTTAGGCAATTATGCTATGAGGCTGACTTCTTTCAAAAATATTAAAAAACGTAATGTTTCCAAACTTTTGACCTGTACTGTACATTATTATGCCATTAGATGGCGGAAAAGAGTGACTGGTTGTATACAAGGAAGTTGTTTAAGTGCTGCTTCCTCAGAGGACCTTCAAACTGATGTTTTATAATGAATATAATATAAATGGACATCGACCTGAAGAATGAATGCTGTATCAGATGCAGGTAATACACTCGGTTAGTCGCTCTCTCTCATAATACCATAAAACGGTTCTCTACATAATCCAACATTAAGCTTCACTGAAGCGACTTCACGTTCCTTCGTTACTTGTTTTAAAGTGACGTTTTAGAATTAGTAACGGAGGCTTGGGCTCAACTGTTAATGAACTGTTTGTTCATTCTTTATTTATTTCTAATGAAATGTTACTTCTCCCCACCAAGATTGGAAAGGGCCTAAACAAATGTTCTATGGATAAATTATGGATCAAGATGAGACATGGATGTTGTGTGTCAGTTGACAGTAAAAAATGTAGTTAAAATAGAAATATAGATTTCCTTTATTGTCAGAGACATTTTTGTACTAATATTTCTTCATGCACATGCCCATGACTGTTTTGGTGTGAAATATCATGCCACATAATTGAAAGAAATGCAGTTCTTACCCTTGAGAAATCATAATGTGGTTCGTATTGACCTCCAACGCCATAGTTAGCAACCTAAGATGCAACACAATTCATAAGAAGATTCTGTTATCAAATCAGAACAGAGACGATTAATTATCACGTAAGCAAACAGCATATCATGAGCCTTGCACTAGTGTACCATTTACCACAATGCAATGCATCATTCCCAAAACATCCGTTTCAATTTTTGTTTAAATACCTGGAGAGGCTGTTAACTAATCAAAACTGTTCATTGAGAAATATTGTGTAAATAATTGTACAATTTTATTGTTTCAAGTTTTTCATTCTGAAACTCTTTATTTTGCAGTGTCCCTGTTACACATCTTACATGTACATACTATAGTATTAACAGTAAATTATGAATAATTACAAGCAACTAACCCTAAACAAAACCCCAACCCGATTTATATAGCAAGTACATGTTAACTAATATTACTCCGCACGTATTTGTATAATTACACTGTAACAAGGGCACCTATTCTACATTACACTGGTGTGAGTCTGAAGTCAATGGAGAAGAGACGTGAATCACCTGTAGCAGTTCTGCAGTGTCCACAGTTAATCCGGTGATGTCCTCTATTCTCTGATTGACCCGCGCGATCACTGGATCATCTTCTCCTTCTAGCCACGCGCTGTAGACACACCAGAACAGAATCCAATAATGACAAAACCGCTAATAGACAAAAGTCTGTTAAACGGCTGTATCTCAATACAAACAAGCACACTCATTAATGTAACACCTAGGGGTGAGCACTATGACCAAATAACAGAAGAGTTTTTGTTACATCACAGTCAGGATTTCCCATAGCCACAATATCAACATTGAACGCCACAAACAGATTTCAGTGCTTCCCATCAGAGCATGTGAGCGGAGTGGAGCGCGAGCGGGCGGATGTTGGACAGAGCGCAGAGCAGCATTTTTAAAAGGACGGAGCGTCGCCCTATTTCCCGCTCCAATTTCGCTCCGCTCACACCACGAGTGAAGCATGCTCAGTCAAGCCTGACCCAGAATCCATCTGTCTTGCACAGTCATCAACAGTAGACTATTTTCAGTCGAAACTCGGCTCAATAATGGAGTTCAAAAAGTACTTCAAAAAGGAAAATGAGAAGTCATACAGGTGTACTATTATAAAACTAACTAACAATGATAATGTGGTAGCCTACAAGAAAACGAATGTGGAGACATCGTTTCAGTCAGTAAAGATTCATTTTGGAATCTAAAAAGACACATCTCTCGAAAACATGAAAGTGTGCTACGCGAACACGCTGGGAAGAAAGCAAAAGGTTAGCAAATTGAATACGGTAACTTGTAACAAAGTGTAAATTAAATATAGCTTAATATTCAAACAAATTCGTTTTGTCATTCAAGTAGGCCTAATGGTTCGTTTTATTTCATTTGTGTCGTCCGTAATAATATTTATATTATTAGGCCCATTTATTCGTTTAATTTTACAGCGGTTTGTGTGTACAATGGATATAAGCCAATTTAAATTTTAATCGTGCACGTTGCGCAAAAGTTCACTTATCAAAATTCTGGCCTAATAGTTAATTTACTTTAATTAACTTTTATGTATATTTTATATTATTAGGCCCATTTATTCGTTTAATTTTACAGGACTTTTTGTGTAGGCTATATTCCTTCTTACATAGGCCTAATTTGTCATTTGAAATAAAACATTTCTATTTGAAAAATGTTGTTGTTGCTCATTAGTTCTTTAGGAGGTAAGGCTGTGGTCTAAGCTAAAAGTGATATACAGATCTTTTTCCTTTTTTGGAGCGAGCGGGGGCGATTTGAGTGGACCGCGAAGCAAACTGCGTTGAGCGCTGAGCGATAATGAGCGGAGCGGCCTGATGTAGCTTTGAGCGGGGGAGCGGAGGGGTGATCAGTTACGTGAGCGATGAGCTGAGATTCTCACCGCTACACTCCGCTCATATGCTCTGCTTCCCACTTATATTCTGTTTTTCGCCATTGCTGTCAAACTAACTAAAACTGAAAGCACAATAAGGCTTTTTGTCCTTATCAAAAGACTGTCTGTTTGCACTTCGCTCACACGATCAGCACGTGATCAGCTCCGTGTCTCAGTTCACAGTGAATGAATGCAGTGAACTCATCTGTGCATGTGCTGAGTTTAGCGTGCATTTGGGAAACCAGTTACGATGTTTTTTTTTTACATTTGCATAGTTGATGATTACAGCATTTCACTAGATTTGTAATGAGACGTGTTTGTAAACTTGT
The DNA here is from genome assembly GCA_021464565.1 of Rutilus rutilus. NCBI lineage: Eukaryota > Metazoa > Chordata > Actinopteri > Cypriniformes > Leuciscidae > Rutilus > Rutilus rutilus. The sequence goes on along the minus strand of JAJAQA010000017.1, from coordinate 3,861,362 downwards.
TTTTGCCAAAATAAAAGCTCGTCTGCAGTTTCCGTCAAAATAAAAGCTCAAGTGTTAGTGTTATATAAATTAGGACAAAACTAATTATGAAAGTTTCATTTATTTTTCAGTGGATTTGTTTCACAATATATGGCTATTACTGTGATTGGAATAATATTATAACAACATTATTATTATAATTATGTAGTGAAATATCACAACTAAAAAGAGGTTTGAGCCCCCTTTAAAGTTCAGGTACAAGTCAATGCTCTGACTTTTTCTTTGTTCAAGTTGCACACTGAACATGGGTTGGAGCTCTTCATTTTGAACCCTCAAAAATTGCACCAGATTTATGAATTTAACTAAAAAAAAACAAAAAAAAACAGTTTCACCACACCACAGTTTCACTAAATCCTGTGGGAAACACTGACAGTACAGGTACAGTATATATCATAATCTAGTTATTTTGCTGGAAATTGAATGAAGAAACCAGCAATATCACCATGAGCAAGAGCACTGTTGTTCAAGATAATCGCAGCTGTGGAGATGTCTTCTTATTTTCACATTACTTCATCCTTCTTTTCCATTCCCTGCTAATTAAACAAGCCTAAAACGGTTTTCTGGTTATAGTTTGGCCAGGCTAGAATACACTTAAGAGCAGAATTGTATCTATTCTATCTATTGTAATATAAATGGTATGGCAAAATCAGTTAACAGTTCTAGCATTATATCGCCCAGCCCTAGTTACCTCACCTTATGTTCTTCTAATAAAGCCAGACATGAACACAATGAAATAATCTGATGTATATGAGATGTGCTCACCTTTTGGAAACTCTATAATGGGCAACCGTCAGAACGCCGGTTTTAGGATCTCTCACTGTGGCCCTCGCGAGCTGCAGAGAATAACTCATTATTAGCCAAACATGCACAATATTTCAGTTTCTTCACATTTCACACAGACTGAGCTCTGGGAACTAGATTACAAGACTCAAAAGGATAGTTCATCCAAAAATAAAAAATGCTGTCACTGTTTTCTCACACTTGTGTCATTCCTAACCAGTTTTGTGATATTTTTTTTAATTCTCTGTGTGATGAACAGACCAAAACTTCAGTAGTTGTTCACTGATAATCTTAATTTCAGTCAAACCTAGCATTCATAGTTTTCAGACATAGTCACATGTAGTAGTAGTAGTAAGCGATTTATTTGTGAAGAGAAAATATTTTGAAAATATAAAAAAAATTTGGAGACATATGAACTGCTATTGTATTTAAAAGCTGCTTGAAGATTCTTTAACAATTATATTTTTCTCTTGCACAGAAAAAATAACAGCATACAGATTTGAAATGACACAAGTAAGTAGTAAAAGTGAGCCTCTTGAGACTAAGCTTTACATGCTTTCTCAGATGTCATAACCTGGCAAACAGAAATGGCCTTGTTTAACTGCGAACCTGTAAAAAGCCTTGAAAAAGTATCATGTTGTCAACGCAGACTTTATTTTTAGTATAGTGACTGTAACACATTTTTTCTCAGCTTGTCTCCACAATCAAGTGGGTAAAGTTCATTTTCTTGGATTAAATCAGCAAATGCTTTTTGTATGATGTTCTTAGCTTAGTGGGTTTATTACAGGAGAACAATGGTGCAGTTACATCTATGTTCTATTGACCAAAATAAAGTGATATTTATGGATTATATCAACAAATCTGTTTGGCTCAAAAGGCTTGTAAATGGTTTTCATTTCATATGGTTATCAACTGTTTTCATAGAGTTTTATTGTTTTACAGCATCTTGTTCAACTCCCTAAAACAGAAATGATTGCTATTTATTTACATTTCTCTTTATTGCATTTTTGAATTCCTATCAACACTGAGCCAGTTTCTTCAAACCTCAGATTGTCGGATCACAATTTGATGTAAAACAAGTCATTTTTCTATTGCTTTGTCTTTTTCAAAATAAACACACAAATGGGCTCATATGGTATGTGTGATTTTTGGATGAACTATTCCTTTGAACTGGTCTACTGGTTTAATACTGACCTTGGGTTTGGCTAACTCCTTGATCTTCTCGATCTCTTCGTCAGACAGGGCTTCCAGAAAGCGGACGATGTGAGGACTGTCCCACTCATCCTCCTCCTTCATCGGCTTCAGCAACAGACGCGGGTTCCTGTTGCCGTCCTGATAACGGCAGAACAGTCTGCTACGTCTCTTCAGAGTCTGTCGGGAAATTAAGATTAAATAAGATTTTATATGAACCTACAGCTTATTTAGGATGATTTTAAATCATCAAAAATGTTTGTTCATATTTAAATTAGATTTAGATCAATGGAATTCTATGGCAAGACACTGAACTGAAAAAGAAAAAAAACACGTTCAAATACATATATGTGAATTTGTTCATATAAAGCGATTGAGTCTCTTCAGAAAATTTGGAGTAAACCACTCAAAACGTGGATTAGTTTTATGATTTCTGTATGAACTTTTTGAAGTGTCCAAGTGGTAGTTGCGTAGCTGTCAATGGAGAGACAGAAAGCTCTCAGACTTCATCAAAAAGATCTTCATTTGTGTTGAGTTTACAGTTTTGGGTGAACTATCCCTTTAAGCACTAAATCATCATATTAGAATGATTTCTGAAGGATCATGTGACACTGAAGATTGGAGTAATGATGCTGAAAATTCAGCTTTGATCAAATGAATAAATTACATTTTAAATTATATTAAAATAGAAAACGATTATATTAATTTGCAATAATAAGAGCATAAGAGAATTTTTTCAGAAACATTAAAAAAATCGTACTGATCCAAAACATTTGAACGGTAGTGTACATATTAATATATTTTGGAACATGAGTATATGAGATAATATATGAGAAACATGAGACACTGTAAATAATATCTGCTTACGAAAGCAAAAATGTGACTTTTTTAAGTGCAAATAATTCAGCAATCAGATTTCCCGAATCCTCCTGCATGAGTGCTCACCAGCTTGACGCCCTCGCCCCTGCACAGCGCCTCATAGACCTCTCTCTCGGGCAGGTAGTCTTTGGGCCGCTCGTAAGTGTCGAGCTGAATGGGCCTCTCGTCCGCGAGCTGCTGTTGGCTGCGACCCATGTCCCTCAGCTCCTTCGACAGCAGACGCTCGAAGTAGCGCAGATTTCCTCCTGCCCTCTGGTGGCTGGGATCTGCACGTACACACACAGCATAGGACACGCATGAATCGCGATGGTTAGTTTACTTTTTAATGATGCATTGCAGGCAAGAAATACAGCCAAAAAATAAATGTATCTGGTATTAAGGATATTTTCCTTATAATCTATATAATATTTAATTATGTGTAAGCAAAGCAATGAGGTAGTGCTGGGCGGTATACCGGTTCATACCGAATACCGGTGTTTATTTTTGTTATGATATGAATTTTTATTATACCGCAATACCGGTGTATGTCACTTTAACAGCGCTGGGAACGCGACACTGTTTGAGAGGGTCTTTTCACTGTTGCACTGGTAGGGTGACCAGACGTCCCGAAATCTAAACTGTTGTCCCGAATCCCGAATCTGGCCCTAATTGTCCCGAAAATTATACTAAAGCAAAATCTTGAGTAGTTATTGTCTGATAAACATTAAAAACTGTCTGCGGAGGTTGAGTCGTCCTGCAACCAGCCCCCGCCGGCTGCTCATTGGCTGCAGAATCTTTTTTGTTTCTTTTTTCTGAAGTTCTAAAAAAATACCGTAGGCGCAAATTTAGATATGCATTGATAAGCTAATTTTCATTCATTCCGTTGGCATGGCTGGTGTACCGGAACCTCAACACGCTGCTAAAAAGCAAAAACGCAGCCGCAAGGAGGACAGTGATGCACGCGTAAAGGAGTGATTGATTGTTCGCGGCACTGTGTACAAAAAAATACTTCACTACACAATTATTTCGTTATTTTCGTTTAAGCTTATTAGCGTTAGGCTATACAGAAAGGTCTGATTTACGCACTGTTACTTACAACAGTCATTGTTTTTTTGTTTTTTTTCACAATGACATTTGAGTTCATGATTTTAATGTTTTTTTTTTTGTGGCAGACTAAAGACTAATGACAGACTGTTGATCTTTGAATAAAAATATGTTTGGTTCAGGTTTGAAATTCATTATCTTTTATTATAGGCTACGCAGTCTAATATCATAGACGATTTTCTATTACGAATATAGGACTGACCTGAAGGAAAATGCTACATTTCCTGTCAATGCAGGTACACTCTCTCACTCGATCTCTCACAATACTCTATAAGCTTCAATGAACAATATTAATGAGAACAAACATATGTTTACGTTGCTAAGAGTGGTTGCGTAGTGATAAATTGAACCGCTGGGTGAAACACTCATAGCTGTGTTTTATTGTGAATAAAACACAGCTATTGACCAATCAGAATCAAGGACTGGAACTAACCGTTTTATAATATGATATGAATTACATTCTAAAATTCTCTTAATGTGCTTTTTATTGGGAGATTACACTTTCAAGAGAGAGAGACAATGGCCTACCAATGGCCACCAAGCGTCGGGTGAGTTCGATGGCTCGTGGCAGATCCCCCATCTGATAGACAGAGTAACTAAGATAATCTAAAACATCAGCCTTGAGCGTCTTGGCGTCCTCTCCCGAGTCCATCTGTCTCAGCGCCTGCTGCATCCACAGCACTGAATGATAGTAGTCACTCTCACTGTAGGCCAGTTTCCCCATGTCAAAGCAGTCATCCACCGTCAACAGAGCATTGTAGCGCACCCCTGTGGACAGAACATCACATCATTTATCACAGGACTTAGTAAGGATTTGATATTGGACCTTTATATTAGAAATCTGGCTCATTTGCTTATCTTTTCAGGAAAATTCCCATAAAGTACATAGTTAGTGGTTATTCACTGACATACTAAAACTTCTGGCTTGTTCACAGACAGCACAGAATGACGCACAGTTGAACGTGTCTTATTCAAAATTAAGGAGCAAAACAAAGAATATCCTTAGTATTATAGATACATATAATGCCATATTACCAAAACAAAGTACAATTCCAATTTAAAATAGTGGGATTGAGATAGAGACTCCAAATTTGCTATGATGACAGTTTAGACTGTCCTCTATCAATGTGCCAAATTTCATAACTTTCACGCAAGCGGTTCTTTGGGGTGCCATACACTTCCAGAGCGGAAGAAGAAGAAGAAACGGAATAATAACAAGAAGAAGAAGAACCAACGGATACAATAGGTGCTTGGTGCCCTAATAAAAACTAGGAAATAAGCACATACATTCACTAAAAACATTAGTGAATTCTCATGAAGAGGCTATTGAAGTCTCAGAAACCCATTGCACTGATAGTGAGGGTGTATTTAAATTTGTTCCCCATTTAAAGTGTTGCAATGATGGGTTGCGTTTTGTCACCGCAAGCCCTGTATAAAATGAACACAAAGAGATCTCGAAACAAGAGTGTGAGTTACCCGCTTGCTGCCTCTGACCTGGCAGTTTGCCTTTGGAGAAACTCTCCGAGTCCAGTTTATACGTGTCCTGCAGACGCATGAGCGCTTTGGCTGCTCCCTTCTCATCCTCCTCATCAGGGAAAAACTGTCTGTGCACTGACATGTTTGATATGAAGCCTTCAGAGGGAAAGAGAGAGAGAGAGAGAGAGAAAAAAGTTTTTTTCTTTTTTATTAGACATGGCTTGAAGGTATCTGGTATTTGCTAAAAAAAAAAAAAAAAAAAAAAACAGATTTAAGAATGAAAAACTGATTACTTTTAATGACACAGTGCTTTGCCCAATGAGAATCAAGTACAGTACACCAATGGCAGTATTATGAGGTCAAATATTTTTGAATAATGAGTTAAACTAACTGATTTCCAGCTCTTTCCAGCTGTGGTAGTTGCATGTCTCTCGGCTGCAAGCCACCTGGTGATCGATCTTCTCGCATTATAAAGAGATTTTAACTCAAGAGTATGTATGTATTTCGTAATAATCTGCTTAATGTTGGGGTCCTGATCTCCCTGTCAGGGTTACTTCCTGTGACTGGCTGACTGTACATTATCCTTGACTTTCATTTTAAGTGGAAACATTCTCAAGAACTGCACGTGTCAACATACTGCAACACATGCTCACACAAGTTTGCATTAGGGTGAGAGTGAAAATACATGAGCAGCTGCAGTGACTGACTCTATTCACAAATAACCAGGCAGTTGAGATGTGCTATATAGTGTAAATGAGTGTACTATATGCTTGCAGATTTGCAGTTTGAGTTGTATTTATGTTGCATTTTTGTTGATCTTGGTTTCTCACAACTTGTGTGTTTTTCTGAGCAAAACAGAGTGAACTGAGACGTTAATGGTTTCACAAATGTCACAGCTGTGCAGAGAAGCCCAACGGCCAAAGTCAAGAATTTTGTTAAAGCTGCAAGCCATAGTTTTTCCTCTTTGTCGCCATCTCTGTTCGAAATCTGCAATTGCAGTTATTCGCGGAATTATCAACTTTACGTGGGTTGTGCCTCGGCTCGGCACAGCGCGGATGAATCCAATGTTTTGAGGAGAACGTGCGGCTGTCAGTCGCCGCCGGTGTGGATACTGGCGTTCGCAATCACAGATTCTACTTTTTGGGAAGTATGACCAACATGAGAATTTTCACCGGAAAATGTCGTCTGAACAAGTAACATCCACTTTTGTTCTGACCAACTAAGGGAAAAAAAAGCATTGCAGTAAATCGCGCTGATTAAATCTAACGATCGCTTATCATATCACGTCATACCATGCAAAATATACTTTGTTCTCAAATTGTTAATGTTAACAACATCAGCATTGCGTGACATTTAATGGCCTTCCGATATTTATCCTTGTTTTCGCATGGGCCGGTTGCAGTCTCTTTTTTTCTCCGAAGTCCGAAGTCTTTTGCATTTTACACTGGTGAACCTCCAGCTGTCACTGGTGATTGTGGTTTGAACCGTTCTGGATCCACCATCAAATTGATAAGTTTATCATTTAAACATTTAAACAAATCTTTGAATATCTAATAAACATTTCATTGCTCAAACCTTGCAGACTTCAGAGAGATCAATATCGGTCAACCTCTAGTATATATATATATAACTGTTTATATTATTATAAGCGTTTTAAATGGTATTAAATTAAATTTGACCTGGTCTGGAATCTCTACCTTCCACCAGTTCAAACATGTTCCGTCATATCCATCATATCCATCACACGTCACCTTCCACTGAATAGGCTCTATCACTCTCTCTCCTCTGGTGTGTGTGTGGCGAGCGCACTGGCGCCGCTGTCATCACATCATCCCAGTGGATGAGGAGAGATGATTGTAAAGCGCTTTGGGTGTACAGTAGTACATATGAAAGCGCTATATAAATGCCATATTCATTCATTCATGTTAAACATTTTCTTCAGCATGTCGCATATCAAAAAGAAGCTTAAAGATAGAGCCAAAAGATAAAACTGTACATCAAAATCATGGTATGTCAAAATACATAAAACTGTCATAAAGTTGCAGACCATTTTCTTTGATTATATGATTCTTCAAAACAACTTTTTCAAGTTAAATCTACCACGACTTCTTTGTGATAAACGTATCCACCTTTTTCCTGACGAGCCTAAACGGCGTTTTAGATTATGAGAGCCACTTCCGGTTTGGGGAAGTTCCACTCAAAAAGACTGAAACAAATGATTTCAAATCATAAGGTTGTGCTAGAAATAATCCTTATCCATCAGTTTGACTGAATGAGCTGTAAAATTTCATGTTCAGACTTAACATGGTATTTTAAAGTGGCATAACGTTTGGTATTTTAATGTGACGTGGGATGACAAGAATATCTGTGGAAAAGCTTTTCAGTCGCTGCATTCTTTTCCTCCTGATTATTTCCTTTTTTTTTTTTCTTTGCATTCCGCAGTACCATTATGAAAAATGACAACATATACTGAGCATTTGTGGTCTGCTCTTCCGATTTAATTCACAATATATTCCATAATTCACTGGAATCCACTAAGAATCTCTCGTTTTTCTCCCCAAATCCTCACGTCTCTTTCCAGGTTTGTTTTCACACGGATGCTTTAAAATGTAATCGCCTCCCCTTTTTCACTTTCAATCCATATTAGCAGTGTTTACTGCAATCTTTCTAAAGCATGTACTACATTTAATGTCCGTCAAAATTACGAAAATGTTATCACTCAATGTTCCAGTTAATGAACATTTTTGATTAATGCAACGTGTTACATGATGCGGACACATGTTACCACAGCAATATTTAACTGTCCGTAATATTGCTGTGGAAATAATAAAGCTTTTGGGGTCTGTTATAGTAATTTGTTAATGCTTTTACACTTTTAAATTTCCTTAAAATTTTCAATGGATGAAGGGTAAGTAGAATAATGTCATCTCATTATACCCAGGATTTGAAAATGCGTATTATTGTGTTCATAGAGCAAACCTTTCACTGACTGTTCACAGTTTAACAGAAGTTACTCCCATAATTTGCACATGCATCATGGGGCTTAGGAAAACGGTAGACAGACTGTACCATCTGACGGGTCTTGTAGCACCAGGCTCTCTAACTCCGACCACTCTGTGTTGAGTCTCTTCATAAGCTTGTAGGCGTTCACCGGGTGAGCCAGGAAGCCTTCGGGGTCCGACGTGGAAGCATGTGTCAACAGATCTAGTTTATTAGCCCAGCTGATGAACACCAAAAAAAAATAAACACACAAATGAGTCATGGGTTCACGTGAAGTCATACAAAAAAATATATTTTAGTTAAAGATTCACCTCTTCACAGCTTCAAGTTTCAACTCTTCCGCCTCAATGTATTCTTTCAGGGATTTGACAAGCTCTCTCTCTGTAAATATCAGGTCTGTCATTTGGCCTATGAAAGGAGGTGGACAAATTGTACCATAAGAAAAAAAAGAGCACAAGACCAAAAAAGCACATGATTTGGCACATTTATTTACCATCAAGCTTCTGCAAAGCCAGCCCTGACCGGGATATATATTACCACATGAAGTATGTATTAAGTGTGGAACACTTTGGAAAAGATTTACTTTTTTAATATTTCAGCTGTCGAGACATGATATAAAGGGTTGATTCTTGCATTATATTTAGATCTACTCCCATTGCATTGTCCAGTGTAAACAGCATCACTGAATGGGAATTTTGGTGAAAGTGTAGAACAGATAAAGTCTTGATTAGAAGCATTCCTTGATTGCTTTCTGTATATAATCATAATTTAAAATATAGCTGCAAGCAGCCATCACGGGGCCAAGCCCTTCCAATGGTCCCATGGGTTACAAAAGTAGCTAAAAAATAGGCTAATTTGGTTTCAAAACTTTAAAAGTAACTTTAAAAACCAAAGTATTTATACTTCTTAATGTAAGATGTTGAGTGTGATCAGCATGATGAGATCAATGTTTTTTTTTTAAGTTTCTTTGTATGTTGATGTTGATATCGGTAAGTTCTTAAAGGTGCTATAAGCGATCTCACGCGTTTTTTAGGCTAAAACTTTTTTTTTCACATACCACAAACATCTCCTCACTATCCGCTAGCTGCCTGTCCCCTGAACACACTGTAAAAAAACACGGTCTCTGCAGACAGCCCACGCTCCACAAACTGCAGCAAAAACAAACTGAGCAACAAACAGAGCGACCCGCACCACGAAACATAACAAACTGTTCCAGCCAATAACCAACAAGAATAATGTGGGGGTGGGGTTCGGGGGTTAGTGCGCGGATGAGGAGGAGGCAGGGTCTAGCTAGCCTCCGTTTTGTTTGATAATAATTCAAACATCAACAAAAGGGTTACGCCAACCGAGATCGCTTATAGCACCTTTAAAAAAATATTTTGAAAGAACATTGGTAAAATGGTTCCAGTAAAAATGGTTTAAACAATTTAAACATGCTTTTGTCTGGAAATTCTGTAACTAAGCTTAATGTGTCTCCGAGATAACAGCCTTTTGCTTTGATATGGAAGAGAGATTCAAGGTGAGAATGAACATTTTTAAATGACACAAAAAAGAAAAAAAAATTCAACAGTGAGTCAAACAAAAGTATTGTATGAACTTGGCATACAAGTACTAATTTGGACTTTCCGTCATATGGGAAATGAGCACAGATTTTCTGACAAACTGTTAAAAAGTTCTTAGCAAAAATCGGCATTTTTCAGATCTCATGACTTATAGGTGGCAATGGCACTGTTCCCAAATTTGGCATGGCCTCCTAGATCATGGTTCCAAAGAAGCATACCAATTTTCATTTTGATTGATCAAAGTTTGCCTGAGATACTGCCTCTGAACCAATTTTGGGTAGACCTAGTTAAGTTCACAACATCATAACATTTTTTTGACCAGTGGGTATTGAAATTCCATTCAGTCATTTCATTTCTGTGCGGCTCGTTCCAAAGATAATTTCTGCCAATTTTCGTAAGAATTGGGACAAATTTTGAAGGATGAGTAGTGAAAAAAACGGAATACTGTACTTTTCAAAATGTACTGTAATAGGCGGAGTCTTAATGTATGATGTTGAATGTGATCAGCATGATGAGAGGAATCAGGTGTAATAAGCTTACATTTTCTTGATCAAAGGGTTTCAAAAGTTATAACTGTTTCAAATGTGATTTTTTTTAACTAGTGGTGGCACTATGGAGTTGATCCTAGAGACCCCAAACATTGGTCAGATTACTATTCATTACCATCACTACAAGTGTGGCAATTTTCATAATTTTCCTACTTACGGTTCTGCCATAGACTCCCATTGGGGAGGAATAATAAGCAGAAAACTAACGGAAACAATAGGCGCTACAGCCCTAAATAAAGCTAAAGCTGATTTACATGCTACTAAGAGGAGCAGTGTTAAGTTGACCATTTAGTCACTGGCTTGGCAAGAAGAAAATGAGTTGTTTTGGCAACTTGGTTTCAATAGAAGCCATTTCTAGACTAATAAGGAAGTTTCCAGTATGTTTTATAGCATATTGAAAATATTTCTTGAAATGTTTATCATTAAAGAATCAGTGTGTAATTTCTGCAAGATTAGTATCACCAAATGGAATTGCAAAAGTAATGTTTGCCAAACACTCCCCTCATAAGCCACTTTGCAGACAAGCAGCTGTGTTGGGGTGGACAAGAAGCTCAAACTAACAGCTGCATTGTGATAGCACTACAAAGCCAGAGTATTGCCACGGTTTGGGGAAATCAACTTTCCAATGGTAAAACTCACAGGTTTACTTACTCTCTGCAAGTTCAGTTGCAAATAGAATGACTTTATTTAGAAATTTACCGATTGACGTGAAGATTTCTGCTTGCGTGGGTGAAGAGAAGAGCAGAGTCAAGAGCGCTAGCCCCAGAAATGTTGCCATCTTCAAGCAAAACCTACAAGAAAACCAAACAGACATTTTAGAAATGTGCAGATGTACTGTATATCCCCATTAGACTTAAAGTCTTTAACTGAACATTGCTGAGGTTGTCAAAATAATAAATGTATGTATACACAATACCGGTCAAAAGTTTGGAACCATTACAATTTATGTTTTTGAAAGGAGTCACCAAGGCTTGCAAGTCTACACATATGCATGTTAAGTATTTTTTTTTACGATTGAGGGCAGACATTAAATACTAAACCATGTCAGAGAATAGACTGCAGAAAGCTCTGGTGTTTAACCACAAATGGGTCAAGAAACAGCTGCAGAGTTTTCTTGAAGAACAGTATAAAAAAAAAAAAGGTATGACCAGAAACGATACATAGACCATTGTGCTTGTGTACTGTAGATTGGAAAACTTGCCATGTAACTAAGCAACTATACAACAATATATTTTTATACAGCAACCAATTCAACTTGCATAGAGGTAAGAAATTAAATAAAATCTGAGACCAATATATTCAGCTTGATGTCTGACTCAAAAAGTTTCTAAACATGTTCTATGCATTACATTTATAAGAACTGATGGCATAAGTGAGCTGAACTGAAGAAGGAACCTGCTGATTCATATCTAGGGATTATATAGGGACCAAACGTGAGGCCAGTAAAGCAACCACAAACTACAGATCAAACACTTTTCTAAATATACCAAGAAATGGAGCCAGTATTCATTCACCAGAATACAGTTTACATGTCAAGTAGCTTATTTATTATAAATTATTAATACTTAAATATGATGTAATATAGATAACAGCCACTGAATGTATATGTAAAACGTTTTATGTTTTTGAGAAGTGGAATTAGATACTGTCACAAACAACAAACTTTTTGGTACAAATGTGACCAACTCCTTTAGCTAATGACCAGTCATTACAGTCAAAGCATAAAACCTGCCAGCGCGAAACAGTGTAACTGGGCGTGGGTGAACTTGGTTAAAGTCAAAATGGAAACCACAGAGAGAATCCACAAGTCTCTTAAAAAAAAGTTCACCATAGAGACCTCACGATTCCATTCGTTTTTAGATTCAGGAAGTCACAATCCAATTCCAACACAATCTGTGTGAAGATTATGTATAAAACTCCTATCCTCCTATTACTTTTAGGATGGATGGATGCGCTTTTTTGAGCATCAATATCTAAGGTACCATTCACTCCCATTTTAATGCTTGGAAGAGCCAGGATATTTTTCTTAATATAACTGTGATTGTGTTTGGCTGAAAGAAGAAAGTCATATGCACCTAGGATGGCTTGAGGGTGAGTAAATTATGGGATCATTTTCATTTTTGGGTGAACTAACTCTTAACTTGATTCAAGCACTTTGGCAAATAGTTAATTAAACAGTAATACACAGTCAGATTTAATCGACTTCTTAAACATCTGGAGTTCAGATTGACTCTGCCTTCGCACCTACTTTAAAAGTAAACTCCCTGTCATGCAAACTCAGCTGTGTTTGACTCTTTAGCCGTTCTGGTTTGTGCTAATGGTCCTTCTTAAGGGTTCTGAATGCTGACAGGTCATTGGACAAAGCTGAAGATTCTTCCATGTGGGAAAATAGGACACGATTCCCACTTTACCGATGATCAGCATGCTCCATCTGAACAGAGTTAGGAATTCAGATGAATAAACCAATGTTCACCAAATAATTTGCCTCAAGGCAAGTAATATTAGCGTACTGTTTGAAAAAGAATAATTATACTTTAAGAGCAAACCAACACTTCTTCTAAACTCTCACATGTTTCTGAAGTCAGTGAACAAGAGCGATGACGACATCTTCTAGAAAATTTCCTGTCCACCCCATGAGGATTTGCCTTGAGTTTCAGCAAAACTTAATAAAACAATCAATTATTTCACACCTTCAGCTGAATTCAGACACATATGTTAGCTCTTATAAATTAATATTTATTCATGTTAATTAGATTTAGCCTTGACTTCAATAAGTGAAAAGTAAAAGTGAAATAAATACAGTATATTATACTATACATTTATATTGTATTACACATATATAACCTAAAACGTTGTATTTAAGGTGTTCAAGGAATGAAAAGAAATATAAAGCAGTACTAAACGTACAAGTAGGCTAACGTATCCACACTTATTTTACTACATGAATTAAAACACCGCTTCACATCTTACATGTCACCATCCACTGATAAGCTGCACTTTCAAACGTGCATGCAACTGATTGCAATAGCCTACTCTGAATAAAAAACGGATAACGTTAGAATAAGAAACATTGTAATAAGGGTTGTATAAACGGTGAACTGTTAGACTGAGGTTTAAGTCACTATCATGCTGTTGCATGACATGCAGATTTGTTACAAAGCAAACAATCGAGTTAAATGAAAACCATTACACATGTATGAGCTCTTACCTCGTTTTGAGTTGAAAGTAAAGTGTGATGGGGCAGACCCAGTAAAAGAGTTTTATAAACACCCCTCCACTGTCTGTTTCAGAGGGTTTGCAGTGTTTTTGGTCGCTGCCACGTACAGAAGACCCAACACTTTCCACTCGCGCTCACAATCCTTCTAATAAACGCGCACACGCATTCCAGAACTACATGACGATCCACTATATCAGGAAAAACATTTAGAAAACAGCATTTGATGGCGTGAAATACATCTGATCCATACTTGACTACAACTAATCTTCATATTAAAAGTCAACGAATCTCTAATGGCATCAAAAGACAACGTGTAAACTCAGATGAGGGATATGCATTTTTCTTGACTCGTCTCTGCGTCGCCTCAAAGCCTTGATAGTTTGAACGAGAAAAACGTTTAGGCAGAATTTACTGTTTTGAATCTGTTATGTCTAAATGAAATGCAGGTTGCTGGTTTTTAATCGAGGCACTGAATTAGAATAGAGGTTTACTACCCCTAAAGTCGACCATCTGAGAAGATCGCACGACACAAAAGATCAGGGTATATACGGTGGTTTACGGTAAAACAAGATTCATGCAGGACTGCACGTTCTCTTTTTGACTTGGGGCTCTGGTGAATCATTCAGCAGTGATTGATGTAGGCTATATGAGACATTACCTATGGGGGTAGAATCATTCCTTTATTTTAAATAGATTATGATCCTCAAATATACTTTAGGAGTTTACAAAAATCTATTACATTTAATAAAAAAATGTATTTGCCACAAATTAATTGTGTCACAAACACAACTCTGATGGCATTAATTTGTAAATGACTTCCTGTGTATTTGTGGATTTCAATGTGCAATCAAATGAACATACAGTTCATTGGACTCCACCCACTGTCTACTCAAGCCAATCAGGGGCTGTTTACACAAGACAGTTTTCAACTAAAAACTGAATGTTTTTATGCCTTTTGGCCGTTCATTTTACACAATGGCGTTCAACTTTGAAAATGGGATTCAAAGTGCAAGTTTTTGAAAACGATACAGTTATCGTGTCTGTGTAAACTATAAAAACACAAATTTGTGAAAACGGTGACGGCATGCGCATGCGTATTAAGTGGTGCGGATACATAGACAGTAAAAGAAATGGACACAGCGACCCCATTGGAACTCAATTGAGACAAGTGAAGCCCATTTTTAGCGATTTTTAGCACTTCCTTTCCTGACGCGCAGACTCAAACCGAGCAAAGCGTTACACGGACCACGTGAGCAACCCGTCTGTCTTCTAGTAGCTTTGCCAAGAGAAATCTGAATCATTCCCTTCCGAATCTTGCAGAGACGGAGAGTGTGAGTAGGAGCTGTCCATGAGCAGGAGCAGGAGAAACTTTTGCTAGGTATTCTGATTAATTATATTGTCATTTTGCCTCCACGTCCCCCCGATTGCCCGCAAGCTTCTCCTCCCGTCCATACGGTAATCTCTCTACTGTGCGACAGAGAGTCGCGTGGTTATGACGCAACCGTTAGCCTACTTTTACAAAAACTGCTTCTACGGGGCCATAACGTAAGCTACAAGGTAATGGAGCATTTTATACATTGTCGTGTTTCTTTAGAAATAAATAATGGACAAATGGAGTCTTTAAACGCCTCAGATGTAAAGTTATTCGCTGTCAAAGTGACGCCAAAATGAATGGGAGTCAATGGGATGCTAACTGCAGGTGAAGTTCTGCTACAAGATGGCGGCACGCGGCCGACTTCAACTTCCGGTCGACTTCCTTCCCCCCTGTGCGGATATGACTTCAAAACCCGGAAGTCGAATTCGACGCTCCCTCTATATTTTCTTAAGGGATTTCATTTTATAATGTTTTTTTATTTAATTTTTTTATTCATGAGTAAAATAAAGCCTGTGGTAAACATAACATGACTGTACTTTGACGTTTCGAAACTTTAATTTTAAGAGTGTGTGTATAATTTCCCCCAAAAAACTATTGAGATGAACTTTGAAATTGAGGGAACTTTTTTTGTGTGTTTTTTTTTTTTTTTTTTGCGTTTGAAATTGATTGGCTAAAAAGTGTTTGTGTCATTAGTCAAGAGTGCACATAAAACGGATTTAAAAAACAGTCGACAGGGGAGATGTCTTTGTGTATGTGTGTGTGTGTAATAAGATAGGCCTGCATGTATTATTTTATTAAATTGAAATTTACTCTTCTCATATACTGCAGTGGCCAAAAGTGATGCCCGGTGGGGATATTTGTTTTTAAAGACGATTAAATGATGTTTAAACCATCAAAATATGAGGGAATAATAAAACATTAAACTTGGTTAGGTTTTCATCTGAGAAAATAAATTGGCAAAAAAGATCTAAACCTACAGGTTTCATTTAACTATGCAAAAAAACAATGACAAAAACAAAAAAATGCATACACAAAAACAAAAAGCTATGAATTAAGTGTGAGTTGGGACCTTGGGACGGGCCTACACCCTACACTCTTGGGCCCTGTCCCAAATGGCAAACTTCATGCACTTTCGGTTTTGTGGACTTATAATGGCTGCTGTGTGCATGTGTCCGTTAAGTCTACAAATAGGATCCCATTTGTAATATGGAAGTAATGTTTATTTATAATGAAGGTATAATCGTGAGTTGGCTGACATAGCGCTATAATTTAGCTCTAACCCTATAATTAAAGACACCTGAATCAGCTCAAAGTCTCCAGGATTACTAGAAAATTCCAGGTTTTTTGGGGCTGGTTGGATCTACACTCTGCAGGACAGCTACTAAACTAACCAATGTGAAGTCTTGATTTTCTAATAAATTCATAAACGGTTCTTTTGGCTTCGTCCCGTTGCCAGAACATGACATGCTTTTTTTCCACCACAGAAGCATTCTATTATTCCACAGTAATGATCACTATTACAACATCAGGAGAAATTATCAACAATAATCAACAATAACAACAACAGCTTCACCCTTATATGAGTTGTTTTTTTATTTATTTATTTGCATTATGCATTTTTTGTGTCAATACATGCATTAAATAGTCTGTGTAAATTAGCATAAATGCCATGGCATGGCATGGTATGTTCCAAATGTTAACATTTACTAATGTAAGTCAGATAGATCTCAGACTGATAACATTACTCTATCTGACTACGTGTCATTGTCGGTTCCTCTTTTGTCTCTCTTTCTGTCAATCTGTCCCTCTTTTAGGGTACGCTTACTTGAGGAAGCTCCTGAATTTATTTATTTTTGTTCATTGTTTGTATTTGTTTTTTTGTTAATTACACTTTTTGGTAGTTCTTATAAATCTGTATGTTAATGTAAACTTTTCAAATAAATTCTCATATCACTCATATTTTGAGTGTGAATGGTCAAACCCCTAATCTTTGAAAAACTTGACATTTTTAGTTGATCAGAACGATCAGACTTGAAGATAATAAATTCAGTAGTATTTAAATTAATTTCACAGAACATTTTCAGGAGAAAAAGTTGCTTTAATATTTGTGAAAGATGCTATACAAATAAATTTGAATTATTAATAATTATTTAAAATTAGCAGTGGTATATTCCAGATATTATTTTAATTATTTGTAGATTACAACATAAATTACAAGTATTACGTTTTTAAATATGTTATATTTAACGTTTAAAACTAATTTATAACATCACTCTCACTATTTTTCTATTATAAAAATATATATTTCGTGTATTTTAGCATTTTTCGGGCGCACTCCCGCGTGTCGTGTGACGTAAGCGCTGACGTTCATCCAACGGATTCAACGGAAACTACCGATCGAAATGTGAAGACTCGACGACATTCAAGCGTACAATGTAAGTAAAGTTAATTAAATTAATACAT
This sequence comes from Rutilus rutilus, assembly GCA_021464565.1. Taxonomy (NCBI): domain Eukaryota; kingdom Metazoa; phylum Chordata; class Actinopteri; order Cypriniformes; family Leuciscidae; genus Rutilus; species Rutilus rutilus. The sequence goes on along the minus strand of JAJAQA010000017.1, from coordinate 3,843,749 downwards.
TTTAGCATAACAGTAATATACAAATGCTTTTATGTTGTTTTTACTTGATTCGGAAAGGTTTTAAGTGGTCACTTGGTTTGAATTCCGTAACGAATCAGAAAACTGAACTGACTGTCGACTTTTATAGACAGCGATCGTCTTTTCTCTTCTTACTGCTCTAAAATGATATCTGCATTAGTGTAGCTACTCTTATGGTGTGTCAGAGATTAAAGCTCAGATCTTGTTGCAGATGTACGAACCGAAGGAACTGGAGGATGAGGAGTCTGTTTATTCTCCAAAGCAGCGAAATGTTCGTTTGTGGGACGCGTTTATCTCCTTTACATGCCTGGCAGCGGCAACAGTGGCTCTGTATGAGGTAAGGTGTTTTCATCAGGCCTTAGTGTGTTAGTTTGAGTCTACTTAATGGAGGTTGTAGTGAAAAGGTAATGCGTTTCATGTCCTAACATTAGTATCTATCAGGGGCGTCAGATCAATGCAGTAAGTTACCGGTAATATGTTTTTTTTATTGCAGGATTAACAGAGTTATATTATTACGTGTAACATATCATTTGTATTGTTAAATAAAACAGAAAAGTTAAGTAAATTAAAGCGAATATGGTTGTTACATTCGTGTCATGTGAGTTCAACGGCCCTGTCTTTTTACAAGGTGATTTTGCAGCGTTGAGTATTGTAGCCAATCACAGGGATTTCTGTTGAAAATAATAACCAATCAGAGGCATTAAGTGACCGGTTGTGAGAATCTGCTCAGTATCTCCAAAGTAACGTTACTTATTTATATTTGACCCTGGACCACAAAACCAGTCACATGGGTCAATTTTTTTTTAAATTGAGATGTATACATCATCTGAAAGCTGAATAAATAAGCTTTCCATTGACGTATGGTTTGTTAGGATTGGACACTATTTGACTGAGATACAACTATTGAAAATCTGGAATCTGAGGGTGCAAAAAAAATCTCCTTTAAAGTTTTCCATTTATGTTCGCGATTGTGGTGCATTCACTCACAAAAATAAATGTTTTATATATTTATGGTAGGAAATTTACGGTAAGTTAAATATACCATATATATATATATATATATATATATATATATATGTATATATCATATATTTTTAGTGACAAGTACACATTTCCATTGCCAACACTTAGTGTCAGATAACTTAAAGACATTGCTATTGCTACTAGGGATGTCAACGATTAATCGACGATCGATTAATTGTCGATAATACATTTAATCGATACAACTTATCGATCATCGATTAAGCAGGTCTTCATGCGCGTGCGCGCTGCTCAACCGCGAAACATGTAAAGCGAGCGCGCCGGACTTATGTTTGGGACCATTTTACACCTTCATCATGACTATAAGTTTGCGTGTGCATTCGCAGCCTTTTGTTTTGTGCAAATGTAAGTTGTAATACTGTTTATTTTGTGTATGCCTATCTATATCTGATTTATCTCGCATTGGATGCATTTGGTTAAGAATTAACTCTGTAGTAAATCGTCAGCTTCAGCGCGCGCAGCTCAAACGGCAGTGCACGACTAATAATGACTATTGGGACTGTAATATTACATAACATTATAAAGAGAACACTATTGTAATAAAACATTGTGAATTATTTGGGTTTAGTTGCCGTGTCGCGTTGCTCCAGGAAGAGCACGTCCATAACATGAGTAGTTCTGAATGAATGGCACGTAACTTAGTTCAATTTCACTTGTGCATGAATTTGCGTCATTTTGTGCAGATATAATTTGTAATATTATGTTTATTTTGAATATATCTGATTAATCTCATATAGGATACGTTTCTTTTAGATAAATAATGTGCTAGCAAAGTGCTCCAGTTTAACGGTAGCAGATTCATTCAGCGCGTGCAGTTGTTCCAGGAAGAGCGCGTCCACAATTGTCACACATTCTAAGCGCATACGAGGCGTTGGTGACACGTTGTATTAGTAGTTAAATTTGAATAATTAATTTAATTAGCAATCACATCGAAACATTTTACAATCCTACTAGCCCTTTATTTATATTTATAACCAGTCTCATTGATTTGGTGAGGAACATAGTGTTTTGAGCAGCATTTGCAGACCCTGTCATGCTGTTGGCCATATAGCCACTGCAGTAGACGCATATCGCAGTATTACGGCTAACGATTAATCGATTAATTGATCGTTAATTTAAATGACGATCGATCATGGGAATTTGTGAAAATTGACATCCCTAATTGCTACATTGCTATGCCATTGCTACACTTTCTATGCTATGACTGCTCCACAGACTTCTTGTTGCAAATTTTGCTCACACACACACACAAACCTGGCGATGGACACACTCACACCAACCTGGACCTGGAGATGGACACACACACACACTCAAACTCACAAACTTAATGACACACTCAAACACAGGCTCACACACTCAAACACAGGCTCACACACACTCACACATTCAAAAAGACTCGCACACACAGATTCAAACACAGACACACACTCACACACACACACTCAAACACAGACTCAGACACACACAGGCTCACACACACACACCAAACTGGACCTGGAGGTGGACACACACAGACTCACACACACACACACACACACACACACACACACACACACACACACACACACACACACACACACACACACACACACAAACCTGGAGATTGAGGTGGACAAAAACCAACACACACCAACCTGAACCTGGAGATAATAATAATATAATGTCTAGTTTGGTGGCTGTGATGTATATAAACCTACCAACGTCCGTTGCCATGATTTTTGGAATGACTGATCGCGAGAGGAAAAAAATTACGTTTTAGTCGCATAACATCGGTTAATGGAAACGCCGTCATTTCGCAATAGTTGTTTATCGATATTTAGGAAAAAAAAATCGCAAAAGTTTTGCGCGAATCTGTAATGGAAACGCGACAGCGCTTAACATAGACTAACTTCTCAGAGTTATGTTGTGCAACAGTGTTCATTATACTAACCATTCAACTCCGGATTGATTCTGGAATCTTCGCTGGGGGAATAAGCATTAAGCACCGGCAACAATCCGTCCTCTAACTAACGCATGCTCATGTTTTGATTCAGATCGTGCTCGAAGAGGAGGGGCTAGTCGCGCCTCCGTTGTCAGTTTGTGAGTGAGAGAGGGCGCAAGCAACGCGCAGCTCTACAATAAAATACAATTTTACCCATATTAAATAGTTAAAAAATCTGAATCAATCCGTGGCGGTCAGCGTTGATATTGTGGCGGGCCGCCACAAATTAATGAATGTATGGGAAACCCTGTCAGCTGCTTTGTTAAAAAAAAAAGAAAAAAAGTAGCCTGAAATCCAACACAGAATAACGTACACTCACTAGACTAGTGATCATCAAATCCTTTTAACAGTTTATTTGACAGACTTTATTAGTGATGTTAACCGATGACGTTTGACCGATGGTTGACCGTATCAACGTTAACCGATCAAAGTTGACGGTTAAAAAAAAAAAAAGTGATCTCTAAATTAGGCTATTATAGACAGTGGACTAAACGCTACTACAGTTAGCCATCTCATTCCAAGATCTTTTTGTGTGAAGTGAACAAATCCCTCACACTCAATTTTTCATAACTCGCCTGTTTGTACTTAATAAATCAATAAAAACATTTGGCGTTTGGGTTCGCGCGCTCACAAGGTTTGCGAAAAGTAAAGGCTACAGGCTAAAACACTGGAGGTTAGAGCCAGGGCAGACGACAGGATGAAGCGTGCAAAGAAAAGTAGTGTGTGGGACCATTTCACCAAAAAGAATGACACAGATGTAAGTTGCAACTTGTGTGATACAGTGCTTAACTACAGTAGTAGCACATCATCTATGATGTAAGGTGATGATGATCATCATCTTTCTTTATTATTGTTAGCACTACCTCAAACTAAAGCGCCGTCTCTTCGGAGCTGTCGTTTTCTTAAATGAGCCGCGGCAATGTTTCAAATGAGCTTCTAACGCTAGACAAACGCCTTTATTTTCAACACGATCACTTTGTACCCAAACCATTTCAAAACTAAGGAGCCATTTGTCCTCCGATTACATACAAGCTCCTCGGCGCCGCGTTTGCGGGACTCATGTTTCGCGCTGTAGGGGATTTTAAAAAAGTGACGTGAGTGGAAGGGCGGCAGTGTGTGTGTGTGTGTGAGCGGGAGGCAGAGCGGCAGAGAGATGCGACAGAGTTGCGAAATTGCAAGCGCGGCTCGAAATGGCTGTTATTTCAAATAGCGTAGCATATTTTAAACTAATCGGTTAACCGGTTTCAACCGGCTAATGAGGCTCGGTGGTCGGTCAAGAATTTTTTTAGTTTTCGCCATCCCTAGACTTCACTTTTTTTCACAAAACCTTTGCTCTCTATAAACCATGTCAGTTTGGGTTGAAATTCCTTGAAGTTCAAGTATTATCATTATAAACAGTGAATTAATACCAACATATTCAATTAAATTAAGGACACGCATCAGAGGAATGTTGAACAATAAATAACAGGAACTAACAACTTGACAGTAAACTGTTTTTGCAGTATGTCTTATATCAATGTCCGTTAAAGCAAGACTATGTAAAAAAAAAAAAAAAAGCCAATAATGGGATAACAGACACAGCGATGCATCATGTTCTATAAGATCCAGGGGATTTAAACGTACAATTTATATTTCAGACCTAGTGGAGTAATAGTAACTAATAATAGTAATAGTAAATGTGTAAAGTTGCACAAAATGGAAATACTCAATAAAGCAGGCTAAATAAACGACCTACTGAATGGTTGGATTCCACAACTGATAACATAAAACACAGGCCTAGGCTATAAGACAACAGAGAATGTTAGAGAACAAAAGAACATTTACTGTAGGTGTCACAAAATTGACTGATGACTTAATTTTGCATTCTTTTATTCCACTTGCACTTCTCTTTCGTTGTCATTCTGTCAGTTCCAGTGTATCTGTGCTGTTGTCCAGTTGGCATTTTCACTCCAAAATGGCGGCCGCGCAACCGAAGCGCCACTTAGTGGCTGTTACCAAAAAAGCATCAGAGTTTCGCCTCTTGCCTTCTATACTCTTTGGTATCTCTCAAAACGCTGAATGAGTTTATAATTAGCACAATTACAAGTTATACACACTCACAAGTCCTCATCAGTGTTTCCCACACATAGACTAATTCGTAATTTACTAATTCGTAAAATTGGCAAGGCTTAAAAAAGCATGCAAATGATAAACTTTCGTAACCATGCATCACTGGCCCGATCGGGACAGTGACGTGACAGTTCATTCAACTGTCCAAAATGTCTTTCAAGCTGAAAGCTGCACCTGCATCCGCCATATTTAGCACTGAATGAATGACAGGGTCCCCGCTGTAACATCACGCTAGGTACAGTAAATAAGAGGATGACATCTAGTGGAGAAGACTAGTAATAAGAGTAACATAAGTCAGATTTTATGTTCAATGATTGCAGAAATAAATAGGGAAAAAAGGTTGATTTGTGGCTTTTAAGAATCGATATTGAATCGATCACATTTTAAAAAACGATTAATCCAAAAAATATTTTTTTTTTGCCCAGCCCTAGCGGAGACACGATATAAAAGATTCATTGAGCAGTTTTGACAGATTCAGTGATTAAATCAGTAGTTTTTTCACTAGATGAGTTTGCACTGAACTGACTGACAGCTTCAGTGATTATGAAGCGCTCTTTACTCGCTGTGTAATTTCATTCACATTTTGAAGAAAGTTTTTGTTTTTATGAGACTTTGTGACTTTTCCTACATACTTCAGTACAAAAATGAAATTTTTAATAAATAAAAATAGATATTTTTTTAGATAAATCGTATAATAGTGTTTGCTGATCACTATTCTGCTGGCTGTAGTTGTAATTTGATTGTTACATTTTTAAATAGATTTTTTTTTGTTTTTCATCAAGTGTTAGTTTTCCTACACAAACACAAACTTAGAGCTAAGTGCTGGAAAAGTTGTGTGAAGTAGGCTACTTGAAGGAGCGACTATCACGTCGAGGGAGTAAGATTTGATGATGTCATCTGAGTTTTTGGTCAATTGACGCCTCTGACTTTAATGACTGAAAATGGCACCATTTTCTTTGAGTGGGAAATCCAGTGTAGTGCAGTCTCAGCACTATTCACAGTGTTCATGTGACGTCACATTCCTATAGGAACCCCCACCTGGAGGGCAAAACAGGGGCCAGTTGCATAAACATAGATATTGTGTTCGAAATCGCCTCCTATACCCTCATTTATTATTCCCTACTAATATAGTCCACTTGAAGGAGTGAGTGAAACTGGAAAAAATTGTGTGTAGTAGGCTACTTGAAAGAGAGACTACCACATCGAGGAAGTAAGCGAGTCACTTTTTACATAATTTTTTATGTTTCATAAGGGTATGCCCTTCTTGTTTTCACACGTTGTGCATGTGTATTAAATGTTAAATAAGTTAATAATGATAACAAGACAGTGTTTATCATGGTCATTTATACAGAGACTCCGTGGATTTGCACTTAACATGCCAAAACAGACAGTGAATGAAAGAGAGAGATCGACTAAGCGCGTGCGATTACCTGCGTCTGTCCTTCAGGTCAAGTCACATATGCATCAAAGAAAAAAAAAAAGTTTGCCAAGGAAAGCGAAATCTTTGTCATATCATCCTTTTAACGTTTAAGGATATTTCCCATGAATGGCGTCAGCGCTGTTCAATGCATTAAATCAATGCCATTGATCTCTATGAAGTGAAGCATCAGTTTCAGAGTTGACCATCAGGGTTTTTCCTACATTGAAATTTTTTTGGCGGCCGCCAAAACGATTTTTTTGTCCCGCCAAAGCCTTATTTGATATGTAATTGGGTTTTGTGAGTGAAGCAGGCTACTGACGGAGTGACGGAGAGAACCCCCGCGCGGGCACTCTCCGTCTTCAGTTCTGTCTTTTCCTCTCTCCCTCGCATCAAAATCAACTGATCCTAAAGGTCGGAAGACCGAATCCATGTTTCACGTGGTGCATTCGGAGAATATTTTTGCTGAATTAGCGCTGGGTGCAGTCAAAAAAAAGTTGCCTTATCTCATAGCTGCCAACTCTAATGCATTCACCGTGAGACACACGAAATTGACACTTTTCACACGCTCTCACGCCACACATCCATTTTCTCACGCACAGAAAAATCGCGGAGCAAAGAGGACCGACAGACTAGACAGAGCTGGTTACTTATGATATAAAAAAATCTCAGCTCTCAGATTCTGTCACTTTTATTACGAAATTCAAACAATAAATACCGTTTTGGCGCTTGTAAATGTGACGCGACAGATCCCTAGCGCACGTGAACCGATCATCTCTGCTAATAGTATATAAACACGAACGAACACTGTTGAAAGATACAGTACAACTTACCGAAATGTATATTCCTCATACTTAATATCGACCAATCAATCAATCAAAGGGGTCAATAAAACAGCTGGAGAAAATTATGTCACATATTTACCTCGGTAAAGCCATTTAATGAACATAATATAGGCTTATTTAGTTGGCTAGAAAAAAAGAGCTATAGAGTATTTTGCTAAATATGTGTACTATATTACATAAGTATTATATTTTTACTTATATCATTAAATGAAGTTGTTATTATAATAAAAAAAACCGCATTATACTTAATTTGAGTTATTTTTAACCTTAAATAATACTGCCAGCTGATAGGGCTCTCTGTATGTTTACAGCATTAGGTGAGTTGTTTTTTTCTTGAGAAAAATGAATGCCTATCTTGTGTAGCCTACCTAATATTTATCGAAATGAGTCAATATTAAATCAAATCACAATAATTGAATTGAATTGAAATAATAATAAAAGCGTAGCTTACCAGAAATTGTACCATGTATACCATGAACCTAATAGCCTACAATTCAGTTTAGTTACTAAATTGTTTTGACAATCTCAATACACTTATTGTTGATGCAATAATTTTTTTTTACATCCCCCCAATCCCAACTTGTCTAAGGAAGAACAAATCATTACTTAGAAGAACATACACATCTGAAATGAGAAAGTAAGTGCGCTTACCTCATTTATAGCAAGAGTGTTTAGTAAAATTTAGCCTTAATAATCCACAGTTGGCCTATGTATAGGCCTATGACAGTGTGTAGTAAATTACCTATAAAATCATTTAGTTTAAAGTTAGACTGGAGTGAGATGAAACTAGATCATAATAAATAAATATAAATATATAAATATAATGTAAAATAATAAAAAGAGACGAGTTAAATGTTCATCTGCAGGCTGTGATATTTGTAAATAGATACATTTCAAATCAAATAGATCACATTTCAAATATACTTTGGTATCGATGATGTTTACATGTAAAATAAGTTGTAATCGCTTTCTTTTACTATATAGCCTGACAGTGATCGTTTTTTCATGAATAAATAGGATAAGAAAAAGAATCACAAACTGTTTCTTTGTATTTATTTTAAATGTAACATTTATTGTCAATATTGGGCTTGCGGATCATGTGGGTACTAGGGTACTCTTTGCTGTGTGTGGATGACCATGTCGGTCAGCCACCACCGAAGACCAATTTTGACCCAGGAAAAACCCTGACCATGTGACGCATTGCTGCTCAGCCAAGCCTAGTAAAGTGGCGCTCAAAGTTAAAATAATTTTCATTTTCAGTACCTCTATCCTTGAATGAATCTGCGTTTTTGAACGTGTTAGTTGAATGAACGTTTTAATGACTCACTTAAAGACAGTCTCTTACCGCCACCGCACCGAAATCTGCGTTCTGATTCAGTCCTATACATACCGGTCATATCGGTCGGTACCCAACCCTATTTATAATGAGTAGGGCTGGGTATCGTTCAAAAATGTTCTATATCGATACCGATACCATGACTTCAATACTGGTTCCTAAACGATACTTTTTTCGATACCAATTTTATGAACAGATAATGTTATAGCAGAGGCTGTAACATTAATGTGAAGAGGGAAAAATAACAAGAAAGCTAAACTGTTAATGCAGCTAATTTTAAGGATAAGCACACTTTACAAGATTAATGTGAGTTAATTCCGTTTTTCCCATTAAAATTCTTCTGGACACACTGGGCTCGGCTCGTTTGCTGCGGTCCGAGCCCGAACGCCATTGTTCCCGGCGCCCCCCACAGCGTTGGTCTGGTTTCACACTCAACTTGATTCTATCGAACCCTAGTGCGTTTGCGTTAGGGGTGTGCACGAATTTCCGAATATTCGATATATATTTATTATTTGAAAAATAAAATACTATTAGAATTTTACTACGTTGCTTTGCTGGCCGTAAATGCAGTGAATCCATGATAAATCCAAGCACTAACTTGCAGTTATAATTAAATGCACTGGGTGGCGCTGTGGAGCGTGTTAACAAGTTTTTAAAATTTAATCACATAATGTTGTCGTCTGCCTCGCGAAGTTTGGAATTACTTGAAAATAATGAAAATGATCTTACAAAATGATCTTACAAAATGGAATTAAATCTCCACCTAAAACACATTTTTGGTAAAAAAGATGAGAATGAATGAGGAAGGATGGAGATATCTGGATGACAGGATTTTGTTTGAATAAGAAATGAATGTATGAAATCCAAATTTGATTATAGCCTTATATAAATAAGCTGTGAAATTTCTTTTTTTGGCTAGTAGAATAATAATAAAAAGAATTCATTACAGTTATATAGCCTAGCGCTTTTCTCGGCACTCAAAGCGCTTTACATGGGAGGGGGGAATCTCCTCAAGTAGAAGTTCAGAATGGCCGGTAACTTAAATTTTGTAACCAAAATGACCGGTGGGTGAAAGTTAATTTCAAACCCTGTTTTATATATATATATATGTATATATTAGGGCTGTCAGTTAAATGCGTTATTAACGGCGTTAACGCAAACCCATTTTAACGGCGTCAATTTTTTTATTGCGCGATTAACGCCTAGCAAACTTTGTAGTTTTTTTCACATGCTTTTGCAACAACTAGTAACGTTAGTAAAACTACAACACCACCGGATCTAGCTAGACCGGAAACAAAACAACAGGCACGCTGCACACACTTGTTTGGGCTTGCGAGCCGGCCAAAGAGTGGACGAGAAGCCGCGTCTAGGACAACTTGTATCGCACATCGGACGCGCACTTTCTCAGTTTATAGCCAGCGATAAAAACGCCGAATGGCGCCGCCAGTGTGTGTACACTCATAGAGAATAATGTGTTCGAATTTTAAATACGAGGCGCTGCGCTTCTCGTCCAGTGTGCGACCCCCTTTAACGTTACATTTTGAGTGGATGAATGATAGGGGTGCAACGGATCAAAAAACTCACGGTTCGGATCGTTTCTCGGATCAGAGTCACGGATCGGATCATTTTTCGGATCAGCAAAAAAAAAAAAAAAAAGACAAGACAAATAAACATAAATTTAGTCTTTTTGTTTATTAACAGTTTTAAATTATTAAATTAAAATATATAAAATCAACTTAAAGTGCACAAGGCATACTATCTTCTTTTTAACTTAATGAAAAACAACTTAGGCCGGCCACACAATGGCTGCGTGGCGTGAGCGTGGCGTTTCTGTTGCATGTCAGCTGCGTGGCGTTTTCCATGTCTTTGCACATATGGGGAGAGAGTTGTGGAAGGCCTATACTTCATGTTAAACGAACGTAAATATATAGCAGCAAAGACAACGTCGGCAGTGTTGGCTATAGAATATTTCGTTCTGTATTGACAGGTGCAGTATTTGAAAATCGATAATATTTTTTTAAATTAAATTTATATTTGCATTTATGTCAAAACCTAGACACTTTCAAACATCAAAATGACATTTATTATGTATTCGTGTCAAAATTACATATAAACATATTCTCCTATTCTATTTTGCCTGGAAACGCTTGCGTGTTGTGTGAAAAATAGGCGTCGGTTCTATTTTTAGCATGCACGCGTTTTCCGCGCGGCCCAAAATGCTCCCATACAGGGGATTTAAATGACGCGGGCCGTTCAAGCTCCTAAACGCTTAAGAAGAAGAAGAAGAAGCAGCTCCTCCGTTCCTCCGCTCGTCATGACCACGCTGTGTGGCCTGAACATGCACACAATTATTTTATTTTTTTTCATAAATCAATCCGCGGATCACGTGTGTGCCGAACCGAAGATACTGATCCGAACGGATCACGGATCAATGATGATCCGTTGCACCACTAATGAATGATGAGCGCGAGACGCCGAAATGGATGCCAATAAGATTCTGAATGGAAAGTTTAATTTTAAAAAAGTGGCCAAATGGTTCAATTAACAAGACCAAAGTGATCTGTGTGTTTTGTCGTTGTGAACTGAGCTATCATCGCAGCACGTCCAGTCTGAAACACCACTGGATGGCCAAGCACACACACAGCTGATGCGAATTCTCCGCCCCCTCGTCAATATCAGGACCTCGTCAGTATTTCTTTCACCCTTTTATTGATGGACAGTGTTACATTGTGTGAGAGATTATTTGCTCCAAGTGAGAATGTTAGTGTGAAATTGAACACTACAGTATATGCCAATGTTGTTTTCAATAAAAAACATTTGCACAAAGCAAGCCGATCCACTTTTCCATGTTGATAAGAACATTAAAATGAGAAAAAAATAATGGGACAAAAAGAAATCAAGAGACATTTAGAATAGATAAAAATGTGCGATTAATCGGTCAGTATTACAGTTATTTTGTGGGAAATTTAAATAATTGCATTGCAAGCTGATTTAAAGGTGCATTGCGCAACTTTTCATGTTAAAAATACCCGTTTTCTAACCCATACATGCTTAAACAATTGCCTGATGGGTTGACTGAGCCCTTCTCTGATCACTGCGATTGCCTCTATAATCCTGTACAGTAAAATAAATAAGAGGGATTCGGGTCGGAATCTGAGACTGGGCGTGACGTCATGCGCGTTCACGGCACGCTCATATGTCTGGCAGGTTTGTGTATGCGCCGACGCCGCCATTCTCCGTAGAAAATGGATTCTAAGAGACCGGCTTGTAGTTCATTTCAAACACCAACGCAAACTCCACGTAAGATAAAAAAAAAAGAGAACTTTTGTCTAGTGCAACCAAAAGGTCCAAATTGGAGTCAGACAGGCGTCGGGGTAAGACGAGAGTAAACATAGGGAAGGCTTTCAACAAATGGAGAGATCTCCGGTCTGCTCTAGGGCTCAAACGGGATCCTCGGTTGGCTTTTTTCTTGATAAAAAGGTAAGATATATCCCATTCTCTAATGTCTGATACGGCCAATAATGACAATAAATGACGATCCATAAAATGTGTAATGCTTTAGCGTAAGCTAGATAAATGTACAATCGGAATAGGTTTTACTAACTTACCATTGTCAGTGATCAGGTTCAGAATGATTGTGATATAAAATGCTGATATATAAGATACTTAGACACAAATTTTGAGCAAATTACTGCTTAATTACGATGTACTGCTATTGGAATATGCTACTTAGCTGATCAATAAAACAGGCTAAACCCCCGCAAATCTTCGGCGGATTAGCCTGTTTGGCTTTTATGGTAACGTCATAGTGCCACTTGATTGTTTATTACCTTGAGACATTTGGGTGTACTTTGTTGACCGACTGTGTATGGTATGGTATCATGATTACAATTTTGAGCTTTTACAAAGTTATAACTTATATTGTTCATGAACGTGTTTCCATAATAATAGTCATAAGTGGATACAGTAAACACATAACACAGTTCAACATGGAGATAGATGGGAATAAAAAACGAAGTTTTCTACTACCCCCATTTTTTCCCTCACACATAAGTGTGTTATTTACTCAATTGCCTTTCCTTTCACATATGTTAAATTACTTGCAGATTTAAAACTTTATTACCTCTGAAGACATTATGATTGTAAACAAAAGATTTGTGCGGCTGATGCTCCTTGGGTTATGACCAGCTCGAGCTCGTGCAAGCGTGCGTGTGCGTGTGGTCCGTGAGCGTGCACACCTCTGGTTGCAGTTTCGCTTGCCGCCAGAGGGGGCGTAGTTCTGCGAAAACTCAGACTCTCGCGCAATGCACCTTTAAGGTGTTCCCCTAAATTTTCTGTTTGCGCTTCTAAAATTTTCAGTCGGGGGCTACAGCGCTCCTAGTAAAAAAAGTTAGTCTGGAGCCCTGCTTTATTACTTTAAATATCAACACTAGAAGATGTGTGACAGTATAAAACATGTTTAATGAAAAATGTTAAAATAACTAATTAAAAATATTGAAATAAAAACGTAACACTTACCAATGGCAAGGTGCAGTCTGCCCGAAGCACTGTAGTCGGGGCCAACCATTTATTTCCGCAGCTTTGATCATATTGGTTGCATTGTCCGTGGTAAAACACACTAGACGCGCCTCATTCAAATTCCAACCAGACAAAGCCTCTCGCAGTCCCAGTGCTATGTTTTCCCCACTGTGCTCACTGGGGAAATATGCTGTCTGTAAGCACAGACTTCTTATTTTAAAGTCTTTGTCAATAAAATGAACCGTTAAATTAATGTACGGCTCTGTTGTCCTACTGGACCAGAGGTTCGTTGTACACACAAATGTTCGACATCTCTCAAGTTCCAACATGACACGGTCGCGAGTATGCTCGTACATTTGGGGGATAGCAGTGTGTGAAAAATAGGGCAGAGAGGGAATGTTGTACCGTTTGTCTATGGTATTCATCAGGTGCACAAACCCTGGTTTCCCGACTGTGGCGATCGGAACCATATCCTTTGCCAGATAGCGTGTAATGGCCTCTGTTATCTCTCTATGACACCGGGGACTTGCAGGATATGGTGTTAGGCTTTCAAAGCTTGATGCTATGGATTGTTGTTTGGGTTCGTGATTGAAGATTTTTCTGCCGAGCATAGCTGATACCAATTGTTGTGCTTCGTTTTGAGGTGACTGTAAAGATTTGTAGTGTTTCCCCTTTGAGTTGCTACTCGAGATTTACATGTTTTACATAAAACTTCAGTTCGCATGTGGTCATCTTTTTTAAAACCAAGATACTGCCATATCTGCTTCTTCGTTTTGGCACTAAATCGTCAGCAGCAGCTGCGGGTGCCTCGTGTTGGCTCATCTTATCAGATTAGCTTGCAATGAGAGTGTAAACACGTGCAAGCATATCACAACTAACATCCGTGTGTCAGATGCTATCTGCGTCGACCTAAAACTTTGACTATAATAGGGCTGGTCCGAATACCATTTTTTGAGCTTCGAAGCTTCGGTAGTAATGAACATCGAATATTCGAAGCTTCGGAGAGAGGGTGCTGAACATATTCTTCTCTCTAATAAAGGCGGGAATCTCTATGTGTCTATCTGTCTGTTTGCATTTTGATTATTTCGAGAACCGTTCATCCAATCGACTTCACAAGGGAACAACGCGAGCGGGAAGCGGCGAAACGAAACAAAGTTTAAATAAAGTAAAACGAAATTTAAATAACAACAAAATTAAGTTACATTTAAAATGAGAATAATTTAGATTGATAATAATGGGTAAAAAGGCTAATACATTTTGTTTCTATCATTCTATTTTCCACAATGTCAAGCTTAACCCAAAACACAAGCTCAGGCATGCACTTCTGTCCACACACACTCCGCTGTTCTGCGCTCCAGCCAGAGAATACTCACGTTGCAGGAACACTTTAGTAGGCCAAGAAGAAGCAAATATATTTATTAAGTATAACAAGGTTAGGTTCCTTCAACGGTCCATCCTATTAAAAATGGCTAGGCTATATAAGATAATTGTAAAAAAGAGTATTGTATTTCGCCAGATTTTATAGTGTAAAACATATTCAAGCGCGAATGAGAACCGTTTCGAGGGGGATGCCAGGTGTGCAAAAAAAAACAACACCAAAAAAAAAAACGAATGTCAAATTTTCAAATCGAATACCAACCCACCGAATGAATATTCGGGTCCAGCCCTAGACTATAAGTAACATTTTGAAGTATTACATTGTTCATTTATCGCAAACAATTGCGATATGCATATCGCAATATGCACATTTGCGATATTTCGATAATTCCGATATATTGTGCAGCCCTAAAATATATATATATATATATATATATATATATATATATATATATATATATAAATATCGGCTTTATATCGGCCATCGGCCACCCTGCTCTCTAAGATATCGGCATCGGCCATCAAAAAAACCAGTATCGGTCGACCACTACAATAATGTGTCCCAAAACCAAGGCCTGTAAAATATTTCTGTTCAAATCCTATGTCTTCATATTTTCAGCCCTTGAAATTACTTCAGTTTTACAGCCTGAAAATCACATTATCTGGGAAGCAATATTTGGACATTAATATAATGAAAAGTATTATTCATAGGCAGCCCAAACTTTGTAGGGTAGAAGACAAACATGTCAATATGACTGAACCATTACAAGTTTGTACGGCATGCCCTAGATTTGGAAAAAAGTGTGAAAAGACTGATATTAAGGGTAGCATAAACTTAGAGCAAAATCTAAGAGGGTGCAGCAGCTGTTTTCCTGGATTTTGTCTGATTTGACACAGAATGACCCAGCTGCATCCTCCCACTCAGTGCTACTCTCACTATAAGACATAGCTGTCTTACTGTATGTTATGTTATGAACCATGAAGAGATTAAACATTTTAAAGGTGATTCAGGATTTATACAGCAACATAGTTAACTGTTAATCATAGTCTACTTAGGCCATCCTTAAAAATATCAGTAACAGCAAAAACATTTTTAAAAAGGGTCGGTAGGTAGTAGGGGTGTAACGATACACAAAACTGACGGTTCGGTATGCCCCACGGTTTTGACATCTCGGTTCGTTTCGGTTCGGTTCGGTGGGGGGTTTAGAAAGCTAAAATTGCTGCTTCTTTTTTTATAGTGGTTTAATGAACAAATTCTGTCTTTGTCTTTAAATTAATTAAATTACAATTAAACTTTTCGCAAGGATAAAAAAAAAAAAAAAAAGATCTGCTAATGCTGTAAACTATATTGGGAGCCCACACATTACTATAACCTTAAAGGTTAAAAACAGAGCCTAGACTTTTAGCCTAATTTCAGATACTATTTATTTTTAGATATAATAATCAACACTCAACACAATGGCCCTCATTTATCAAAAGTGCGTACACCAAATTTCCAGCGTACACCTGGCGTACACCCAAAACCACGGTGACTTTGAGATTTATCAATATGGACGTTGGCGTACGGCACGCTCAAATCCTACGCCAGCTCAGGAGGTGGTGTACGCACGTTTTGAGTGCGGGAATGCGCAGAAAAACAATTCCTAACACCACAAAACGCACTGACAAACTAAAAGATATGATATATTATGACCCACTGTAAAAAAACAACAACATAGTAATTATAAACTTCAGTGTTTATTTTTGTGCAACATGGACTTCAATGTTTAATTTGTGTGACTTTACCAAAGCATTTGAATTGTAGGCATATGTATTCCTTAAGTTGCGAGCCTGTGCACTTTACCTGACGTTTCAAGCCTTGTTTATACTTTCGCCTGGCTCCGCAGCGCTAGTCTCCGCAGACTGCGCGCGCACCTCCCCAAACGGACAAGGCGTTGATACTCGACGCGCTCGCCGTTGTACTATTCTTTGAAACGATGGTTAGGCCAGGGTTAGGCCCGGCAGGTGTGCACGGACTGG
Source organism: Rutilus rutilus (assembly GCA_021464565.1). Taxonomy (NCBI): domain Eukaryota; kingdom Metazoa; phylum Chordata; class Actinopteri; order Cypriniformes; family Leuciscidae; genus Rutilus; species Rutilus rutilus. The sequence goes on along the minus strand of JAJAQA010000017.1, from coordinate 3,827,088 downwards.
GTTTAGTAATGAAAGGCTTTCAATGACCAAAAAAATAATTCAGACTGACAAAATAATAAAAATGACATTCTTCTTCTTTTAAAAAAAAAAAATAATAATAATAATAATACAACTAATAATAATAACGACATTCTTCTTCTAAATAACAATAAGCGTCATTAATAAAAATCTAGAAATCAATTTAGTTTCTTTGCACTTCCCTGGTTTCGCTTTCTCTTTCTCAAAGAAGTTTTTCTTCTTTGCCGTCTTCCGTGTGTCCATGGCGTAAAATGAGGGCGTGGGGGAAGCGGAGACTTGAATATATAGGGGCGTGTTATTCTAATGACGCTCGTTTTCAGCCGCGGCATTTATCAAGCGCAGGTATTGCGTACACCTGGATTTCAAAGGTACGCACAGCTTCATAAATCAGGCGATGAGAGGAGTGTAAGCATAATCTTACGCCAATATATACGCCCGTTTCTACGCAAGAATGATAAATGAGGGCCATTGTATGAAAACATGTAAACTACACATAAGGTAGTTTTCTCATTAACTTATGTTTTCTACTCTAATTTGTTATTGAAATATAAATATTTACACAGTTGCTTTTTCATAACAGATATTTAAAACATAGGCTACATTAAATAATCAAGATATCAATCATTAAAATGTTAAGTAAAATATATTATATAGGCTAATATAGTGCATTTATTTAGTGCAAGAGTTCATTTAGGAACCAACAAGCTGTGGGCACTGAACGACTTGCCTGAGGTAAATATAAGGCTATGTGACACTAAGACGTTTTATTGGCGTCTTTCCGCTGCTGAAACACTGATCGATTGATTACACAAGTTATGATGCCTTTCAGTAAGTATACTGTATCTTTTAACATACCTTCAGGTGTCCATTCATGTTTATTCTGTAACTGAGGAAGAGAATCGCGTTTACTCGCGCTCAGCGCTGCCGCTTTAAATGAGGAGCTGGTACAGTGATCTGTCACGCCACATCAGAGAGCGCCAAAACGGCATTTATTGTTTGAATTTCATGATCAAATAGACAGAATTTGAAAGATTACACCTGGCTTATTATCGAAACAAAGTAACAAAATACGGAGCTTGCTATTATAGGGTGTTAATGGTGGTTAGGCTATAACGCTGTATTCGTTGTGTACACATAAGACATGAGGTCCATTGAGCCGGGGCTGGCTGGGCCGGGGCGTCCTCGGTACGCCATGAGAGTATCGTGATACGTATCGTGGGTGGTGTATCACAGTTTTTCGGTTCGGTTTGAATATCGTTACACCCCTAGTAGGTAGGTGTCAGGTTTGTGCAGGTTGCTGAAGACGAGGGAACAGAATTTAAATGCAGCTGGTTTATTCACAAACTCAGGTTACAGGAAAATACAGGAGAATACCAGGAACTCAGCAAAACACAACCATACAAAGACGAGAACCGACAAACACTGAGGGAAAACACAGGGCTTAAATACACTGGGGCTAACAGGATAATTAACAAGGTGATTGACAGGACACAGGTGAAAGACATGACTAATTAGAACATAGGAGAAACTAAGTAACAGGACTAAACCAAAAGCACAAAAGACAGGGGAAAACTAGATAACATAACTAAACCAAAACACAGAAACGTGACAGTAGGTCTATTTTTTTTTTTTTTTTGATTCAATGTAAAAAATTTTTTTTTAAAAAATACAGTTTTGGTCATGGTGATTACGTAGGTATCAATTTAAACAAATTTGCATAGCGTGACATCACTGACTTGGTCTTAAACCCATGCCTTCGGGCGCACAATTGCAAACCTCATTCTGATGCAGGTTATATAGACCACAAACAATTTGAAGACATTGTCAAAAAAACATGTTAATTGCATTAATATATAGTTTGATAGTTTCCTCCAACATTTTAGTGGTTTCCTTCAGGTCAGTCGACATGGTCACTGTTAGACTAGAGGGGAGAAGGGATGGCAAAAGATCTGGGGCCTCATTTATAAAACTTTGCGTAGGATTTGCGTCAGAAGTGGCGTACGGATGAAACATAGGACGTGCGTACACACAGAAATATTCGGATTTATAAAACCGTGCGCACGCACATCCTACGCAGTTTTCCCTTAATAAATCACAATCAATTCTAAATGTAGCGCAGCTTTTGCGGCTTCATCTCACGCCCATAGTTGCCCATAAATAGTCCGTGAAACGCCCACAAGTTAATATTCATCGATTGCGAAATCATGGCAAACACAGAGAGGAAGACCAAGAAACGTAACTTCACTCAATGTGAAGTAGAAATTATCGTTGGCGAGGTGGAAAAGAGGAGTAAAATGTTGTTTGGAGGGCACAGTGTGGGCATTACTAATGCCAAAAAGGCACTTGAGTGGCAAAAGGTTGCAGACGCCTTTAATGCTGCAGCCTCACAACCTCGGACCGTGGCCGAAATAAAAAAGAAATGGTCGGACATCAAAGTCTTCTTGCTGTCTGAAGATGCGTTCACTTCGAATCCTTCCATTTGCCACATCTTCTAAGAGCGCAAGATTAGCCATTGTGCGTCATTACGCATTGTGATGGCATCATGGCATTTTATTACCATCCATTTGATTGCATCTGACAACCTACAGATGTGTTATGAGGATGAATTGCATAACATGCCAATATTATTGCAGAACATATTTCATCTTTTCTTTTTGCAAATATGTGTTAATTTGCATTTCTGTTGTAATCTTCGTTTGATTTGGTCTGTTTTACACTGCAGATCGATCAAACGGGTGTTAGGCTGTTAATTGTAAGACTTGCTTTGTGAAGTCTTCATGTTATTTATGAGAGGCAGTATTGCCATTTCTTTTACACAACGGTCTACAGTTTCACACACTTTCACGTGTTTCTTCCATCTGCCGACGGTGTCGCCATTTCTCATTTCACCCGTTTTTGTGCGTACGCCTGGGTCAGAGTTTGCGTGAAGGACCGCACAGTCTACACCAGTGTTTAGTTTAGAGTGGGTTGCAGAGTGTGCAGTCAAAGAAACAATAACAAACGTAATTCTATGTTTTTCTGATGCAAGACTTTTATTTTGAAAGACGTGCGTGAAAACTATTGACACTTCTGTCAGACGCGGTTTAAGTAAAGAATACAAACACATTATGGGTGCCCTAAACCATCTCGTTGTAACTGCTTCATTTTTTTATATATTATATTATATTATATTATATTATCCATATCTTTCTCCAGTCACTCTTGACTGTCCTTTCTGAATAAAGGTAAAAGGCTAAAAGACTAAATGACTGGACACTTAATTGGATACTGACAGCAAACATAAGACAAAAAACATTTTATACAATAACTACACTATGTACTATGCTCAAAATAAATAAAAATATATAATATATATATTTAAAATATAATAACCTAATATAATAATCTATATAGGCTACAGTCAAAAAAAAAAAAAAATTCTACATTATGATGTATCAAAAATGAGTCAATATGAAATAATATTTTCATTTATGCTGTTCCCTCCAAGCAAGTCGATGCATGGGATACAATTTCTGCTAATAATCTCAGATATTTAATATTTACAACATAATTACATACAGAAATTTTATGTTAGCTCAGAACAACAGTTAGCTTTTCACTTTGCACCTACCTTACCATAAGATTTAGTCTCAGATGTGCGCTAGGCCTAGATGGTGCAACAGGTATTAATTCTATGCAGGCACATTTAACGTCCATCCTAGTCTCACAACTGGGTGTACGTCCAGGTGGCATTCCTGTAAGGGTGTGACGTCACAAGAAAATTATGAATCGGTAGAGACTACTGAAATAAAAAATATCTGGTATATAGCTCCTATATTAGACACACTCATTCAATAAGAATAGGTCTACACTATGTCTCAATGGCTTGGTGACACAGAGAGCAGTGACTCATTCTTAGTTAATTAGTTCTAATCTAATGTATCTGAAATAACAACTAATTTGTTTTTAATTCATTTTTTTCAGCTGTTTTTCAACTCTACTGTCACAGGACTCATCTTCACGAGATACTGTCTTGATTTGATCTTCGTCCTTAACATCATTTCACGGTTTTACATTGGATATGAAATCCATGGAGTGGTTATAACAGACCCCAAAAGAGCCCGGAAAAAATACCTCAGGACTTGGTTTTTATTGGATCTCTTGTCTGTTTTACCCCTTGAAACAATCAAAATAGCTACCTCAGGGCTGAGGTTTATGAATGCAAATAGATGTCTGAGAGTGTTCAGATTGTTTGGCATGATATGTAAGTTATTTATTTATATACTTTATATAATTTATCATGCAATTCAGATATATTCACCTGTTAATGTTTTGTGTTTGTTTCTAGCCTCGTTCAGTAAGGAACCAGACACCAACAAACTTCATCTGACGATTTTCAAATCGTTTTCCATTATGGTCCTGTGTATACAGACCTCAGCCTGCCTTTGGTAAGCCTGATAAATGAACAAATATTCTACTCTTGAAAGGGTCCTTTTCATCATTGTTTGATTTATCCAAAGATATTGGCCTAGAACTGTTTACTTTTCTTTATCAATAATGCAGCATAGGGCTGGGACGGTTACCGCATTACCGCATTACCGCAATACCGCGGTCACGTGACGCCTACCGCGGGTCTGAGCTTGTCACCGTCATCACCGAAAAAAACAAACAAAAAAACAAACACTGGCCTTCACATGTGTTCACGTTGTGTCTAATGACATGGATTAATTGATTCTAATGACATGGATTGTGTCTAATAACATTGTGTCTTACATGGATTCAAGGTTTTCTAAACAAAACATCATCAAAAGATGGAGCAAATCTGACCTTTTGCAAGTTCGCAAGTTGTTCCATGACACATAATAACATTCCATTCGTAGGCTATTGACTATAACCCCTGTGGCGCGTTACGGCTGCGACGCGGCTACCGGAGCTGATCGCGCCCACTCTTGTCAATGCTTGTGTTTACAACAGCCACGACGCGGCGCGTTTCAGAAGCTCTATCCGCGCCGCTTCCGACGGACGCCGCGTCCAAGCCGCACCGTAAATTAAAAAAAAGTAAAAGCAGGACCTCAGCTTTTAATTGCACATGCTTATTTAACACAGTTCTCTCACGTGAAGACCGCATTTGTCAACCCTCGCGGAGTCGCGGCAAGTGCACACTCACAGCACCAGAGAGGAATCTTGACGGCACTTGCAAGAAAATGGATAAGTAGGCTACATAATTAAATTCACAAATATTACACCATTTAAACATTATTAAAAATACATAGTCTACTGAGTGACTAAAACAATATTTTCCAAAGAATACACTTGTTTGTTCACAGTTTGAACGTTCTGATCTGAGGTGAATTAGCCTATCCATTGTTGCTTTTACAGCTACAAAGCTGGAGCACTAAACGATATTCAAAGTCACATTGCATGCTTTTAACATTAAATAAAGCACATTAAACAGTACCTGAGATTATCATCGCCACACTTTGTTTGTTGTTCCAGCCGCGACGTCGGGGGGGGGGGGGGGGGGGGGGGGGGGGGGGTTGAGGTTTAAAGCGGTTTACCGCAATACCGCGGGAATTTCTTGCTTTTCAACCGCGGTAAGAAAAAATCCATACCGTCCCAGCCCTAATGCAGCATTCTCTCTCTCTCTCTTTCTTTTTTAATGTTAGAACAGAACAATGGCAATGGTTTGTTATTTTTGATTCCAAGATATCTCAAAGAAAACATTGCACAGCTAAAAAGTAATGTTGTCTTGTTCCTTCAGGTTTCATCAGGCATGTGATGCAACTTATTATGGTCATGTCAGGTATTGCCCCAAACAGGAGAACTGGTTGCAGCTGCTACCAGACTGTAAGGGTTTTTTTCCTATTCCATTCCATTCCCAATAACATCTAAAAAGGCCATTCTTTTTTTAGAGGGGAGCCAAAAAACTAAAACTGCACTATGGAAGATTTTGTTGAAAATTGATTAAATGTAATTATTAGGCAAATTCAAAAAAGCACATTTCACATGAGTTCTTACCTTACCCCTTTTCACCATGTTAAAGGAACACACCGACTTTTTGGGACTTTTGGCTTATTCACCGTATCCCCCAGAGTTAGATAAGTCCATACATACTCTTTTCATCTCCGTGCGTGCCGTAACTCTGTCTGACGCACCCACCACTAGCCTAGCTTAGCACAAAGACTGGAGGTAAATGGCTCCAGCTAGCATACTGCTCCCAATAAGTGACAAAATAACGGCAACATTTTCCTATTTACATGTTGTGATTTGTATAGTCACAGCGTGTACAAATAACAAGGTCACATGAGACACAGCCATCTTCTAACCGTATACATACTGGGAACTATATTCTCAGAAGGCGAAGCACTGCTACTTGGGCGGAGTGATTTGCTCGCAGCGCCTGAGAAGCCCCGTGGTGAGGAGCAGACAGTTCGCTCAGAGTTGGAGTAAGTGCTTCGACCTCCAGTCTTTTTGCTAAGCTAGGCTAGCGGTGGTTGCGTCAGACAGAGTTACGGCACGCACAGAGATGAAAAGGGTATGTATGGACTTGTCTAACTCTGGGGGATACGGTGAATAAGCTAAAGTCCCAAAAAGTCGGCATGTTCCTTTAAAGGCACTATATTGTAAGATCTTTGGATTAAAATATCCAGAAACCACTAGAACAATGCTATATTTTTTGTTGAATTGTGTACTAACATTATCCCAAATGTTTCCAACAATGTTTAAATTTAGAGATATCATCTATTTTTACCAGTGTAATGTTAAAGGGTTCATATAATGCCATTTTTGTACAAGCTAATATGATGCTTTAGGGTCTAAATTAAAAGTTTGTAATATACTTTAATAAAAAATTCTCATTAGTATTGTATAGGGTGACCACCCGTCCCGCGTAGCGCGTGCGCGCACAGCGTTTGAAGCCCAATTCACGCGTCACGCAAATTGAGACCGTGTCACGCATAATCTATGCTTGCTCAAAAAAAAGTTGGTCGCTCTATATACTCGAGCCCCAAGCAGACAAACGAACATTAATTGACATTTCAGCACGCTATTGTTGCCACACAAACCCCTCAGTTGAACTGCTGACTAGGTTGTCAACTTTTTCGTTGTTGTCATGACAGCGCACGCACGCGCATACCAGACACACTGGGAAGGAAGGAACTTTTAGATGCGCGCTTTCCAATTCGAAAAATGCGAGAAAGAGACTGTCTGAGAGGCAACGCCATCATCAATTAAAAAGAGAAGGTGTGAGTACAAGAAACAAAAATGGGGAAATTAATATTTGTGGCTGAAAGATGTTGAGGGGGATACCGAGAGGGCTTTTTGTGACCTCTGCAAAACGTCCTTCTCAATCGGACATGGAGGGAGGGGAATACGAGGTCAATCGTATTTTTTTTTTTAAATACTTTTTTTTATTGTTCCTGTGGTGTTGAGCAACTACAATTCCTGTTAATCCTATACATTTATATTATAATTTATTAATTTATTTAAAGTAAATAAATTGTAATGAAAAATAAATAAAATTAAATAGTAAATCTTAAGTGGAAGTACATCTGTCAATTCATTGAATGTTCAAAATATTATGAGTCTTTATTTAGAAAAAAAAAAACACACATTGGTTGGCCTATTCATGAGCATACATCAAAAATTACACGTTTAGGAGAATAGGGCATTATTAATACTATGCAAGGTGGTATGTGCTAGAAATGGGTAAACCACTATCAGTGAGTCTGCCAGTGGGGCACCGCCGCGCCAGGCAGTGTCCCACATTGTCCCTCAGAAACATACCCATTGTCCCCCCTTGGGCTTATTAGCAGGTGGTCACCCTAGTATTGTAAGAAAACACTCATTTTACCTGGTCAAAAACAGCTCTGTTTTCAGCACCGTTTGTAACAAAATAACCATAACGCGTTGTCCATTATAAACATCGTACATAGAAAACATGCCGTAATGTACCCTGAGTGTAAAAATAGCCGCATTCATCGTGAAGCGGGCAGCAAGCGATTTGCAAAGATTAATATAAATATTAATATAAAGGTTAATAAAATGTTACACTCACTTCTTTTTCTGGAGGTGCAGGAGGAACACGAGTAGTTGGTACCGATCCTTTTTTCAGGAGCAGCTTCTTTAGAAAAACCAGCTATACTGGATTTCTGCTCATATCTATATATATAAAATACTATTTTTGTCAAAAATAAAGTCATAGACTAAGATGTTAGATGTTCCAATGTTGGCTATATTCAAACTAATGAACACATATGATAAAATGTAGGCCTATAATCTTTCTTTTTTTTTACAAAGAAAGAGTACACTTGAAATATTGTTGAAATTGTAATTATTGTTGTAATTGTAACCTTTTTAATAAAATAGCAAAACATATTTACAAGATAGATGTAAGCAAAATCTTAAATGGTCAATATAAGTCTTCTTCAAAATATATCTTTTGTCCTTGCATTGTGGCTCAGTCAGTGTCACACCTGAATGAATAGCTCATTAGGCAGAGTCATTATGCAGAGTGGGTGGGACATTGTAATCTCAGGTGTAAACTACTCCTCCTTCACGCCCCCTCGCATATTGGCTTTCCAAGCAAAACCTGTTTTACACTATTTAAATCAATGTATTTTTTTTTTGTGAACGAAAAAGCAAGACTATTTTCACATAATTTTGAAGCCAGAACTCGAAGAGACAACATCCATTTATTTAAAAGTCTTGTGGGCACATATTTTGTATGAGTTTTGTGGTCTTAATTCAGCAACTTTCATTTTTATTTTTTTAAATAACCACGCATAAACATTATTCTCTTAAAAATACAAACATCTACATACATGTTGCTCGAATATTATGGTAGGCCTGTTTGTGCTATATAGAGTGAATTTACACCTTTGCCATTAACATGTTTATAAATAACTGAAAAAAGCACAAATGTCAAGGCATGTCAGAACATCTCAAGGGCCCCAAAAACACCTTGGTCCCCAGAGGGTTAAATCTCCCTGTGACATGTTTCTGGATGATGATATTTAAATGCCATGTTTTTTTACTACAGTTTCAGCCAATACGACAGGGGTCACAGACATGGAGTTCTATGCTACATCGGTTTACTGGTCAACCGTTACACTGTGCTCCATAGGGTGAGAATTGTCATTGTTATTTGCTATGTACAGTGTGCTACAGTATTTGACCTTTATTGAATTATCTTATATATTTTCTAAAATAGTTTTTCCTTAGCTTTTTAAAAAGAATCAGTTGTAAATCATATCATCCTTATAAACAAGATATTCAAAGCAGTGATATGAAACACAGATGCAAGTATTATAGGGAAGATTTATGCATCTTTTTAAAATAAATAAATTTGTGACATTATTTTCATGACCATTCACACATTTACTCCTCAAATTTAACCCAAAAACTAATTCTGTCACCACTTATCGTTTAGAAATTTCACGTTTGGGTGAACAATCCCTTTAATGTAATGTGAAAAGTTCTACAAGAAATTGATTTAAAAAAAAAAATCTTTAAATATACTTTCTTTAAAAAAATGGAAATAGACTTTTCGTTAATATATAAAAAAAAAAAAAAAAAAAATTGTGAGCATGCAACGCCGTAGTGGTACTGGTACTTCGTGTGATTGCTGGGATTTGTATGCAGGTTTTATGTTCATTCTGTTCATCAGGATCGGTGGGTCACAGTTTAATATGGGTTCCATGGGCAAACCAGTTCAGAACAAAGATGTAAAGGACATGAATCACGAAATGCAATATAAGGAAAAAATTAAAAATGCATTCTTAAAATGCTCATGTGCCCCACGTAATGTGCATTATCTTCCACAGAATTCAGTGTTTCCAATTAAATACATAAACTCTGGCAGCCCAACACAGTCTAATCTGTCCCGACACATCTTCATAATGAACCAAAAATATTTTTATACCTCTCATATTAACATAAAAGGGATTTTGACACGGCGCTTAACTTTAAAGTTATCGTTGTTCTAAACACCGCTTTTAACCCTGGGTAAAGGAGCGTTTCACATTTGTAATTTAGCTGTTGGGTTAGCGGTGTTAACTCCGCATTGCGGTGCCAAACTTTTACAGTGTGAAACGATGTGGTGTCAGAATGTAACTAGATGCTTAGCAACCGACAACGAATCGCGTGTCTTATATTCACACGCTTTGGGCAGTCATGGAAACACTGCAATGTATATAAACAGTCGTTTCTGCATATGATAGGAAAAATGTCAAATGGCGATGGAAAACGCGTGAAGAAACGAGTGAAGAAGAGACCGTTTCATTCTTACTTTTATAAGACTTTAAAAACCTCCCTTGATATTACAGTCAGCAATGTGTAATATGAGTACACGCAATGCTAGAGCCTTTAAACAGGTCACGTGCTGCGTTTGTCCAGTCAGTAACACTGACACAGCAAATATGAAAATAAGGACTTAAACCCAGGGTTTAGGAATGTGCAGTGTGAATCAGCAGCTTATGAATACCCAGGATTAACTGTTAACCTCGAGTATTGTGTCTTTTCTCGTTAAAAGACATTATTTCATCATATTGTCTCATTAAATATATTGAACAGCTTTGGAGATATACATGCCACAAATTTGGAAGAGGCCACAGTTGCATCACTTGCCATGGTGGTTGGATTTCTTGCCTTTGGAATCAGCATGTCTGATATGAGCTCGGTTATAAGCAACATGATGGCACAAAGAGGAAGATTCTACAATAGAATGAAGGCTGTTCATCACTATATGGTTTGTAATAAGAAGATTTTAGACTTTCATCTGTCATTTCTACTAGTAATTTTATCTTTATTTTCCCCTTTTAATCAAAGAGACATATGGAATTGCCAGAGAATATCCAGACGTGGGTGCACGACTATTATTACGATCTTTGGTACCACCACAGGGGTCGTGTCATTCAAGGACTCCTGGATGATCTCCCATTTGTCCTGCGTACAGATGTTTCAAGTTGGTGCCACAAATCTCTGATTAAAAAGGTGAGTAATTAATAAATTGTCTCAGGCCATAATGGCACATAATAATAATGTTTTTGATTAACTGTTGATACAATTACAAAGACTTTTTATGTATATCATAAAGTGGTTATCCATCTTTCTAGGCCAAGTTGTTCAGAGACACAGATTCAGGCTTTAAAGGGGCTTTGTCGCTGAAATTAAAAACCTACATGTACAGTCCTGGACAAATTCTGGCTGAAACTGGACAAATTAATCAAAATATGTATTACGTTAAGCATGGCCATCTACAGGTATGCCTAACATAAGTCTCTGAGGACAATGATTTAGTAAGTTTTGAAGTACAATGTTTTCTGAACTCAGTTGCTCTATTTTTCAGGTTCTAAGGGAGAATGGGGATGAGATAGCAAACCTGCTACCTGGTACATTGTTTGGAGAGGTATGACGCTCAGATCCATGTTCTCAATATTCTATATATGATTTACTACAATATCATAGTTTAAAATATACTGAATTATTATATCCTAAAAATATTTTAGTCTAAAATGCTAGTTTCAAACTGAAAATATATATACAGGGTTCCTGCGGATCCTTATAAAGTCTTAAATCAGATTTTTAAAATGTAAGGCCATAAAAAGTCTTAAAGTCTTATTTTTACTTATGAAAGGTCTTACATTTTAGATGACTCTTTGACTTAGACGTATCTAAATGCTTTCCAAATTAAAACTATCTAATTAGCGTGCTGTACGGATTATTTATTATTATTCTATCTTTCTATCATTTTCATCACTGCGTGATGTGTGCAGTTATAGGCCCCTAAATTAGTTTTTGTCTTGTATATATATATATTATATTATGTTATAAATTAGAATATTACATGAGCAAGAGTGCCGTTTTCCCGTGCACAGTTGCAAATGTGATATATTTAAACAGTTAAATTAAGTTAACATTGTGAGTTACTTTTTAAACACAATATTGTCAATATTGTTTGTTTTCCCTTTATTTCGCAGACGAGAATTTCAAAATGAAACTGTAGCAGAGTCTCCATGCAACAGACAGCCATGATTTTTTTGACTGAAATCCGCGTTTTCAACGAATCATTTACGATTTGACTTGCCGCCACCTACTGGTGGTTTTAGTTTCATATTTAAAGTACCCTTTAATTAAAGGCAGGGAAGGTAGGTTTAAAAAAAAAAAAAAAAAACGTTTTACCAAATTTGTTTTAACTGTCTTTATATACCAATACATAATTAAAATGTAAGTACTCTGAAAAAGAGAGTATAAAAATCGAGTGTCTGTAGTCCTCTCAGGACTGCAATAAACACAGCTACTTATTCCATTCACTCCCACCCCCTCCCTTCTGGGCCCCTTCCAAAGCCACGCCCCCAAAACATATGAACGCGCGATGCCGACCGCTCAGCTGTAGGACGCTGTAACAAAATTCTAATTCAAGGAAGGAAGAGGACAGGGTCGGCTTCCGGAGCTGTGGGCGTGTTTATTTATAAATGGAGAAAAAGAAAACAACAACAAAAAGTCGCGCACACAGCGCTGTAGCAGCAAAGAGCAAAGTCCAAAGTCCAATGTAATCAGCGATCGCGTCCTCGCTCTACTCGCACTCTCACTCTCACTCTCACTATCAGCCCACAGATCTCCGCGTGTATCTCTCCATGAATGAGGTTTCCCGTCCCTTACGCCAATCACTGAAACAAGACACAGGTGTTTGTCATTTGCACTTGACCCACTTACGCCGCACCTGTCTCCCGATCCTTTCTCCCGTCACAGACTTCGCCCCCCTTGCCACAGACGCGTTTGCCAGCGCCGAGCGGAGAGGAGCACAGACTGCGCAGTGCATGTAGTGACATCATGTCAGAATCACATGTAATAAAATACCTAACTTTATCATTATGAATATAAACAACTAACATGGCTGTTAGTACTCACTATCGATTCTTCCTAGCTTCCGTGCCTCTTCCCCTCCTCGAGTCAAACGGGAGCGCGCATGTGGGCAGCTCCTGTAGCGGCAGGGGTGGTAGCCATTGGTAGCGAGGGAGAGTGACAGTCGCCCAGCTAATCATTTCATTCGTTCCGAAGTGTTTATTGCGCCCTGAGAGGACTACAGAGACACTCAATTTTTATACTCTCTTTTTCAGAGTACTTACATTTTAATTATGTATTGGTATATAAAGACAGTTTAAACAAATTTGGGAAAAAGTTTTTTCGAAAAAACCTGCCTACCCCGCCTTTAAAACGATAAAATTAGAAATAATTTCATATTTAAATATTGAATAAAAAATAATCTCATAGCTTTATTTATGCAATTGTAAATGGAGTGTAAATATATTAATGCCGCTATTGTGTCACCTCTGCACTGCAAAGATGGATTTTGATTTAAAGTCCCACTCCGATCATATTTCGAGCTATTTTTAAACATTCTCAGTGGTCTTTAAATGATGATTATGCCGTTTTTAGCCAAAATCACAAAACCTGTGCCGTTTTCGGGGACTTCGCTTCAGCAGAGCGGCAGTAGCTCATTAGCAATTCGCCTCTGCGTTGTGGGCGGAGCCGTTGGCACGGAGACGACCCTCCCCCTCCTCTCCTCTGTACGTTCACACCCGCCGGCGCCGACTTGAGCTTCCGAGAAAACGGAGGAGAAGCTGATCATCGCCGTTGCTGGGTTTCCTATCATTATCGGATTAATTGCAGTTTAACCATCACAGAGTGAAAGCTTATCATTATGTGTTTTTAAGTCCTGCCAGTTTAACAGGGCGCGCTTGACAGGGCATATAAGAACGAGGAGAGAGAGAGAGAGAGAGCCCCGGCCGCGCGCGCGCACTCACTAATAATAATAAATAATAATGTGACCAAAACGGTTATACAAATGCTGTCATTATAAAAGGTTTCTAGTGTCAATGTATTGCTTGTTTATTCTGTTTACTTTTCATGGTGTGGCACTTCTCTTCTCCCATGATCGAACATAGAATGCTGCTACTTCAGAGCGGCCAAAGCGTCAACAAGCTTCCTCGTACTTTTTGACAAGCGTCCTTGACAGGGCGGCCAGAGCTTCTTTGCCGCTCAAGTCGGCGGCGGTGTGAACGTACAGTTAGTATTGCAACCCGCTACCGCACATAGGTGTTGATCCGCCATCGTCTTCTCTACTCCTCAGAACCTGAGCGGGCGGGGCGGAGGGGAGTATGAGCTTGTGGCCCCACCCAGTGGAGTTACTACGTCACAACTCCAGTCTATTTTAGCTGGCATTTTAGCGCCTGCTACTGATTCACAGCCATTTGAATGCAGAAATACTCAGAAATACAACTTTGAGCTTATTTTTCTCAATATATGTCCTCTAACATCAGAAAAATGCCACAAGAACATGTTAACACCTAGAAAAACATGATTTTCATCGGAGTGGGTCTTTAATGATTTAATTTCACTGGTAACAGTGGTACTGGGTTATTCATGCCTGCAAACTAGTTGCTTTTCAGCGAAATTCGCCGTTTTGAATCAATACAAAATCAAGTAACTAAACTTACGTGCTATGGTGTTTGCCTGTGCATATAACTTATAACACTGTCTGTATATGTCCATCATCATCATTCATATCATCTGCAATACAATGACCAAGGTATTTAATCTTTTTGCAGACCTCAAGACAATTATTGGTTAGAATGAACACAGGAAAATTGAGCCATTTATCCTGTTTCGTTCTGCATATTAAAACAGCACTTTTGCTGGAATTGTATTTTATATCAAATTCCACCCCATAGTCAGAGCATATATTAAGAAGATCCTGCTGCCCAGCACTACTCGGACTAAAAGTAACAAGGTCATCTGCATACATAAGATGATTCACCAGCATGCCACCAATCATACAGCCAGTGTTGCAACCATTAAGTCTCCTTGACAGTTCATCCATATATAAATTAAATAAGACAGGGGACAAAATTCCTCCCTGCCTAACACCATTGGACACTCTAAAGGGGGCAGATATGCTACCCCCCCATTTGATATGCATCTGCTGGTGGGCATACCAATAGGTAAGAACCCTCACAGTATACCCAGGCACTCCCCTTTGCTTTAGCTTAATAAAAAGCTGTTTGTGATTCACTCGATCAAATGCTTTGGAGGCATCAATAAAACACATGAGAATAGTGGAATTTTTAGCCTTATACAAATTCACTATTTCCTTAAGAGCATAAATACACATGTCTGTGCCATGTTTTGGCTTAAATCCAAACTGATTATCCAGGGAAGAGATATACCCACTCACTCTATCAAGGAGGATTATTTCCATTACCTTGGATAAGATACTGGCCAATGCTATAGGTCTATAATTATCCAGGCAGCCAACTTTTCCAGCTTTGTCCTTAATAACTGGGGCAAGCAGAATAGATAACATTGAATCTGGTAGTATGCCATGGATCATCAAACCAGTAAAGTTGATTGCTTGGAGGGAAGCAAGCCTAAGGCCCCGATCACACCTAACGCGTTTTTCAGGTTCGAAAACGCGAGGTGCACAGCTTTTACCATCACACAGAACGAGCAGTGCGCTGCGTTTTTTATGTTGCTAGGCAACCACTGAAACAACTATCCTGTCAGTCAAGTAAACGTCAAATCAGCCTTTTATTAAATATATTTACTTTCTGTTAACATTGTGGTAGTTACGGTCGTGAAGTCGTTAAGCTCCTGGTAACCTGCGAGAGCACCACAAGTTTATCCTCCATCATCGCACTCTCCTGGCGTTCAAGCAACTGTAGCTTTTATCACTAAAACGGAAGGCCCGCCTCTCACTTCATTCAATTGGACAGTGAAAAAAAAAACGCGATGACGTCGGGCGCTTTTTCCGCTCGGAGTTGCTTTTTTTTCAACTTCAGAAACGCGAGGCGCAGCGGGCGGTAAAACGCGAGGCGCAGCAGGCGCATAAACAGCGCGCAGAACGCTCGCTGCCATAGGAAACCAATTGAAAACAGGCGCCTCTCACTGCAAAAAACGCGTTAGGTGTGATCGGGGCCTAAGACTGGCATTTTTCAGATGCTCTGCAGTTATTGAATCCATACCACATGCTTTGTTGTTAGGTAATTTCCATATGGCATCAAATATCTCATGTGTCAGAATACTTACTGATTCATTACTGATAGCAGAGTCCTCCACATGTGGATCATGTTTTAAACAGTTAGAGAGGGAGCTATAGTGCTGTCTCCATATTTCAGCAACATTATCTTCTCCGGAGACTCCTTCAACAGTACAAGGAAGGGAAGATTTACAGTTATTGAGGGACCTCACCTCCTTCCAAAAGTCAGTGATATTGTTGCTCATCATTTTACTGGCCATAGAGTCAGCCCTCATGGCTTGCTCATTTCTAGATATAAAACGAACAGCATACTTATATCTGGCATTGGCAAGCTTTTTATTCTCAAGCTCAGGGTCTTGCCTAGGTCTCCCAGCCAGGGCCCAAAGCTTGTAGGCTTCCCGAGCTTCAGTGTGATATGGAGCCACATGCTAATTAGACTGGAGTGAGACCATAAACGTCTCTCGAGCTGTCGCAATCTCTTTTGGCACTCTGTTGTGTGACTTATGTTTATTTAACCTCAGTTCAAGCAAATGGCACATGAACCGACCACCTGTTCCGCTTTACAGCACGAAACAAATCATGAATGAACACAGGGCTCGACCATACTGTATGGGCTCGACATTAACGCTTATCTGGGACAAGTGGATTTTTTGTTGTTTAGAAAAAAATGTCCATATATAGGTGAAAATGCCCCTGGAAATCAATTTAAGGTGACAAATATTGCCCCTTCATAAAAAAAAAAATAATTTCTGTCACTGCTGTGAACTGACCACTGCATAGAATATGAATAATATGAATATCTTCGTGAGTCTGCTGTCAACAACAGGCCTAAACCAGCCATGGTACCAATACAAAAACACAATCAGAAAAATATCATCTAATTATTATCAACACAACTTTGAAAATATCGAGATATATTTTTGTCAATATTGCGACAATGTAATACCTAATGTGAGGTATTCATTTTTATTTCTTCAGCCTTAAAAAGCCTTACATTTTAGGCTACTTTAAAAAGTGTGCAGCAACCCTGTATATAATTTGAACAATAATAATCTCTTTTTGTTAAGAGGTGAACACTTTATTAATAGTGTATGTTGTTTTTTGAAAACCAAATTCAATAGTATATTTTGTAAACTTTTTTTTTTTCAGTTCCATTTACTGTTCAAACTCCCTAGAAATGTTACAATCCTTACAGCAGCATTGTGTGAAATTACTGTTTTGAAACGCAAGGATTTGCTTTCACTCTTCGCCGAGTACCCTGAAGGTAATAACTTTTTGCAATGCTTTGGGATTTATGATGATTTGTTTTTACTACAAGAATTCTCAGTTTCGGGACACTGATCATATCTTTTTCTAAAGCTGGTGTTAAGATTGCCACAACTGCCAGGACACTTGTTCAAAACTTCAAGCATCCCTTACGAGAAGCATGTGCATATGGAGTTGCCTCCATCCCACAAAATGTTGCATTTGAAAAGAACATGGGCATCAGACTTCAGGTTAGTGACTGAAGGACTATGTTTTACATATGATAATAATCACATTATTGGTGCACAAGTAGGACTTAATGACCGTAAGTTATTTACATGACGCAAGCAAACCTCTTCACTCCAGTTTACATGCTATTTACCGCATAATTAATTCACATACAGTAGGTGTGTTACTGGCCACTGTTTTAATCTACTTCATCAAATGCAAAACACATTTCTATGGACTTGGATTTTTTACCAGTGACACTGATACCATCAGTATACTGCATTATATTAATGTCGCTCAATATTGTCAACATGAACTCTTGCCTTCTTCACCGCTATCTTTACGAATCTGCTCATGACAACATCCTCCGTGTACGTCAGTAGCACAGGCACACTTTGATCAGAGTGGAGTAGGTGCGATGTGTTTATAAGTGCTTACATGCATGTTTAGTGTGATTAAAATCTGCATACGCCACATATTTTACTACGATTATGAGCTTAATCGCATCAGTTTGAGTGTGTACATAAGATGAAATGTTATCCCAATATTGCCTAAATCTCATAATCGCATTATGAATGTGCATGCAAACATTGTCATTGGCTATTTTTGAAATGGATCCAAGTTTTGTTTTAGGGTAAAAACCCTTTGAAAACCTGTTAGGGTATTGTCACAATATTTGTACAGATGTCCTAAATGACTGCAACACTTGTGTTATAGGCAAGGGCTCTGCAGATTTTTGATACATTCTTGGAATATGTTTCACACCAGGCTCCTGAAGTTCATGTGAGTTTGGTGGATTTATATTAGAGCTGTCAAATTGATGAATCGGATCTAACATAAATGTCTGTTTTTGAATAATATATATGTGTGTGTATGCGCCATTTTACAGAATTGGTTCAAAGTCAGAGTTGGAAATGTCTTCGAAAAAAGTAGCCTTTTTCCACAAATTTTGTATGTATGCAAATTGTATAATATCCAAGGTACACATTTCTAGTAATTGTGCAGTTATCATATTTTATTTTCAGAAAGTTTTGGAATATTTTTCCTCTCCCCACATTTGTCACTTCCAAAACACAATAATAAATAATTTAATAAGAAGCCTTATATTGACCTATTAATATTTTGTTTACGTCATCCTTGTAAATATATTTTTTTGCTATTTAAACAAAAAGTTTTCACAGGTAAATCAATAACAATTACAATTTTAACATTATTTCAAGTAATTTATAAGATTTGTTGTATTTTTAACCCAATCTTTTTTATAAAAGGAATTAAGTTAATCATACTGATTTCAAAGTTAAGGATTCATTAGTTTGAATATACATTGAGACAAACACTATAATAACATCTTAGTTGATAATTCAGTATACTTTATTTTAGACAAAACATGCATGTTTCGGTCGTGACGGCACATTTTCGGTAGTGACGGTAATGTTTTGGTAGCGACCACATTACAGAATTTTAACTCGCATACTAAAACACTACTAAAACATACCAAGATACTAATGATTTGTATAACTGCTAAAATGTTGTTTATTTCCCCCAAACAAATGATTATGGTGTTCACTTTTGTCACTACCAAAACAATGATGCCATGTTTCGGTCATGACCGTTTCGGTAGTGACAATTTAAAGCAACAACATGGAACTTTTCCTCTGTGGTCGCCCTACAGGTTGGAAGCGGAATTGTCCATTACCGCTGTCGTAAAATGATTTACGGTTACTGTCAACGCATTCTCATCCCCAAATCGTCACTTTCAAACATTCTTCAATATCCGACGCACAAAGCACCCTTAGCGTCAATATGAGACGCTTCGGTTATGGGTAGGTTTAGGTCTGTGGTAGGGTTATGCGTCTCATATGGACGCTAAAGGGTGCTTTGTGCGTCAGATATTGAAGAAATTTTGAAAGCGTCAGTATATGACGACTTGGGATGAGAACGGGCTGTTACTGTAAGTTATATGAAGCATGCAGGTTTTTTTCATATGGGCAATGATAATATTATTAATCTTCCTCCTTTCATAATTTATACATGTTTAGTAGGCTAAACATTTTAACTCAAACATTTGCGATTTGCGTGTCGATTGCAATGCTCAAATCTGAACGAGAATGATAGCGATAGCATCCTAACCATCTAAAACTAGCATGTTAGTGTTTACTAGCTACCAGATTGATAATTCGCTCATCTACTAACGTTAGCTGATTCATGAAGATAAATGGAGGACCAGATAGTTTCCGTAACGTAGCCAGGCAGACAACAGATTAGAAAAACTAAAGATAGTATGCAAGCAATTTACTTACTAGTTCAACAGCATGACGGCCAAGTCAGCATCGGTCTGACGATAAGCTCACGCCAGCGAGCAAACGCTCGACCAATATTGATCCTCGTCCAGCCTTTCAGTTTATCACTCTTCCTTTTCCTCTTCCGACTCTACTCCGACAAAACCTTGGACTTCTTACGTTTCGCTGCTGCTTCAGCCATGACGAAAACAGACGCACGAAAACAAACGCGCTGGTTGGCCTGTCACGGTGGGCGAAGTGACGTATGCCGTAAAGCAGTCGAATTTTGTAGTTCTTTTTGAGCTCTGGTTACTACCCGCTCCCCGAAGTTACATAGTGCCAGTAAAAGCGATACAGACCCCGTCAGGCTCTGGCAGACGTCTCATTCAACCTATTGTAAGTCGATGTACCATCACAAGGGTCTTGGAAATATATTATGAAGGTTGAAAAACTACATGTTGTTACTTTAAGATACTTTTGAGCCTAGTTCAAAGATGATAGCCAGCACATGGTTACCTAGCAGTTCTGAACAGTTGGACACACATAAAAACTAATTTTATGGAATAACACCCAAAAAAAGTTTGCTTAATTGCAGAAAAAAGGTGTTTGGTAGTGACGTCCCTTAAAGTTACACACAGATTTTCAGACTTTTGAACACATTTCCCTCAAAATGATGGTGCCTATCTATAATGAATAAGAGGCTATGAGAGAGAAGCACACAGGAATATTTCCTGATCAAAAATGCAGGGGTGTGGTTAAAATCAGTCTCAGCCAATGGACTAAAACAACAAATAAAATATATTTTTTGTTTTTTTTTACTTTGCTTTTTAAAAGAAATCAAAAAGATATTTTTAAAAACAACAATGAAAAAAATTGAGGAAGAAAAAAAACATTTCAATATAATTTTCACAAGTTTAAATTTAGGGGTTAGGGTTCGGGTCAGCCACCTCCCAATTGAAAGTACCCAATAAATGATGATTTTATATATATATTAAGCTTACTTATATTTTAAATATTATTGTGGGATTCAATAGATAACAGAAGGATCTTAGTGAACATCTACAATTTGAATACTTAAATGCTTTTTAAATGTGTTTTTTTTGGTTGTCGGACAGCTGTTTGCACCAATTCTGTAGAATGGCCCATACTGTGTGTGTGTGTGTGTGTGTATATGTATATATATATATATATTATATATATATATACACACACACACATATACATACACATGTGTATGCATATATACAGTATATGTAAATACACACATACTATATATATACAGTGCTATGCATAAGTTTAGACACCCATACTAAAGTTGACTAAAAAGAGGAATAAAAAATCATCTTTTGGAAACTGAACTTAATGCCTTAATTAAAAAAATTAGGAAAAATCCAACCTTTAAGGACACCAATTTCTTTGTGAATGAATAATGTATCGTAAATAAATAAATGTTCTTCCTTAAAATACAGGGTGCATAAGTTTGGACACCCCTATGTTAAATTCCCATAGAGGCAGGCAGATTTGTATTTTTAAGTATTTAAAAAAAAAAAATGTTTAGGATACTATGCATCCTGATAAGTTCCCTTGGCCTTTGGAATTAAAATAGCCCCACATCATCACATAGCCTTCACCATACCTAGAGATTGGCATGGTTTTTATTTCAGTTAGCCTAATAGCTAGTTTGATTTGCATTGAGAGATGATCTTATGGAAAGTACTCCATGCCAATCTCTAGGTATGGTGAAGGCTATGTGATGATGTGGGGCTATTTTAATTCCAAAGGCCAAGGGAACTTTATCAGGATGCATAGTATCCTAAACATTTTTTTTTTTTAATACTTAAAAATACAAATCTGCCTGCCTCTATGGGAATTTAACATAGGGGTGTCCAAACTTATGCACCCTGTATTTTAAGGAAGAACATTTATTTATTTACGATACATTATTCATTCACAAAGAAAATTGGTGTCCTTAAAGGTTGGATTTTCCTAATTTTTTAAATTAAGGCATTAAGTTCAATTTCCAAAAGATGATTTTTTATTCCTCTTTTTAGTCAACTTTAGCATGGGTGTCTAAACTTATGCATAGCACTGTATATACACAATTTATATGTATTTGAATTGTTATGCCATTTAATATTTACTTGCCATATCCATTTCTCTAGCTTTGGAAGACAACTTTCCACCCTGACAATGCTTTTGTAAAGGTCTGGAAGTTGTTTTATTTCTGGTGCATCATTGTTTCAGTTTTCCTGAAGACATGGTTTTTTTTTTTTCACCAACAATGCAGACCTAAAGGGTACGTTTCTGTTTGATTTAGAGCATTGAGAGGTTTACATCATTGTATTTCACTTTGAAAAATTAAACAAAACCTTATTTATAAAAACAAAATTGTAGAAATGTAGTACAACCTTGAACATATTTTAAAAAATACTGTCGTCATGTAATAACTGTGCTTGGGCTTTCCGTAGCTGCAGTCCGTAACTTTTTTTTTGTGTTCAAAATTTACAAAATCTATATAATAAGCAAGTAAATCATAAATCCATTTTCCAAAGCGTGTTTTGTCTTATCCTGAATCACTACGGTGCACCTATAATAAGTGTTATAGTGTATACTCAGACTATATTAGACCGGTCGGGTTGTACCACTGCGGAGTACCCAGTACATGCGTGACTCGTCTTAGACATGAACAGAGAGAAGTAGCTCCGTCTACAATGCTCTTCCACAAGACGCTTGCAGTTTGTTTATTAACCGCTAAAGCGCCAAAAGTTACGGACTGCAGCTTTAAGGTTTGAAATGTTTTGTCTAATATCAATGTCAATTTTAGTGTTTTTCAGTGAAGTCTCGGTTACCAATTACTTTGTATTTGATGGCATAACTAACATTGTTGCTGCATTTGACATCCTGGTGAATCTTCGCACTGGCCTGTTTACAGAAGATGGTAATGTTTAATCTACATGTTCATTTTTGTAATGAAAGCTCATTTAAAATATATTTGTAAAATGTTTATTCAAAAATCAGTTTAATAATACTTTTTTTTAATGAAAAGTACATGTCCACTAGCCAAACAGCTCTGATTTACGGCATTAATGTTACACGTTTAATCAGTTCCAAAACTGTTTTTACATCACTTTAAACTGTCATAGTAGCAGAAGGTGAACCGTAGGGAATTCAAAACCGTGTAAATAAACATGAAAATCTCCAAAACCAATGTTTTAGGATATAACAGGGGTTAGCAACCTTTTTGTCATGAAGTGCCATTTTTAAGTTTCGAGTTAATCACTGTGCCGGCTTATTTTTTTACATGCTTGCAGAGAAAGGCTTATCAAAACAAAGTTACTGTATTTTTACTTATATCATTAAATAAAGTTATTTGAGTATTGTAATTATATTTAATTTGAGTTATTTTTAACCTTAAATAATACCACCAGCTGATAAGGCTCTCTTTATGTTTACAGCATTAGGTGAGTTTTTTTTGTTGTTTTTTTTGTGAAAAACTAACGCCTTTCTTGTGTACCTAATATTTATCCAAATGAGTCAATATTAAATTAAATCACAAGAATTTAATTGAATTGAAATCGTGAAATTTGTGTCAAGCAATAATAAAAAGACATAGCTTACCAGAAATTGTGGCGTGTAAACATTGTAACATGTTGTCACTAAACCTAATAAAATTCAGTTTAAGTACTAAAATGTTTTAACAATCACGATACACATGACAATACACCAAGCCCCCCACCCCTCCATAATTCTCACTCCAAGCTAAACTCAAAAGTTGGCAGCTATGCATACACTAGACCAGGGTTTCCCAAATGGGGGTTTGTGAGTTGATGAAAGCTAATATTTAATTAAATATTTCACAAAATAAAATCACATTCCCATTTAAGAAATAATTATTATTGATATCATTAAGTTTTTTTCTTTTTTTTTAGTTTAAAAAAATAATAAAGTATCTGTATTGTAGCGAATTAATAAAGTTTGGTATCGCCCATACTGATGATCCGAGTGTCCGTGGGCAGGGATACAAGTATATATCTGTAGTGTCCATGAAAGCCCTGGAGCTGTCAAAAGCCAGCAGCCATATCACCCTGTAGCCCAAGACTGGTTGCCCACTGAAGCTAAGCAGGGCTGAGCCTGGTTAGTACTTGGATGGGAGACCTCCTGAGAAAACCAGGTTGTTGCTGGAAGAGGTGTTAGTGAGGCCAGCAGGGGGTGCTAACCCTGTGGTCTGTGTGGGTCCTAGCGCCCCAGTGTAGTGACGGGGACACTATACTGTCAAAGAGCACCGTCCTTTGGGTGAGACGTAAAACCGAGGTCCTATGAGGACTGAGGACTGTCTGAGGACTCTCTGTGGTCATTAAAAATCCCATGGCATTTCTCGTAAAGAGTAGGGGTGTAACCCCGGTGTCCTGGTCACATTCCACGCATTGGCCCTTACCAATCATGGCCTCCTAATAATCCCCTTTCATTGAATTGGCTCTATCACTCTCTCTCCTCTCTCCACCTATAAGCTGGTGTGTGGTGAGCGCACTGGCGCCATTGTTCTGCGGCTACCGTCGCATCATCCAAGCGGATGCTGCACACTGGTGGTGGTTGAGGAGACATCCCCTGATATGATTGTAAAGCGCTTTGGGTGTACAGTAGTACATATGAAAGCGCTATATAAATGCCTCATTCTATTCTAAAAGTTTTCGTCACTTTTGGTGAGAAATAAAGAAATAAAGCTTTCCTGATCCAGGTAACATGGAGAAAGAGTAAACATTGTTAATTGACATATTCTACCAAAACTGTAACAATGCAAATTTACAGTTTTCAAGTTTACAGCCGCAAGCTCAACTGACTCACGTTGCTCACGTTTGCTAATCCAACCACTGTCACAATGACAGCATCCAAAATGCATTTGAATATATTGGCAATGCACATTTATCCTCGCTCACTCTGCGCCAGTGGACAGAAAAAGCGCTTAGTGCTTTACAGTTGTTGGCTGGTGGTTATCTATAACAGACATTTTATAATTTTAAAATCACTATTATATAGGAAAATTTTATCTGAAATATAAAATGTACTATTTTAATTAGTTGCAATGTTATTGTTTGATGCCTAAAACGTTCTCCTCCTTTCTTGTTTTCCAGGAATCGTAACAGATTTTGCAGTGATATTTAAAGCGTATCGAAGGTCTTGGAACGTGTATTATGATACCATTGCAGTTTTACCCGTAGAATTTATATATTTTGCTCTCGGCGGTACAGAACACTTGAGAATTTCAGGCCTAGTCAATCTGATTCTGATTCACAAGGTATTTTAGATATTTTTATGTACAGTATTTATTTAAAACAAATTTGGATGATATGTTGTAATACTAATTATACAAATTAACATTGCAGAGCCTTAAAGTTGACTTTATCTTTGTAGAACTAGTGTATGGACTAACTGATATCCTGATACTCATCATATCAATTGTATTGTGGTTTCAGGTTTATAAGCATTTCAGCCAAAATGAACAAGACATCTATAAAAACGTATATGAACAAAGGATAGCAAAATGCCTCCTTCTTTTGATTTTCTATGTGCATTTTTGTTCTGGCGTATTGTACGTGTCAGCATGCCGTGAAGAAAGGTAAGTGTGTTTTATTACAGTGCTAGCCTAGGGGAAAAAAAAATCAATATTTTTACAATTATTTGATAGAAATTCAGTTTTATTCAAACCTTTTATTTATTTTTAAGATGTAATGAGGAATCATGGGCATGGAATGCTGGACTTAAACCTATTCAGTCCAAATTCGAGCATTATATAGTTGCAGCATATTGGACAACTACGACTATCACAGGTGTTGGTAAGTACCATTAATATATGTGTCTTTGTGTATATGTGCCATTCTGCTGCATTGCTTCAAACTCAAAGTTAGAAACATTTGTTTTCACCAAATTTTTGACCATACATTTTAGGTACACATATGTAGTTCTACAGTCTATACTGTTTGTTTCATGTGGAAAAAACTAACCTCCAAATAACTATAATTATTTATAATAAAACTTTACTTTATCTTTCACTGTAATAAATGTCAAAATCAATGTCATATGATTATACATTTGAATTATTGAAGCGGGAATATTATTTACTGAGAACATTTACATTATGTGATTGTTATTTACACTTATATACTGTCGCTATTCCAGAATATTAAGAATATTAGGCCTGTAAGTCCTGCATCAGTTCAGTCTTCCAAGTATTTTCTAGCTTATAGAAACAAACAAATTTAAAGCATTGACACACCGCAAGGCAAACTACACATTATCTCGTTGTTGTACTGCACATTTTGTGAATCAGAGGCTGTTCTTTGAAGTCCTGCATTCTTAACGTTCTCCATAACCTAGTGTACGTGGAGTTTGATTGTTCAGTAAAAGTATGGTTGAAAACACTTAACAGATGCGATATATTGGCTCGTTTCCACTGAACGGTACGGTACGGTACGCATTTATTTCCGTTTCCACTGTCAAAAGTTGTGAATGGTACCAAAATGCCGAACCGTACCGTTCTACTTTTTGGGTACCCTTCTGTTGGGGTACCTAGCACAGTGGAGTACTAAAGGGTGGAGCTAGACTCACTGCAGGACGTTGATTGGTTGACAGAGTATCGTCACTTGCGCGGGCTATAAGGGGAATGACAACATAAGAAGTAGAGTTCTCAACGGGTCGGGTCGGCCCGACAAACCCGACGGGACCCGCGGGTTCGGGCCGGGTTCGGGTCGAAAATATAATCAAATGACTCGGGTCGGGTCGGACCTCGGGCTTAATCTTTTACAGTCAGTGAAAAAAAAAAAAACATTTATTAATCATCGCTGCTGTTCACCGTAAAGAAAGTCTGGCTGCTGCGTGCAAGCGCATCACGGAGAGGGGCGGGGGCAGACCTGACGCCGCTGCGTGCACGCCTTTAGCCTGGAGAAGAAGATGGAGTTGGTGAAAAGTAAACTTGCCTCAGGTGAATTTATATATTTAAAGTTTATTGTTTCAGTTGTTTGTATTGTTAAAAGGCGTGAACATTAAAGGTTGATTTGAATTTCCGTCTGCTGGTCATGATAATACGTGTATGAGAAAAAAAAAATCTGACGCGGCGTCGGGCCGCGGGCCGGATTCGGACAGATAATTCATGTTGATGTGTCGGGTTACATCGGGTCCGGGCTTTAAAAGCCACGGGCCGGGTCGGGTCGGGTTGTTATTTTCAGGCCCGTTGAGAACTCTAATAAGAAGGGCCATTTTTTTTATATACAGTTGAAATACAATACTACTGTTATTGTGTCACGAAATGTAGTTTTAAGAGTTTTTCAGGCGAGAATGTAGTTGTTTAAAGCTCAAATCTGTGGTTTATTTCTAAAGATTTATGAAAATTTGATCCAGGTTGTGAGATCCAGGCGATCACCGGGCGCCCGGCGCTAATGTACCCCGCCTGAAACAGCCTTTCCTCGGCTGGTCCTTCTGACGTTTGCCGCCGACTCTGACGTCTCTGTAGTGGTTAAACATGAGATATAATTCGTCTTGTGTATGTCTAACGGGCGATCTTTGGTCTCGTGAATCTATAATTTGTTCCCTGGCCAAACTGAGGGCTAAGTGAAATTTCATAACTTTATATTTAGTAGGGCTGGGGTAAACGATTATTAATTAAACGATTAGTCGGGCGATTATTTTATCGATTAGTCGACTAATCTAACGACTAATTGGAATTATTTATCCTGTCTGTTATTCGCATATCTCTGTCGAACCGTTACTCCGATGGATTTCAAACTCGACAGCTGTCTGGGCACGAGTAAGTGCAGTGCCAAGTTTGACGTTGTTTGGATGAGAAATGCAAAAGATATGTTAAATATATCGGTAAAAGAAGCACTTAGAAGGTTGTGGTTTAAAAAATAAACATTCTGACATAAACACACTGTCAGCTACAATGTTTACTTCTGAATAATATAGTATAAATGTGATAAATCCTTTTTTTTTTGATGCAATTAATCCATTGAATCAATATAAAAGTTATTTTTCACATTGAAACTGTTGAAAATACACAACAAAGTAAGTTGATCCACATATGACAGCCTCTGAACTCGATCAATACTAATCTGGACTAAACATAGGCTACATTCAATCAGCCATCGCTAAGAAATACCTTCTGAACGACGGCGACCTTCTTTTTTGACGGCGATCAGCTGTAAAATGGCTTAGGTCCTGCTCGGTTTTCGTTGACTTTGAGTACAAGAATTGAAAGTTTTTTAAAAGATCCCCTGGGCCCAGTTTTTCAAAAGTAATCCAGTGGGATTTCGGATCACGGATTGGATCAAATCTTGGAAATGGGTTTTTCAAAAGCAAAAGAGGGATTCTGAACTAAGATCAGATCATGTAATCCGATCTTAAATTTGATCTGGATCAAACCTGCCCTTTGGGTTTTTCAGAATTTTGAACTCAGATTAGGATCTATTTGATCCAAAAAAACAGGATTATCCTGATCCCATCAGAAGGGTGGATTCAGTTGTGATTTTTCGAACCAAATAAAACCAGAGAGGTTTTTTTTTTTTAAGTGAATGATCACAAAATCAATGTTTACTGATGATATATACATTTCTTCATATTTGAAGCATATATGAAGCATGTCACATCTAATGAGATATGGTAAAACAACAAAATCTACAATTTAACATTATAACAAAATAAGGAAAGTAAAATGTTTCTGTTTATTACAGTGTTTTTGTTTCTTAAAATTAAAATAAACAACGGTTATTTGTGGCCACCGGTATTTTGCCAACTGCTGTTCTTTGCTAAGCCAGTAGGCTACACTGTTGGTTCCATTTAAGGCTCTAGTAAACAGGATTTGGTGATCCTGAAAAGTTCCTATCCGGATCAGATTGATCCAATCCGATGTTGCTTTGAAAAACTGGCTCAAAAGTAAGGTGGATTACGTGATCACGGATCGCAAAAAAAAGGATTACTAAATCCGGATCAATTTTATCCGGATTAAACCTTTTGAAAAACCGGGCCCTGGGGTTAACGTGTCAGCATTCGACAGAAGTTTGACGCTGTCGTGTGAGAACAAGCAACAGTCGGCATTTCTCTTCCTCCCGCGTGCCTCATCTTCTTAATCTCCTCACGTAAATGATTAGATTTCGATGGCTTACGTTTCTTCCCTACGGCAGAATCCACCACAGGTTCATCAATGCCGTCAAATGTATAAATTTTTTTGTTTGTTTGTTGATCAAAGTGCAAAGTAGATAAGGAAAACTAGGATGCCGGGTGTCAGAGCGCCACCGTTACTGTTTACAAATTACAATGCGTGGAATGGTGCGCTGTGATTGGTTGGGCGGATTTATGGCATTCTGCAGAGAAAGGGGACTGGCGTTTGTCGCGGTTTGGAAAGAAAGGGAGAAAACATGGCAGAATAACACGGCGGGCGGTGTGTGTGTGGCGAGCTGTACCTCCGGGAATGGTGCAAAAAAAAAAAAAAAAAATAAATAAAGAAGCGTCGACGCAAAAAATATGACGTCGACGTAATTTTGACGCACCGCTACAGCACTAATATTTAGGCTATTTAACTTTACCGTTGTAACGTCAGACTAGAGCGCTGACTTTGTATGTTTGACTGAATTGTTTGCTTTATTTCTTATTGTACAGCTTCTTGTACTTTTTACTTATACTTTTATAATGGCTATTATTGAGTATAGAGTACAAATGCACATAGTGCCTGAACCATATTAATAAGTTTAATATTTTTTAAATTAAACCGAAAAGAGGCAGGGTTGTGTTAAAACATTTTTTGTTGTTGTTATAAATAGGCTAACGTTACATGCAGTGAATATAATCAATACGCATCGCCTGAACCACATTTGTGTGGCTATAATGTTAAAGATTTCTCTAAAATGAAAACGTAAAGAGGCAGTGTGGTGTTTTATAACATATTTCGTTTTATTGTTGCCTAAAATGTACATACAGAGATAATACATACGGATGTGGTTTGAGTACGGTTCGCTTTTGAGTTCTTTTAGGGGGGTCTTAGATCACTTGGTTTGTTAGTGTCACGGTTTGTGTTTTGTTTCTGTGTCTTGTCATGTGATTCCCTGTTTGTCATGTGATCCTGCCATGTGTCTTGTCATTGGTTAATCGTCTGATCATTGTTCACAGGTGTTCCATGTCTTGTAATTAGTATGTATTTAAACCCTCATGTTTGCCCTGTGTCCTTGTCGAGTATTGTTTGTTCTATGTCCCAGATCCGGTTTCTTGTTTTCTAGTCTTGGTTTTATGTTCCTGTTTTAGTTTAGAGTTTTCCATGCCTGGTCATGCTTTTGTTTTGTGTTTTTTTTTATGTTTAATAATTAAATTTGTGTTTGGGTCCTCATCTCAACTTGCCTCCAGTGAATTCGTTACAGTTAGAATATATACGCTGAACCGCTCCGAGAGCGTTTGGAGGGCTCAAACTAACTAGGTGTGAAAACACTTTTATGTTATGTGCACAAAGTGGAAACTTATGTACAAAAACTGTGTACAAAATGGAGAACAAGTCATTTTAAAGAAACATGCTTAGTTTCATGAAATTCTGATGCTCACAGTAAATTATAAACTATCAGCCATTTCAAATGAAAGATGAAGGCTCTAACACTACTATTTTCAACTAGAGGGACCCGCAGGATAAGAAGTCTTTTAAGTCTAATGCTTTTATATTAGTTTCCATCATTGACTGAAAAAAAAAAAAAAATGCTTAAACTATTTTTCACAAAAAATCACTTCATTTTTCCTTAGGTATCAGTTTTGACAATTGTGCCACATTATGATTAATGTAAAAAAAAACCTGAAAATGGTGTTATACAAATGGGTCGCCGAGGTGACAGAAGGGGGTACGTGAACAAAATACTGAGTTTTGCCATTCATTTAATTCTACCCCATCTTAAAAATAACATTAAAACTGAGCATGTATTTCTATCAGGTAAAATGCGTTAAAAACATGACACCCGATCAAATTACCTCATCTTTTGCGGTCAAAACTGACTGCATTCACACAAGCAGCGTGCATATAATACTGTAGGTTGCGTGCAGATTATGCTGCCTTGGCAAATCGCGCTATACTGCCATTCTCGACAATGTAGCCTATCTTTGTAAAAGTGGGGATTTAGTACTTACTAGCACGAAGAACAAATATAGACACTAGACTGTGCATTGAGATCGATTTAATATTCAAACTCTCTTCGATACAGATACATAGGCGTACCCTGCGTGAGTTCCTGTGTTTAATGTTGATCACATATTATACAAATATCCACACGACTGCAAATGTGACAGTGATTTTATACAACAGCTCAACAAACAAAAGGTATTGATATTAAGTGATGATCAAAAAACAGTATTGTCAGTATTTTTTGCAACAAAATAATAGCTCAAACGAAAGCCACAGCAGTGCTTGTGAACGAATCTGCGACTTTGAACAAATCGTGAGAGTCAATGATTCATTCATAATTACAGCCACTTGCCTCGTTACTGAATGAATTAATGACTCGATGACTCACTCATAAAGACAGTGACTTTCCGCCACCTACTGGCGGTTGTAATTTAATATTTCAAAGCATCAGTTTGTTTTACCATCACTGCATATTCCTCTATTGAACTTTTTTAATTTTTATTTAAAGCATTATTTCTTTTATGAAGGTATTTGTAAAGGTTGATTTAAAAATCGATTTAAAGGGGCAAATATTGTCCCTTACTGAAAAAGGTGCGACTGCAGAGAGAGGTACGCAGAAGGATGTTAAAAGCCTCAGGGGGTACGCCACTCTAAAAGGTTTGAGAACCACTGGCCTAGATCATGACAGCACAGATGGCATAAAGGTCTTAAAACACTTGAACCCCGTTAGTTGCTGCTTGCAGCTATTTTTTTGTATTATTTTCATAAGTTGAAACTTTATGACAGTGACTTCCTGACAGAGAGTACTCTATAAATTATGATTTTGAATATATTTATCTCAATTAATGTTTTGGTTTAAGTAGATAACAAAACATTCATATAAAATAGCCATAATTTGAAATTCCAATTATTTTTTATATTTCCTGTCACCAAGACAAATGGTGCTTACATTATTATGAACCAGTAAAGATGAAACCAAAGTTGACTAACGCATTATGACACTATTTTTATTTTTCAGGATATGGAGACAACGTTCCTGGCTCTTTGCTTGAACAATGTCTGGCAGCAATTGTTGGTCTTATTGGCTTGCTGATTTTAAACTATATAGTTAGCCAGATGTCTTCCACAATATCTGGTGAAAATGCTAACAGGTAAATGTTTCTGACTACAAAACTAATTTTAATCGAGTTGTTTTTTTTGGTGAAGCAAAAGCTCATTTAGCATAGTAAGGTATACTGTAGTACAAGGGCAAAACAAAGTTACACATTTTATTACAATTTATTGAATGACTTTATTGACATTTTATTGATTGAATGAGATTGGACTATGTTCTGTCCTATGACTGACATTCTGGGTCACTATGCTGAAATTCTGAGAAAATGGGGAAAATGAGAAAATTGTTCTCAGTACCACTATTGCATTTTGCCTTTGTACAGCAGTAAACTTCTCTCTTTGGTTCTCACTGCAAACTGTTTAATTTTTGTGAATACATTTTCTGATAATAAGATTCAGTAATTTAGCTCAATTTATGCACATATTGATGCTTTTTTTCTTTCTTTCTTTTTTTTTTTTGCTTAGGGTGAAGTTCCAGAGTCATTTTTCAGAAATGCACCACTTCATGGTGCGACATGACTTCAGTCCTTCCCTACAGATCAGAGTTATGAATTATATGAATCTCCTGTGGTCCAAATATCAGTATGTTTATCTTGTTTTGTCCTTTTTCATTGTAATATTTGTAAGGATGCACCGATATGAGAATTTTGGCCGATACCGAAAACCGATTATTCTTTGTATTTGAATGCCGATAAACCTAAAATCCAAATTTTTATATCATTTTTGAGAGCCTGATACCAAAAAGTCTCACTAAAGACTCATTAAAAGCCATGTCCCAAACACACAATTATGATTTTCTCGTTATAGTTTTATGTAGCCGATATGACAGACTTGAGCTGCTCATGTTGCACATAACCGTATTTTCCTTTTTTAAAGTGATTTCAGTCATATTTCAAGCAATTCAAAACCATCATGTTGATTTACATTTTACATTTATTCTTTTTAGCTGACGCTTTTATCCAAAGCGACTTACAATTGCTATATATGTCAGAGGTCGCACGCCTCTGGAGCAACTAGGGGTTAAGTGTCTTGCTCAGGGACACATTGGTGTCTCACAGTGGATTCGAACCCGGGTCTCTCACACCAAAGGCATGTGTCTTATCCATTGCGCCACACCACCCCCTATGTTGATCAGTGCGCATCTGAAGAGTCTCAGCTGAAGGAAATAATACATTATTTATCAGCTTTAATATATCTGCCAAATTTTCTTACTGGGCCGATAACGATAACATTAAAAATGAACCGATATCGGCCGATACCGATAGTGGTCGACCGATATTAATTCGTTACATTTATATATATATATAGCGCTTTTTCTGAGACCTCAAAGCGCTTTACATAGATGGGGGAATCTCCTCAACCACCACCAATGTGCAGCATCCACTTGGATGATGCGACGGCAGCCATATTGCGCCAGAACGCCCACCACACACCAGCTTACTGGTGGAGAGGAGACAGTGATGAAGCCAATCAGTGTATGGGGATGATTACTAGGAGGCCATGATGGACATAGGCCAAGGGGCAAATTTGGCCAGGATGCCGGGGTTACACCCCTACTCTTTTTCGAAGGACATCCTGGGATTTTTAATGACCACGGAGAGTCAGGACCTCGGTTTAACGTCTCATCCGAAGGACGGAATATGTCGGGATATGTCGCCAAGGCCGATATATCGGCTGATATTTGGCATTTTTGAAATATCGGCATCAGCCGATACGTTTTTCTGATTGGCTGATGTGTTGGAAGTGGGACTTTTGATGTGTTGGAAGCGGGACTTTTATTTTGACGGCGCTCCGGACTTTTATTTTGGCGGGCGGCGCTGAGAACACCAGCGCCAGAAGAGAACGGCAACGGCAGCTCCTCAGATCAAACAGCGCTCACTCACATTCTCTGTTTTCATTAATTCACGATCTCTGTCAGTCATATCTAATACTTTGTTAGACAGAACTGGTAAACAGAGAAAGTAAATGGTATGCGAAGTAAGTAAAGTAAAGTAAAGCGTTTGCTTTTATATTATTTTTAACAGAAAAGGCAAACAATCAGGCTAAAATACTTTCTCATCTGCCGTCAACATTCAGCAAATGCGCATCTACGTCATTTAAACAAATCTCTGAATATCTAATAAACATTTAATTTCACAAACCTTGCAGATTTAATGGAATCCAGCTGTGATATCTTGTGAAGTGTGCATTACTGTCTGCAAGTGACGGTCGGTCCGTGCGAAGTGAGTGAATGCGAGCAGAAGATCAGCTTCACAAGAGACGCGATCGAAAAACTTTAAATCCTTCATTTTAAAATATGCTGATATATAACCAGTTGCCAACTGTGTCAGGTTCATATCTGTGATATATCCAGTTGCCAACTGTGTCAGGTTCATATCTTTGATATATCCAGTTGCCAACTGTGTCATATTCATATCGTTTTCACTGTGCTGTATGTAAAATTAGCGTTACCTTGTCTTTATTGAAAAAATATGATTACCAGCACGAAATTACCAGATTACTGAGTGCCCTGTTACAGTGTTTACCTTCTTTTTATTCACATATTCATATATTTCTAAACAATTACTTTATGAAAAATACTGTAATAGGATTGCAGATTCAAGAAGTTGCCATCTAAAGTATAAAAACATGTTTATTTTAAAGATTTGTTTTATAATTTATGTATAGTTTATTAAATATTGATTAAAATAAATATATATATATAAATATCGGCTTTATATCGGCCATCGGCCACCCTGCTCTCTAAGATATCGGCATCGGCCATCAAAAAAACAATGTCGGTCGACCACTAGATACCGATATGGTGGCCGATATATCGTGCATCCCTAAATATTTGTATGTGCAGCATTGGTTATGGTCAAGGAGGTTAGCATTATGATTATCTGTTAGCATTCCAATTCATCTCAATGGCAGTTTTTCAGCTGGTGTAAGACCCCTGGAAAAGGCGATACGCTGGAAAATCATTGCTACACTGTTTACATCATTACAATACAAAGTGACTGAAGGCATCTCAAGAACGCGTACCATCACTAGCATTTATTTTGAGCCATGATATTAAAGACAGTAGACAAAGAAAAGCTAATTTCATGCTTTTAGGAGTAAAGGCCGGATAGTAAAGGACGATAACTATAAAGATAACAATTAAGATATAGTTCTAAAAAACGTTCTCCACATTAAAGAATAGCAGAGTTAAACCACAACTATAACGATAAAGATATGAAGAACGATATCGTTGGGATCACTTTCAGAACGATTTTTTTCCAGCTGTCAAACGATAAAACACTCACAGCCAAACAGAATCCACTCGAATTTAAAGGGCTCGTGCATTTAAAATGGCAGACGACATTGTGAAGAAGTTAATCGTAGAGGTACCGAAAAACCCACCACTGTTTGACTAGTCAAATCCCCTTTTTAAGGATACGTTACAAAAATGTGTATATGGAAAACAATCGGTCATACCCTTGTAATAAATGGTGAGAAGTATTAACGATGAGATCATATGCAGGTTAGCATACAGTGTTGTTTTTGGCAGCCCTTTTAGTTTTAGTCTTAGTCTTGTGGACGAAAATGCTTTTTAGTTTTAGTCACATTTTAGTCACTTATAAACTTGATAGTTTTAGTCAAGGAAGTCGACGAAAACACAAAAAGGTTTTAGTCAAGTTTTAGTCAATTTTAGTAAAAAAAAAAAAGTAGTCTTTAACAAATTAATTTAGGTTAAAAAGTATTGGAAATGGGCTCAGGTTTGACAGGTTGTAGCAAGTGTTGCAATTCATAATTTATTTTTTGAAAAATAACCTCTGAAATGATGACTTCTGGTGAATATTGTGGAAACTAATTGATACATTTAGATAAATATATTTCATACCTTATAGCATATTATAATACAACTTATTAGGCCTATATATTTATAGAATAGCAAAGTAAGCCTAATCAATAGGGGTGGGAATCTTTTACCATCTCACGATTCGATTCGATTCCGATTCTTGAGGCCACGATTCGATTCAAAATCGATTTTCGATTCAAAAAGATTTTTGATTCAAAACAATTCGATTTTATTCATAATGATTTCTAATCAGGTTTCTGATCATGATCTACTCTCATCTGCTTTGCAATACAGAATGACAAACGGAGACATTAAAGTGTCTTTTTCACATTTATTAAGTTCAATTCTCAGGGAAGTGCCTTTTATCAAAAACATTGAAAAAATATTTTTACTTGGTACTTTTAAAGCAAAGTATTTATGATGACCCATAACGAACTTACTTACAATACTTCCTATATTAATTGTATTAATAAAACAAATGGAGGTGATTTGGCAAGTCAACTGTAAGGTTACATTTGCCAGCATATGTCCCAACATTGCTGAGAACCAACAGGAAAATAAATGTGTGCCTGTACTAGCAGCATACTTGTAGTAAATTAATACAATCTTCAGCATATTCTGAATCTCTAGCATTTAATAATAGACTTCTAACCAACATCCTCTTGTAATTTCCAATGAGCAATATAATCCTTCAGACAAAAAAAAATAAACATTTTGCTGTAGCAAATTCACAAACAGTTTTCGTTCAAAAATATAGAATTATGTACCAGAAGCTATCATAACGTATAATGCTTGTGGACTTATGCATATTCTGAATAATTAGTAACATACAAAGTCGCTCTTGACTTATACACAACTAAATAATAAAGAGTTATGACTTGAAATGTTTGCTGTATACCACAATCAAAAATAGCATAGAAAGTGAATGAACATCTGCAGAGAGTAACTTACAGTCAAAATGTAACTTTTTGTGACTGGCATTGCACATATTGCATACAGATCAGATCGGTTTAGAGCATATTGATGTGAAAACTAAACAATACAGAAATTAGCTCTCATACAAAAAAATACTAAATAGATCACAATGAAATTGCCAATGTTCCATACGTTAGCTTTTAACGAAGACATTCTCTGGTGCCGTTCGGATTTGGCGCTCAGCCATCATGCGTCTGTTATGTGCGCGTCTCTGTTATGTGCACGCCACAGACTGTCCGCGCACTGCACGTCCGCTTCAGAGTTCCGCCTTTTGCGTTGCTTCAATGTTACGTTATTATATATATATATATATCTTTTTTTTTAGAAAATCGATTTTTGACATTTGTGAATCGATTCAGAATCGTCCACGTCCCGAATCGCGATTCATCTAAGAATCGATTTTTTTCCCCACCCCTACTAATCAATATACAAGACTGAACCACATGAAATATAATAAAGGCTATCATGATCATTTTGCCAACAATGAACCATGGATTTGTTTAGTTTATAATACGTTTTATTTTTAACTTAAACAAATACAACATATAACATTCAAAACTCACCGGCTTAGACTGCATTTGAAGAAAAATAAACACAACAGTTTTTTGTAGCCTTATGTGCGAACTTATTCAATATTGAATTATTAGATTATCTCCTGATGCGTGCTGCTTAATATCACACACTCTGCCGTGACAAACAGAAAAAACGCGACGGCATATGGTACAATTGGCCTTGTATTCATTGTCCCTCACGCATTCCAGCCACGGGTAGCTGCTAGTCATTTTCCCATTCAATTTTACATCTTGCTCTTTTCTCTTTTCGCCGGCTGCTCGGAGGTAGTCATTTTTACATTTCCCGCTGTTGTCACTTGTCGTCATCGTTGCTACGATACGTGACTCACAATGACTGAAACGACCAATTAAAAGGGCATTCTCTGATGATGTTCCAAGATGTTAAAAACGCTACGCTGATCATAGACAAACGGGGAGAAATTAGTATCTACCGCACCGTCGGGTTTTTTTTCTCATAGCCTACAAATGTCTTCGTTCATAGTCTGACATATTAGAAGCTATGTGTCTGTCATGGATTTGCACTGAATTGATTCTCAAAAATACGGAACAAAGTGCGTTCTGTATCAGTTCAATACGGAACAAGACTTTATTGTGTCAAATACGGGACGATTCCGTATTATACGGAACGGTTGGCAACCCTAATTGAACGTCAGACTCATAATTTTCGTTCCGTCTCGTCTCGTCAACGAAAACTCGAAAACTTCTCGTCATGTTTTAGTCACCTTAGAGCCATTTTTAGCTAGTCATCGTCGCGTTATCGTCATTAAAAAAAAGTGCGTTAACGAAATCATTTCGTTATCGTCATCGTTGACGAAAACAACACTGCTAGCATAATGATCTCATCGGTGTTGACTAGGCGTTGTTTTTATTCCACTATTGACTTCGTCAGCTAAATTCACTGTTAGATTAGATCGATTACACAAGACTAGCTAGATTCACTGTTTAGATGCGCTCGAAACATAGCATGCTGAAATCATCTGCTTGTAAAAGTGTGAATGCATGTAAATGCAACAAACAGATATCGATTAATTCGAAAGTATGAATAAAAGTTGTCTTCTAAAGACGTCAACTGTCTAATCATAGTGACAGATTCTCCCAACTCCTCTCGTCTTATAAGGATATTGTGTACCCAAAAGCGCCTGTTTTTCTTTTGATGTTTTTGTGTAACGTAAAGCAGCAGCAGTTCATCCATATCCCGAAATTAAAACACATTAAATGTGACGTGACAGATCATTGTAGCAACTCAGTTCAAGCAGCAGCGCAGAGTGCAAGTCTTTTCTTCCACTTTGAGACAAGTTATAGCACAAAAAACATGCATGAACATCAAAAGGTATGTTGAAAAATACAGTACAACTTACCGAAATGTATCATGTCTCATATGATCGCTCAATCAAGAGGTCTGTGCAGGATGGATTTTTCGATCCCGTGCCCACAAAATTATGTACCGCTCCCGCCCGTTTTCACTAAAAATATGTTTGATTTTATCCCACTCCTGCCCAAATCTTTAACGTTATGTCCCGTTCCTGCCCGCAAAAGCCCATAGGTGTCACAGTTATGTTCAGTTTGTCTTAGTTATCATGGACTTTTAGTTTGTTTTAATTCATTCTCATGTGTTCCTTGATGGAGAATGGAGAAGCCTCTTAAATCTTTTAAGCTTTTCTCTGATTGTTTCGGGAAAAGATTCGAAGCATCAAGAGTGTCGAAAACAGCGCCGTCATGTGGCAGGTCAAATTTGCAGCAGCCATAAACCCGAGTGCGCAGCACCATTGTTTTATCTATTAAAGGGTAACTAAACCCTAAACCAACTTTTTTTAGTTAATGATCTGTAAGAATGGGGCTTTATTAGTGTTGTTCATTGATTCGAGTAACTTTTTTGACATTTGGGTATAAAGTGTTTTAATTCTACAATATATGGTGTAAAAACGTCTGAGTGCTGCCCTCTTCAGGTTGAACGGTGGCTACTGCAGTTGAATTTTCCTATTGGATGTTGCGGTACTGCGTGACGTAAACGGTACTGCGTGACGTAGGCTGGTTCCAGCTCACCACGCCCTCCCTTGGTACGAGCTCACCACGCCCTTGGATGAGCTAGCGTAGATTTATCTGTATTTAGTACAGTGGTAGGTATAGTGTTGCTGGGTGCAACTGCATAGCTTTCCAGCAGACTTGGAAATTAGGCGCCAGTGTTTGCATGCACTTGGCCTGGAAGACCGTGAGTGTAAAACCTGCATTTTACGCGGAATTGCTTTTCCAACGCAATAGAGGTGGACATTGGCTTCTCCACACAGCTCGCGCTGAACAGCGACGCAGTGCCAAACGCTGTTCCTCGATCCTGCATGGACTCCACCACCGCAGCGGCGTCTTGATGTGAGTGATCATATATATTTTAATCACAATTTATGGTTAGGCTAAAGTTAATCCTCTGGGGTCGACAAACGCGTCGGCGCATTTTGCTGGATTTTTTCACAGAGCTGCAAAATATGAATATGCCTATACAGAGCGCGCGCTATTGACATCAACTCGATAAAACTCAACAGATTCATATTTACGTCGTCTTGCGACCCTGTGAGCAAACTCTCCATTTTAGACAGTCTGACAGCAGGACTCTCAGGTGCACGCCCTGCCGCTCACGGTTCGTCCCCTCTATCTCCGTTGGGGTCTGCCCACTTTTCTAGCATTTTTCAAATATTGCCAGTGGGTGGAGTCAGGCTCTGACCAGGGGTTTAGTTACCCTTTAAGCACAAATAAATTTTGTGCCGCTGAATGTTCAGTTTTCTGATAATATAATTCATCTCACAGCCGTCACCGTGTTAACCCGGGACGGAACCACAATCGCCGTCCCCGCGCAACAGGGCCACACCGGGCGGCACGTCACCATGGTTACAGATGGCAAAGAGATGCATTTTTCCTTCCTTTCCAAGTACAGGGATGCAAACAGCGCGCTTTTCGGCGCCTCACGCTTTTTTCACGTCAGTTTGGGTGACAAATTCATCTGAAGCTTATTTCATAGCTTAATGTGAGGGACAGAAGTCTATTTACATCATTAAAGTTTACGAAAACTCGTTTTCCCTCCTCTGCGGCTGTCAATCATTCTCCATTCAGTATTCAAACAGCGTGAATTCAACAGGAATTCAAACAGTATTCCAATATGATATTCACATTATAATGCTTGATCTGTAGAGAAAAGGCTGTGGATTTGCATAAAATGACTTCATTTTGTTGGAGTTTGTTGCTGTTTTTAAACGACTCGCTACCGTGTGCCTGTTAGATCACACATCACAAGGACTATGAGTTGGCATCAAACGCACAATAACTGGAATTTAAAACTGTGAAGAAACAAATTATCAATAAACTAGGGCTGTCCCCGACTATGGATTTTCATAGTCGAATCAGAATCGTCATGTCTTGCCTATAGTCGACTAATAGTCGAATCATGTGTATGGGGGCGGGGCTTTAACATTTCAAAGCCGCGATGTACAGAAAATCACACAAAGATATAGAAGAAAATGTATAAAAACATTTTGGATCAATAAAACTAAGAAATAACATAACTCCAGAAAGGCCACACTGCAGACAGGATTTGCATTTCACATGCAAATCAAATTAAATCGGCTAAATTACCTGTGCGAGCAGGCCAGCCTACAGCACAACATTGATGCACCGAAAAAATAAACAATTAATTTACTAAATTAAATTAGAACAGAATATACCTTTCTAATAAATAAAAATAAAAATACAAAACGAAATAAATCAGAATCACAAGATGAGCAAATGTGTGCAAAATGCCTAAAGTGCAGAGGAACATATATTCAAAACACAAGCCACAAATAATTAGATTAGATAACCCTGACAGATTAATAAATAAAATACAAATAAATAAATTATTAAAATAACGATAGTAGCCAGAATTTTCAACTTTGTCTTTTTAACTGCAGAAACAACAATAAATGCTAAACTGGAGAGGCAGTCTTTTTAGCTAAAAATGTTCACAGCATCCAAAAATCAAATTAGAACCGGCTGAAAAGTTTTGAAATCACTTGTACCCTACCTGATCGAGAGAACAAATCCAGCCTTTCACTCTGACTGTGTCCGTTGGAGTCTTTTCAAATTGTGCGCGCGGATAAAATACATTCTAACGTGAAACCCAGTCTATGTGTGAAACGTGTAAACGTTGGCCGGCAGAAGTGCGATTATGGTTTTCCTGATGCTAAATCCAGCCTTGGAGAATATCCTTTCTGATGGTGTGCATCCACACTTTAGATTTTCTTATCCCAGACATTGTTAAAGATTTAAATCCTTGCCGCGAAGACGCTCCTCTGTCAGTCACGGATCGAAAGTGAAACTTAAATCTGTCACGGGGTGTTTGGATTTATTCACGCACGTTAAAAAAATATTTATTAAAAGCTTCTTTCTTTGCACATTTTTATATACAGCATTATCATAATAGGCTGAATATTAACGACATAAAAGCTAGTTCTATGTGAAATCAGACATTGAGCGCCCTCATATAGCCAAAGTGGCATGATCCTTATTTCATAACACCTCTGCGAAGATTCGACCATGAGATCGGTAGTCGAATCAGGCTCCTCCTATCGAAGCATCGAATCTTCGACTATTCGGGGTCACCCCTACAATAAACTGTTGGACAGATATACACTAGGATTTGTGCGCTCGACATTTCTTCGCTTTGTGCCGTGAACTTTTAAATGCGCACCCGCGATGCGCATACGCGCTTTGTGCGCTCTGTTTTGAAGCGTTTCATATTTTCATAGTTTTGCGCACTGAAAGATTATTAAAAGCCTATATTTTTGTATACCTAGCCTGCACAATATAAAGCATAATTTAATTGTGTGTTATTTCTGTGTAGTGTAGTGTAGGCTATATAAATATACACACTTCTGAATTATTGACATTCATATATAAATATAAAATTGTGAAATTGTGAAATGTATGATTGCCTCTGTATGGGGGGGGGGTCTCAGTATATTTTCCTGCTTTTTTGTCCTTAGCCAATCACATGCCTGTTCATGAGAAATTGTTCTGCGAACTTGATACACGCTTTGAAGCTACAGTGTCATATGTGACATCACTAGTCTACGCAGATTTTCCAGTCCCGGTCTGGCTAGATTCTGTCTGGTTCTGGTGTCTGTAGGCTATCTTTTTTTCTTTTCTTTTTTTCACACACACAACACTTCAGATCCCCAGTTACAGACTTCTGTGTTCTGTTTTTATTAGATAATTATATTTTGCAGGAGCCCACAAGTCATTTCTTTCTCTCGCTTCCCACGCACATATCAGTATCTTCCCTCCCGCATTCGCACTCAGTGATTCTAAACTTGTCCAGCGCTGCACTCTGTTATTTCTCAAAGTCGTGGCTGAACATTGTTGATATTTGAAATCAACCCAAACAAACACACTCCTCTCTTCATTGCTCCGTCTCCAAAGCTCACCCTCCACTGCTCCGAGTCGGTCTCGAAGCCCGATCGCTGACATGCGAGCTGAGTGCACTAACAAGGACTGCATTCAGTAAACACTAGCAGTCAGCCTGCACAATTCTCACTAACTGGCCTCTGTTACACACTCAATGCAAGAGTGGATGTCTATTTATTGTAGCAGAAGCGCTACAAAATAATGCTTCACGAAAAATAAAGTGAAGAATGACAAGGAAGCACAAAAAAATGAACGTACAGTACACAAGAGTAAATACAAACAACAGCACAGCAGCTTCAGAGAAACAAATGACACTCGAAACAGCTGTTTTATTGACTCACGTATGGATCAGAATCAATACAACCTCCGCGTCTGTTTTCAGGTCTTCCCGCTCTCTCCAGCGCTGGAAAGCTTATCTAAAATTAATGTGGGTCCTAAAGCTCTTTCCTGATCATAAGCCTTCATTTTCCAGTGATATTCTTATGAGCTTTTCTCTTTTGTAATGTCTCTCAGCCATCTCTCTTTCTACAGTCA
The DNA here is from genome assembly GCA_021464565.1 of Rutilus rutilus. Classification (NCBI taxonomy): domain Eukaryota; kingdom Metazoa; phylum Chordata; class Actinopteri; order Cypriniformes; family Leuciscidae; genus Rutilus; species Rutilus rutilus. The sequence continues at coordinate 3,783,719 of JAJAQA010000017.1, read as the reverse complement.
TTCTTCAAATCTCCCTCTTGCTTGTTTTCTCTCCTCCACCGTCATACGCCCCCTAATGCTGATTGGCTACACGTTTGTTGTTGTGTCTGAATATCGCTTACCCCACCTTTAACTTTGCATTTTACAAAATGCGTTCTGTGTTCTCTCCCTACCACCCATATGGATTTTGATGACATAATTTTGCACTTCAGCTGCTCATCAGATTTTCTATATGACATGAATATGATATGACAATTTTTTGAGAAGCCTTGTTTATGGATCTTTTATTTTTATTTTTTTATCAGAGGTGAAGCTTTCCCAGGAGGACCTTTTATAATGCATGACTTGCCAGAAGAACTTAAACAGAATGTCATAATGGCAGAGAGAGGAGAGCTTCTGTTACAGGTCAGTATTTTTTAAATGAATTTCAAAAAGTCAATTTTTTTTGTTTCTTAAAACCACTAACCAACACTTTTTTAAACATACAGACAGACAAAAAAAACCTTGTATGGGTTTTGTATATAACCCAGTTTACTTGAATGAGTGAACGAGAGGCTGCATCAGCAGCTTATGCTATAGGAGCTCTGAAATCCAAATAGAGTTTGTTGGCAGATTCCTCTAAAGCTCCGCCTGAGTTGTTCATGAATGCTTCTAAAAGTAATTCTGAGTGACCTCTCTGAAAAAAAAAAATCCTTAATGTATGTTTTCAATGTCCTAAAGTCCACAAAAAAAACGTATTTTTTCTTGCCCAGAAAGTAATGGCTGCAAAAGCTGCACATCACATACTTGGTGAGGCATCCCTTTATATCACTGACGGCTCAGATGGACAAGCTTTCATGTGGCTGCAAAGTTGGGCTACAATATATAACCACACTCAGTAAAGTTGAAAAAAGATACTCCAGACATCTGGGTTTTTCAAAGTAGGGAAACTTAACATTCTCATTGTACTATTTGGGAAAGAAAGGCACCCAGCAGAAAGCATTAATCTAGCCAAGATCAGATCTTCAAGTCTTAATTTCTCGACCTTGCAAAAGAGGACATTCAAAAGATCTGTTTCGGTGGCAGAAACCCTCTCTAAGGGAAGGAGCACATGACCAGTTTTTACTGCCCAAGGCCTTGATAGACAGCAAATCCATTTCTTCATGTTCACTGAATCTGGCAGGTTGCAAAGGCTTTCTTTGGGGAGAATGAGAAGAGCAGAGTCTGAACCCTGGGAAAAAGGAGAAGAAAATCATTTCTGTCTCGCTGATTCAATCACAACCATGAAGACAGAAAATCTAAACCAAATGGCGCTAAGCAGGGTTATATGCACATTCACAACAACATGGTGGGGCAAAGCTTAAGAAATTACAATTCTTCTCGGACTTCGCGTTTGTCACTCCTGGGTAGGGATGCTCCGATCAGGATTTTTTTGCAGCGATACTGATTATCGATTTTTTTTGTCATCATGATTAGCCGATCCCGATCATTTAAGCTTCATAAGTAATAATTAAGCTCTCTGTTGAATGTCAGTGTTTTTTTGTTTTTGTTTTCAGACAAGTAATACCACAGATGTTATTAAATAATATTGATTGTTTTAATTGACAGACCTGCAAACTTGTCGCTTTTCGGCAAATCGCTTTTCGACAATCGCCGTTATCTTGGTCAATTGGGTCATTTACGGGGGGGGGGGGATACCTGTACCTTACTAGATACCTGTACCTTACTAGATACCTGTACCTTACTAGATACCTGTAATTTGATTGTTTTGCACGTTTGGAGGAGGATTTAGAGAAGAGGATGGTTCACTCTTGCTGTGTGGTCGATTGTACGGCTCTTTGGGGGCCTGATAAAAAGTTTTTCAGAATTCCCTCCGAAAAGGATCGCTAAAAAACGAAAGAAATGGTTGCGTGCAATTAGGCGATTGAACCTGGACGCTCCGAAGAAAGCCTGGATTCCTGCAGCTAATATATATTTTTTTCACCATAGTACAGACGCCATTGAAAGTCTCACACTGAACACAATTGAATTGGTACAACAGTCACTACATTTTCAATAAATAAATAAATAAATAAGAACACTGATCAATGAAGACTTACCCGGCTTTGCAGTCGCAGTGAGCAGTGATTATTTCGCCGTTCTCTTCGCCGATCACCCACGGGAGATGCGAATCACGCTGTGACTCTGCTTGGCCAGGTCTAACCTCTGCTTTTAGCACGATCACTGCTTTCTGTTTGGCAGAAAAGATCGGCCCAACTTTTCGAGAAAACAAAATAATCATAGGCCTCCAGACTTTTGAAAGCCTTTAATCTTTCATGAGTGAAGGGTCCAGGGGTTTCTATTAAATAAGAATAAATGTCTCCCCAGCAGATTGGTGGCCAAGACACGGGTGAGTCGGACCAACGTTTTTTGTCATCCCAGATCTCATATGGGCTTTGAATAACTTCGATTTTGTCACCAATACAAATTTTGAACTTCTCTCCAAACCTCCTCCGGTCTTCAGATGTTAAAGTGCTTATATATTGTGGATTTCGCCCGCTAACTCTCTTGAAAGTGCTCGTCGCGTCTTTACAGCCCGCCATACTGTTTGTTTTGTTGCCACACAACCACTCGCGCATGCGTACAAAGATGTCAACAAAGATCCTCCTATAGCCTACCGAAGTTAATGATAATATTCAAGTTGTACCGCCAAAAGTGCGTGTTCAGTGCTGTTCGCGAGTGTCTCGAGTCACCACAGCAATCAACTAACCGCTTACGTTTCTGTGGTAACCTAGAGCTCCTGCACTGGGATTCAAGCAGCTGCAGCTTGTTTAAGTGGCGAAAACCATTTTTAGAACAGCAGCGAAAATGTGAAAGTAGGCTATATAAACTTTAATATATCTTTTATTGAAACGGGTGCTTTGCTGTGCAAAGAGACATTTCGAAACATTTCACCTAGCCTACTTTCACTTTTGCCGCACATAACCTTTTATGTCCTATAAATGTGTCCTATTGTTGATAATCCGCGCAGATTTCAGTTGACCGTTCTGTTTGAAGTTATTAATAACAAAACATGAATGAATGAGAAAGAAAAGAATATTGAAAATAAATATTAAAAGCGCGATAAGTCGCGAAAGAAAACTCAATTCTACTGACAGGATGCTGTGCACGCGCTCCGAGCGCAACACGGACAAGCATAGTAGCCTTTGTCTTCGGTTGCGCCTAAACGGTCAAATAAACACAGAAATATATCAAAATGCCAAGTCGAGTATTCACTCTCTCTCTCTCTCTCTCTCTCTCTCTCTCTCTCTCTCTCTCTCTCTCTCTCTCTCTCTCTCTCTCTCTCACACACACACACACACACACACACACACACACACACACACACACACACACACACACACACACACAGGATTTATGCTCATCAGTTGGTAACTCAACTCCATGTTGCAAATTATTTATTGTTTGCTGAATATTTGTTTATTTTTAGTTGTCTATGGACCTAATAATTACTGGGCTAGGCTACTGTTTTTATTTTGTTGAAAAAAAGCACGTCTTTAATAAGAATATATATATATATATATATATATATATATATATATATACTGTGGCTCTTTTGGAAAAATGCATTAACCAAAAATGAAAAAAAATGGCTCTTTGGTCAAAAAAGGTTCCCGACCCCTGTTTTAGGCTAATACACCAACAGCAAATTTCTGTATAATAAAGGCCAACATTTTGCATCCAAGTCTATTATTTGGAATCTTTACATTGTATTGTTGCTCAGAATTCGAGTAGCCGTATATCTCGAGCCTCAAAGATGTTTTGAGGTGCCACCTTTTTACTCATTTGCCAGGAGAATATTATGATCATGAGGGTTGGTTCATTAATAAAAAAAATGTTTTCCTTCTTACAGATTCCTTACTTCGCACAAGCTGGACAGTCATTTATACAGGACCTTGCTTTATCTTCAGTTGTGTACTTTTTTCCTAAAGGGGAAATCATCCAGTACAGTAATGTTCTCACAAGAGAACTATTTTTCATTCTTAAAGGAACATGTCAGGTGAGCATATAAAGTTAATTTCTTTATAAAAGTTTTATATCTCTGTTTTATATTTGTAGGTTTTGAAATGAAAGCTAACACAAACTAAACCTCATTGTTGTATCAAAACACACATTTGGGAAAATCCACTTTTAAGCAAAGTTAGCATCATATCTGGCCGAGGAATCAACAGTTTTGTACGCTAAATTTCATAAACCAATGATTTGTGCTGATAATTGACAAGCATTAACAATAGATCAGGTTTATGTAAATGTATTTATTATTATCATCTGTGCAACAATCGCGTTATGGTTCTGCTGTGATCTTTGTTTGAAACTATTTTCGCTGCTGAAATAGAACAAATACAGTCAATATTGTGTCTAAAATGTAAGTGACTTAATATTAATTACTTGTTTATTGAACTGTCATATGAAATCAGTGTCACATTTTCAATCATGGTGGTTTTCAGCACTCTTGGTCATGCGATGTTGCTGAACTGTATCATGTTATAAATATAAAAACTCCACATACATTTTATTACCGCAGTATGTTAACTGAGTTTCTTTGTGTGTGCTGCGCTCATTTGTTTCCATTTCTCCTCGAGAGGCTGCATGAGCCTCAACAGCACAACCTTGTTACCGCCAGTACATTATATTATTATTCACTATCAATCGCCACTTATACTAAATGAATGCAGAATCATTCTCGCGGTTTGGTGATTCCCTAGTTATGTTTTGGCGTGATTTGTTTTTGTCGGCTAATTGTCCTGTCGGGCAAGTAAAATTCACTCTCATTTGCCCCTTCAAAAAATCCACTTGCGTTAATAGCCGCTTTCCGACCGGAGGAACCTTTTCACAGTTCCTAGAACTATTGGCTAAAGTACCCGGATGTCGGTGTGTTCGCACCGCAGGAACTAGGAACGATTTTAGTTCTAGGAACTCCATTTGGAGGAACTAATTTAGGTCCTACTTCAGAGTAGGGTCTAAACCAGCACTATAGGAACTACCCGTGACGTTAGTGTACGCTGATTGACCGAACGCACGCGGAACACCAGCACCCGCCATTTTTTAAAACAGCTAGAATGTAAACACACAGATTATAGCCTATATTTACTCCAGAAACTAGATACAAACATGGAAAACAGTGATAGATGGGTCTCTAAACCTTTATGCTGAAGAGAAAATCCAACGCAACTTTGAGGGGACCAAGCCAAACATGATTATGTTTATCTGTCCAGCTAGCAACACTGGACATCAACCACACGGCATAGGCTAATAACCTTTTTTTCATATACTGTCTACTTTCTATAACAGTTTTATCTAATAACATAATAAACAGTACTGTACTAACCGCCCTTACCCCTCCTACTAGTTCCTATGGCCACTTGGCCAGTGCGAACGCAAACAGCAAAACTGAGTTTGGGGGAGAGTAGTTCTTAGAACTGTTTAGAAGTGGACAGTTCCTAGAACTAAGGCCACATCCACACGAAGCCGGTGCGTTCCCGATCCGATTTTTTTTTTTCCTCGTTCTAAAAAAAAATTCCGTAAACACGGCGTCGTCTCAAGAAATATCTGCGTACACACGAAACCACTGAAACCGACTGAAAACGGTGTAGTATATATGCCAGACCAGTATGGGGCGCTGTAATTCTGCCACAGAGATACACTATACACGGAGAAGAAGACTTTGAGCATGCGCATAACCTTGCGCGCTGTATACGAACCAAGAAGAAGAAGACAAAGATTATCGCTTTTTGCTCACCACAGTTGCAGAGAAGCAATAGATTTTGCTGTATTGAAGCTAGTAGGCTTAGTAGCTTCTGCAGCACGAATACAATCATATAAGTCCGCCTTTATTGTTGTTGCTGTTACTCGTGACACAGACGACACGTGATGTGATGACATCATCGTTTCACAAAATATACGGATTGGCTGTACACACGAAACCGCAAGGGTGTCGTTTTCAGATTTATCCACTTTGGGACCCGGTTTCAAAAAATAGCGGTTTCAGTCTCCCAAAACGCCGGATCCGTGTGGACGAAACGCCAATACGATAAAAAATGTATACGTATACAGCGAAACGCGTCTCCGTGTGGACGGGCCCTAAGTTCCTGTAACTACTTGGTCAGAAAGCGGCTAATGTCGGGCCCTGTCACCGTCAGAGGTTATTTTTAGCCAAATTCTTGGTGTGTTTGCCACACATGCTTCACAACCGGTCGAACAAAGAATGTTCTGATTAGCATTATGAAACGCAGCATCGAGTGTAGCTTTTGATAGTGAACGAATATGCGTGACCTGTTGAAATACATCAGTGAATTGTTAAATGTAGTTTCAAACATTTTATTTTTAAATTATTCTGTCATAATATTGACAAAGTAAATAAATCCATGTGTTAGACAACTAGGCTATATCCCTCATTCCCATTAAGAGTAATCCACCTTTTCAAAAGTTTTGTTTATAATGCACACCTTATCTGGCTAGTACTGTATATAAAAAGTAACACTTTATGCACTGCCGTCACTGTAATATTTCACTGTAACAGAAGTCAAATAGCTGGAACATTTAGCATTTATATGATATAATTCGCCGAGATTGATTTTACAATGCTATATTATTATTATTATTATTATTATTATTATTATAACCAGTAATTTATTTTTATTTTATCTTCATTTACAAGTAAACTTTACAAGCTTTACTGAACAATGTTGCAAACCCCCCCTTTGCACCAACTAGTGTCACATGTGCCTGGTTTGTATTTAACGGCGTGGCATTGCGGCAGTGGTCCCCGTGGCGGTAATAGGCGTTTTAGTTGACTACTGAACAATAAAACTCGGTAACACTCATAAGAAAAAAACGTTGTTATTAAAATACAGCCTATAATTTGATTATTTTAATCATTGTTGTTGTTGTTTATAATAATAAATGTTTTTTTTATGCATATTTTATAGTGTTTGAGTGATGACCTTTCAGAAGTGGTTGGACAATATCAGAAGGGAATGTATTTTGGAGAGGTAATATTTAAATATATTGTTTCGCTTAATATCAATCTCTTTCTTGTCTAATGCTATGGGAACTGTATAAAATAATGCCAGACCAGTTTATTGGCAAATGACACTTATGTACTGCTCTTTGAGGTGTGTCTCAACATACATTTACAGTAAGTGTGCCACTTTGTTCAGATTTTATGTACCTGTCTTAATACGCACAATCTTTACTTTAGTGCAGCATGCACTTAAAGGGTTAGTTCACCCAAAAATGAAAATTATGTCATTAATGACTCACCCTCATGTCGTTCCAAGCCCGTAAGACCTCCGTTCATCTTCGGAACACAGTTTAAGATATTTTAGATTTAGTCCGAGAGCTTTCTGTCTCTCCATTGAAAATGTATGTACGGTATACTGTCCATGTCCAGAAAGGTAATAAAGACATCATCAAAGTAGTCCATGTGACTACAGTGGCTCAATCTTAAGTTTATCAAGCGACGAGAATACTTTTTGTGCGCAAAAAGTAAACAAAAATAACGACTTTATTCCACTATTCATTTCCTTCTCTCTGGGCCTTGAGTGAGTTCACGTAGTGTAATAGCGCAGTGCGTGTTGTACGTCACACGTAGACTCACTATTGGCCGACGCTGGTCATGTGTATGATGCGTGTGACGTACAACACAGACACGCTACGCTAATATCTTAAACTGTGTTCCGAAGATGAACGGAGGTCTTACGGGCTTGGAACGACATGAGGGTGAGTCATTAATGACTTAATTTTCATTTTTGGGTGAACTAACCCTTTAAGTGCACAGAGAAAGTGTGCAAGACCATTCCATGTCTGGAAATGCCACTAAACCCACACTATTATAGATGATGTAATTCTGGTGCTGCTTTGAGTGCAGCCTTTGCTTTGATATGATTGACCACAATATCCTCATTTCCCACCATGAACATTTGGTAAGTTTAAAAGGTACTGAAATGGTTTCGATCCTATCTCAGTGATAGATCTTTTTCAGTTAGCAATGGAAATTCCACCTTTAGTAAAAGACTTCTTCCTTTGGGGGTTCTGCAAGGTTCTATCTACTTTCCATTGCTATGCGGACAACACAATTGTACTTTCTATCAACTATCTAATGTCTAAATATCTAATATCAACTCATTGGATGCACTATTAGCTTACCTAAAATATATTAAAATTTGGATGGCATTACATATTTTGGTCCCGCTTTATATTAGGTGTCTCTAACTATAATGTACAAAAAAAAAAATGTATCAAGCCAAGGCACTCGAGAATTTAAGTAAATATATTAGGGCTGTGAAAAGATTAATCGCGATTAATCGCATCCAAAATAAAAGTTTGTGTTTACATAATAAATGTGTGTGTACTGTGTATAATTATTTTGTATATATAAATACACACACTTGCATGTATATATTTAAGAAAAATGTGTTATTTATATATACAAATATTTATATTTATATATAATATAAATTATATGTTAATATATACAGTATAAACATGCAAATATTTCTTAAATACATACATGCATGTGTGTGTATTTATATATACAAAATAATTATACACAGTACACACACATTATACAGTATATACATGCATATATTTCTTAAATACATACATGCATGTGTGTGTATTTATATATACAAAATAATTATACACAGTACACACACATTATACAGTATATACATGCATATATTTCTTAAATACATACATGCATGTGTGTGTATTTATATATACAAAATAATTATACACAGTACACACACATTTATTATGTAAACACAAACTTTTATTTTGGATGCGATTAATCGCGATTAATCTTTTCACAGCCCTAAAATATATATACAAAGCCTTTATTTAGTCATGGCTTAGGCAATTCAAATCATTTTACTGTTCATCCTAGCACAAGTGCAAATTGCTACGGCAAGGTTTCTGAAGAAGATGAAGAAACACAAATCCATTACTTCGGTATTAGGCTCATTACATTGGCTGCCAATCCATCTTAGAATTAAATTTAACAATTTGACTTTTGTGTATAAATACTTAAATAATCAGGCTCACCTTTTTACTGACTCCATATAACCCTTCCAGAACACTGAGATCAGAAAATCAAAACCTGCTTCTTCTTCTTTCTTTCTTTTATTGAGCTTTTGCTATAATGGGTCCAAAGCTGTGGAATGAGCTGCCTTTATCTATTACGTCTGCCAAGACTATACTAGTGTTTTAGAATTTGCTGAAAGCACATTTACTTTTTTGTAGCCTATAACACATTTTGGGCCCTATTTTAACGATCTGAAACGCAAGTGTCAAAGCACAAGTAACTTTGTGGGCGGGTCTTGGCGCTGTTGCTATTTTCCCGGCGGGATAAATGACTCTTGCGCCTGGCGCAAATCTAAAAGGGGTTGGTCTGAAGTAGCTTCATTATTCATAGGTGTGGTTTGGGCGTAACGTGAAATAAACCAATCAGAGCGACATCTCACATTCCCTTTAAGAGCAGGCGCGCTTGTTCTAAAGCGAATTCCTATTATAACGGCGGATTTGCCAGGAGCACGCGAGGAGCGCTTCACAGCCGAGGAGACCGACGTTCCCGTCAGGGACGTTGGGGATGGAGAAACACACCCAAATTAACTTCGGTTAAACAGGCGTATGATAATTTGGGTAAATGTATAAGCTAGATGTATGCTTTTATAATAAACTATCTATCTATCTATCTATCGTAATAATGTATGATTTGCAAAAATGATAACTGCTGCGTCTGTGTGTAGATGAGAGAATCAAAGTGTATGCGCGTTGTTGTGCACACGCTACGTTGATTAAGCTTAAAATAGCATATGAATAACATGCGCAACGCGCCACTGACTTTAAACTGTTTTTTTTTTTTTCGGTTAGTGGCGGAATTGTTTTCTAAACCTGTAAAATAGCATGAGGGAACGTTTGCGCCGGAACACGCCTCCTCTTTGCGCTGAACCGCCCCGGGGAGCGCAAGTGTATTTCTTAGTTAACCGACGTGCATCTGTGGAGGGAAAAGTCCGCTTTGCGCGGGTGCAAAATAGGAATGATACATGTGTCCGTGTACAAAGTCAATTGCGCTGGGTGCAAGATAGGGCCCCTGATGTTATATGTTGTACAGTAATATGTGGTGTAAAATGTGTAAGATCTGAACAGATTTTAAAACATTAGGCCGACTTTGTAAATGGTAACAGAGAAAAACTGGGCATGGGCATGGGCATGAATGACTAAGGGTCATACCATCGGTTCTAAGATCAAGCGAATGTTATTATATGTTAAAATAATTAATCCAATTGCCACCCACTCGAAACTATGATTTTCTCTGATTTAGATATCCGCACCCGATCATCACATTACAATTATTCTAATCCTCAGTGTTAAGCGTGATGATATGGTTACACTGAAGAAGGCTGCTTTTAAATTAACATTTAGCTATTTAAAGTAAAAGTTCTTCTTTGGCCAAACTGCATTTCCTTAATAGCCTAAACACAGACTTTACTCCCTTAAAACATAAAATGTCACTGTTTCCAACACTGCAACTTCCCGAAAACCACACACAAGAAATGAACCGCGTTCATCCCAAGCAAAGGCTGAATATAGGCTTTATTAGTTTGTCACATACAGCGCTTCACAGCCGTTACATATCAAGTAGGCCTGCTCATTACCTGATTCGTCCTGGTTCTTTCCTTCCTTTTTTGTTTTTAATTCTCCTTTTCGAAATTCATGCTTTGCAGCTTGGCCATTCTACTGATTTTTTGCAGTGATACTATTCACACCATCAGCAGAAAATCTGTAGGGCTGTGGCTTAAACACCATCTGCCAATAAACTGCAGTGATTTCATTCAGGTTTCAGAGGTTGTCATTTTGTACTAATATGCTCGACCCTTGAACGCAAAATTTAAGAACGGTCTGTGTCAAGGGAGAATCAAGACATAAAAAGTATGTGTCCTTCAGGTCGATTGCTGCAAACCAATCTCGGGGATTCTGTGTTAGCATTTTGAACGGGAGCTTGTGAAGAGACTGATTCAAAACATGCAGATCCAAGATTGGCCGTAACCCAGCATCTTTCTTGGGTACAATGAAGTAGGGGCTGTAGAACCCTGACTTCATATCAGCTGGAGGGACCGGCTCTATCGCGTCCTTGGAGCATCCAAGGAGCATCCCTGTCCAGCACAGAGGTGAACTGAATGCCCCTGAACTTGGGAAGGCGGAGGGCGAACTGAATCACATAGCCGAGTCTGATGGTTCGAATGAGCCAGCGAGGAAGCGCTAGCCAGGCCTCCATAGACCGTACAAGCAGAGTCAGTGGGGCCTCAGAGGTACCCGCAGTGGGCAGCAAGGTGGAGCACAGGGACCCGACCCAGAAGGCATAGCGTCCTGGAGTGGGGTCTAAGTGCACGGTGCAACACTCATCTGGCTGCACGGTTCGGCAGGGGGTGCATGAGAAGGCATCGCATCCTCAAACGGCACCGAGCTGCCAGCTAGCGATAAAAGAGGGGGATGAGAGAGGCAAAGAGGCCATCCTGGGAGATCGTGAGTTGAGAAAACGGTATTTGTCGGTCTCCCTCATATCTGCCAGGTTAAGCCAGAGATGGCGTTCCTGGACCACCAAGGTGAACATCGTCTATCTCAGGGAGCGTGTAGTGACTTTCGTCGGCAGAAAAAGGTCCCTTCCACGATCTAGGAACCTCTTTGTGCACTTCCAGGAAGAAAGACTACCAGTGCCCCACCCCAAGATATCAAACATCCACCCTTGAATGTTCGGGACACGGTGGAGGATTCCACTCGAGCCCAAAGCTCTCAGCGGCCCAGGAAAGCATGGCTGTCAGCTTTGGGTTAGACTCGATCACGCCATCACTGGTGGAATGACACCTTTAAAAAGATGCAGTGTCACACCCATGTTTGCTCTTTTAGGGAAATAGGCTCTTTTAAAGTGCTGAAGCGCTCAGGGAAAATGGTCACAGCATAGCTTACAGGACTGTAACAGGCTGCAGTGTGCAAATACTGCAAAAACAGCAGGACATGCCCTTTTAGATCGCGCCCACTGCTGCAGCGCCATCACACCAAAAACAAAATTAAGAGCTTTTCCCAACTCGTAGCACACTCGTTGGTGATTACAGACCAGAACAACAACAACCGCTCTGCTCCGAAGCGAAAGTTTTAATGTGCGAATGCACGTGCTCTTCCTTATATACTCACTTCGTGGGGCGGAGTGCGCAATGCAGATCTTGCATGCCAATGTCCATTGACTCGTTTAGTTTACACTCAAAGGTGATTGGGCTCTCAGGCAAGATTTAAATTTGTCAGTTCCATTCTGACGTAACTTTGAACGTGACTGACTGAAAGGGTACCTGGGTTATTATACTGTGTACATAAGCAATTTTTTGTGTACATAATTTAAATAAATTAACTTTTCTTTTCTTTTTTCCTTCAGGCAAGTTTTTTGCTTGGAAAACCAGCCAAATTGACAGTGCAGGCTCTGACATGCTGTGAAATCATTGTAATTGATTTTTACAAGGTCAGAGTACTTCTTCAGAATAATCTCCTGCTTAGAAGGTATGTTTTAAAAACGTAGAAACAAATTACATATTAGAGTAAAATCTCTGTAACATTAAAGAATATTTTATGAGAAAATTGTCAATCCTTTAGGCTAATTGTATTCCAAGGAAATCCAGAATGCGGTGCGACATTGATACTGAAAAAGCAATGCAAAAAAGAAAAATCTGATGCTGTACATGCACAAAAAATCCCATTGACATTTCAAGACCGTAGATATTCCAAGAAGTCAAAATGCTGTGAGTATTTTGAGACATAACTCTTATGTTTTGTTGTTGTTACAAATTACCGTACATTATATATCTTCTGAATCTGAACACTTCCCTATTGTTATGAATCAGTGAATCTGACTAAGCTAATCTTCATATTATTAATTTGGGCTTTATTGTAGCTGGGCAATTCCAGCGTTATGGACGTGACATTTGCAGTCAAAACTTGAAATATAAATTCTCAGAAAATGCATTTAATACCAATATATGTAAACGTCTGTTTATATATCCATACTCCCTTAATAAAGGAGTCCAGACATTAGAAAAATATCAGTCTACGCATGCGTTTTATATTTAATTTGAGGGAAATACACATGCGTTACGGACGTGACAAAAAAAATCTCTAACTTTTTGTTGCCAAAATATTTTTTAGTAATTCTGTGAATTACACTGCGCAAACCAAAAGTAATAGTACCCACCGAATGAAGAAGGGTTGGCTCTCCACAGAACATAAAATATTCATTTTATGTTATTTTTTGTTTTCGCATTTATGAGGAAAAAACAATGTTACGGACGTGACAGTTCTCCGTTACGGACGTTACCGCTCTGAAAGCGGCACTAAAATACTGCTTTAAAACGTTCACAGAGACCTCAAACAGGCATTTAAAACACCAAATATTAAGGATTGGCATTATAAGCAAAAATAATATTCGATGTTTGTTCGAAAATCGTAGCGCTCTCCCCCAACATCACCGGTAAGACGGCGTTCACTCAAATCCCGCTCCAACATTACATTTGAGTAGGCATTTAGTCTCATATTAATGTTTAAATAAAATAATTGTATTTTTTATTTCATATGTTGATTATATGAAAGGATAACAGCATGAGTAAGATCATAAGATGCGCAATATATCGGATACAGTATATCAGTGGGCAGACATGATTTTGACCAATTCTTTAGTTTTTTTTTTTTTTTTTTTTTTTTTTGAGAAAGCTTTTCTTTAATGTGAATTTCGTTTTGTATAAATTGTATCTTAATTTTAATCAATGTTTCATCAACAAATTGCTTTGATTTATTAAATAAGAAGCAAATAGGCTATAGCAGACAATATAATCAGGACACGGAGGCGCCGTCGCGTGAAGTGGAGCGCGCCTCATAAATGAACCGAAACTCCGCGTATAATGTAGGCTACTTGCCTCACATACCTAAGAAATATATCTATATAGGACGTCTGAAATGTCTACTTTTAAACTACTTTTAAGTCGTGACTCAAAATGATTGCAATATCACTATTATTTTGTCAGCTTGATCGCGGGATTATGATGAATATTCATGTTTTAACCAAGAGGGAAAAACGCGACATCCCGAAGAAGTGTCCTATGGCTATAAGACACATGCTCTTCTTTAAGTTGTACTGTATCATATACTACCTTCTGATATTCATATTTCGTCCTGTAACTGGCAGAGGAAGAGAAGATCCGTTCATGTGCACTTTATCCGCCGCGCACTGAGGCGCAATATACAGAAATATACCACGCCACAGGGTTTCCGTTGTTATGAATATGTAAAATATTGCAGTGAGACATTTTAATTGTCTATTAATAAACAAGTGTTTTCTGTGTCGGCTGCAAAGATGAAGTCTGACTCGCGATCTTCGCAGTAGTGAACGCGCCGGAGAGAAATACACATTTCATACGGATTACATCGTTTTATTTAGTTTTGAATGGTTCTGTTTAAAAGTAAAGATTTCTGTAGATAATAGATATATTTCTTTTTTTTTTTTTTAGGTGTGTGAGGCGAGTAGGCTATCTTATACGTTAAATTTCGGTTCATGGATGATAGCTTAACATTAGCTCCAGTTCAGGCGCTGGTGCCTCCATGTCGTGATTATTTATTGTCTGCTATATTTACTTTTAAATTACTTTTATTTTATACTTTATCGAGAAAATTGGATAATGAAACACTGATTAAAATTAACATACAATTAATACAAAACGAAATTCGTTTTAAAGAAAGGCTTTGTGCTTTCTGTTTGAGGTCTCTGTGAAAGTTTTAAAGCAGTCTTTTAGTGCCGCTTTGAACGGTCGCGACGCGTCTGTAATGGAGAACTGTCACGTAAGATGGTAATATTATTATTATTATAAATAATAAATCGTGTAATAATCCCGCCCCCTTAATTAAGAGGCGATATTTGACCGGTATATCATCAAAATGTCCGGAAAACGAAACCGGCACCATTTTTTTCTAGCGGAAACTCTGCCACGCCGTATTAAAGAGCGGTCTCTATTGTTTACATTTTGTTATAAAATAGACTGAATTTGAAAGTTGAGACATTTTTTCATATTAAAACTAACAAAGCACAAATATTATTGCGATTATTGGATATGCACTGAATATATGGTAAGCCTGAAACCGATCACAAGTGCATATGATTTGATGTGAAGCGTCCGTAACGGTCACGTCCGTAACGCATTATTATGGTTGTTCAGAGCAAAGTAGTGGAATGAAATGTCGATCCTAGTAAGCATGAACATAGTTTAGCTTTGCATATAAAGTTTCAAGTTATTTGCATTTATAATTGTTATATTATATAAACTTAATCTTTAAAACGTTACGGACGTGACAGAGCACTGAAGCGTCGAGACCTCTTTATTAAATCCCTTATAAATTCAACAGGCAGTGCTGTTATGACCAAATTAGTAAATTTATTTCTCAGGCATGCCTCCAACTTTCAGCAAAATGCTTTATGTTCAAATTAAGTTTTTAAAAGGGGGGTCTTTGATACCTCTTTTGAAAGCATGAAATATGGCTGGTTGAAATTAAAATTTTAGCATTGTTGCTCACCTCATATGTGGTGGAAAAACAAGGCAATTTTCTTAAAATTTCTGATACAGCACATTAATACAGTATATTACAGACCTAAATGGACAACTTAAAAGGGGTTTTGATCTTTAGGTAAAAACTTTAATTTTTCATGGTAAGGATGACCTTTGCGTGGAATTGCCCAGCTAATCAATTTAGATATTTTTTTTATTTGTGACTAATGCTTGCAAACACAGCTGACCCAAAGCTATCAAGAGAATTTAGATTTATTTCAAGTCAGTTTTATTTATTCACTTCACACAGTGTACTGTACATTGTTTCAAAGCTGTTTTATTGAAAATATTGCGCAGCACAATCCCCAGAGTTAAATTAACACTGCTTAATGTGCATATATACATACATAAAGTAACACTGAAGCAGTGTTGCAGTGAGATAATTAAGTGATGGCTGAGCATTAGTGATGAGCACCTGAATCACTGAAGGAAAGAGGAACAACTGGGCTGCGTTTAACTCCACTTTTATGCCCGGTACACACTGTACGATTTTGGGCTGTCCCAGACGAAAAATGACCAATCGTGGCAATTTCTGTGGTCGCGGCTCCTAAACAGTGGTCCTACGTCACACAGTGAGAGGTTCAAAGACGAAAGTTGTCATGGTCTTGCGACCAAAGATGGCCTGCGATTAATTGTTTGACAGTGTCAGAAATTCAGCATGATCATCTCACAGTGTTTGCTGCTACGACCTACCTCCACTGACTAGCCAACATTAAATGCCGTATTGATCAATGCGACATGGCGCTAAAACTACTTATCTCAAGCTCCATTTGCAAAATTGGCATGCCAAGTTGGCCACTTTTCCCTAGCCATGACCGCATCCATATTCTCCTCTTTCGTGTCGTCCTCTTTTTTTCAGCGCACATAAAAACCACATCATTAGTTTACCACTAGCACATGCTGATGACGTTTTATTCTTGCGTCGTAGTCTACGATTCAGTAGGTGTCATTATCGTACAGTCTACATGCATTTAGTACCAAGTTTATTAGATTCATGTCTTACAATGTGATTTGTAATGATCTTATAGGATTGCCAAAATTGCAGTCTGTAGTAGTGTTGTCACGGTACCAAAATTTCAGTATTCAGGAACCAATACCAGTGAAAATCCTCGGTTCTCGGTACCAATTTCGGTACCAAAGCTTAATTTAGATTAAATTTACATATATTAAAGTGTATATCACGGTTACAAAGATGGAAACTGTAGTATTAAAAACACTTTACAATAAGATTCCATTTGTTGGATAACATTAGATAAAATGACCAAACAATAAACAATAGTTATATACTGTCGCAGTTATTCTCCTTGGGGTTAATTTAAAAATACATTTTTAAAATCAAAAGTTAACATTATTTCTGTTAACATTATTTAATGCACAATGAATGAAGTGAACAAACATGACCAATCAAGTGTTTGTATTAAATAACATTCACAAACATTAATTAATGTTGTAAAAATATATTGTTCACTCAATGTGTTGATGTTAGATAACGCATTAAGTAATGTTAATGAGTGGTATCTTATTGTAGTGTTACCAAACTATACAGGAGATCAAACGTGCTTTATTTGGCTTGACTGTACTTTTATTTCATCCAAAACTGCATTCATATTTAATTTTAAAAGGGCTTTTTAAACCTGCTAAGAGTTATCCAGCCAAGAATAAGCCTAGAACTGCTTTTCTGACGGACTGATATTAATGACATTATGACGGCTTTTTATTTCTCATCTCCATAAATATATCTAGTAGTAAAGCTAATGCAAGGGCTAGAAATCAATTCATTCTTTGCTGATACTTTATCGTCATCATGGAGACAAGGTTTGCACTGCTTACTCCTTTCCACAAGCACTTGCTCTCCCGTGGCGTCTGTCGCTGCTATGCAACCATGAACATAGGTGCGCCTGGAAAAACGAGCACGCCGCGCCGCTTCTATTATGAGCGCGCTTGCCGCACGCCTACATTTGAAATAACGAATCTGCACGCGCAAAAACGTGCTATGTGAACGGCCCCTTATGGCAACGTGACATTAGCCTAATCCAAAATATTTCCATATGTGGCTCTTTCCTCCTTTCTTATCAACAAGTGGATTTACAAGCCACCACATCAGCAGCACCGCCGGTCGCCATTTCTCAGCCCTTTTATGAAGAGGACGCAACTCGCTTCGGGCATGCACGTGCATCAAGTACCGGGTTTGAGAAAACCTGGTACCGTGACGTAAAAAAAAAAAAGTTAGTACCGACTTGGTACCGAAGTACCGGGTCTTTGACAACACTAATATATATATATATATATATATATATATATATATATATATATATATATATATATATATACACACACACACAGTATATATGGGCCATTCTACAGAATTGGTGCAAACTGCTGTCTGACAACCAAAAAACAATTTAAGTATTCAAATTTTAGATGTTTACTAAGATCCTTCTGTTATCTATTGAATCCCACAATAATATTTAAAATATAAGTAAGCTTAATATATATAAAATCATAATTTATTGGGTACTTTCAATTGGGAGGTGGCAGACCCGAACCCTAACCCCTAAATTTCAACTTGTGAAAATTATATCAAAATTATTTTTTTTTCATTGTTGTTTTTAAAAATATCTGTTTGATTTCTTTTAAAAAGACATTTTATTTTTTGTTTTAGTCCATTGGCTGAGACTGATTTTAACCACACCCCTGCCTTTTTGATCAGGAAATATTCCTGTGTGCTTCTCTCTCATAGCCTCTTATTCATTATAGATAGGCACCATCATTTTGAGGGAAATGTGTTCAAAAGTCTGAAAATCTGTGTGTAACTTTAAGGGACGTCACTACCAAACACCTTTTTTCTGCAATTAAGCAAACTTTTTTTGTGTGTTATTCCATAAAATTAGTTTTTATGTGTGTCCAACTGTTCAGAACTGTGCTAGGTAACCATGTGCTGGCTATCATCTTTGAACTAGGCTCAAAAGTATGTCCGAAACATGGCATCATTGTTTTGGTAGTGACAAAAGGGAACACCATAATCATTTATTTCGGGGAAATAAACAACATTTTAGCAGTTATACAAATCATTAGTATCTTGATATGTTTTTTAGTAGTGTTTTAGAATGCGAGTCAAAATTCTGTAATGTGGTCGCTACCTAAACATTACCGTCACTACCGAAAATGTGCCGTCACGACCGAATTGCTTTCACACTTTTTGTCAACTAAAAAATTGCTTGACTAAAAGTAGATGCCATTTTAGAGTAAAATTTAGAAAGTATTTGACATGATGAAATATTGATTCAAGTTTATTTTTTTCATAAGACAAAAATGAGAAGGCTATAGGTTGAATAATTGAATTTCATGCACCTTATTTTAAAACAAAATAAATGTTTGTTGACAGCCAGGTATATTACCTGGTGTCATATTATCCTTCCATTAAAAAATCTGATTTTTTTTTTTTTTTTTTTTTATATATATGTACATTAGGATGGCCCTTATAGAGACAGAGCGCAACGCGTCATAATCTGAAGACCACGCCCACCCAGGGGGAAAACAAACCAACCGTCCCCATTGACTTTGCATTGCGAGAGGCTGCCTCCTTGTCATTTCTTGCTTCTAACAAAAGACAGAAAAATGCCTAAAAGCTGCTATGTGACAAGGTGTACAGAAAACAAGCTAAGAAACCCAGAAATAAGTTTTCATAAGCTGTCGACCCCAAAAAACGAGCGTTTGAGGACATAAAAGTGGATACAGGCTGGAACGAATGGGTAAATTGTGGGATCCTGACACTCAAGCTGTGTCCCAATGTGAAGGCTGCATCCTCCGAAGGCCGTATTTGAAGGACGATTGGCCGCATTTGAAGGCCGATTGCGTCACAGCGGCGCGACGAAGGACGTCCCAATTCAAAGGCTGCATCCTTGGAAGGTCGCATTTGAAGGCCGATTGCGTCACGCGGCTCGATGAAGGCTGTCCCAATTCAGTTCTGCATCCTCCGAAGTCCGTATTTGAAGGCCGGTTGCGTCATTGCGACGCGACGAAGGCTTCCCTGATTCAAAAGCGACGCCAAATGCGTCCTTCGTTTCCCCGTGAAAGGAAGGATACATAAATGAACACTTAGCGGCCTATCTTACCCTATTCTACCCCATAAGTCATTGCGCGCCGTTGACGACAGCATTTATTTATTTATTTCTAAAGGCGGTCGAGACTAGAGATCGGTGGTGGACAGCAAATTCACATTTAAATGTAAGTATTATGTTTTCATTTATTTAAATGGCTAGCGAAACCGAGTTAAAGTTTATTATAAACTTCATCTTAACTCCTTCGTCACTATTGCGTGGCTTCATTTGTCAGGTAGTTTGAGGCAAAACTTGTGCTAATATTAGTTTAACGACCTATTTGTAATATTTGCACTAGTCTATCTCACTTGTGTATTAGGCTAAAAGAAATATGCTAAAGAAGTAAGCCCACAACAATAAGAAAAGCAGTTGATAAGGCAATGGGGTTTCACTTTTATGTGTTTTTGTAGTGCTGTCATGCAAGCTATGTGGTTTTAACCAAATTTGAGTATATAGAAATATGATTTCTTAAGTATTTTGTATGCATGTCTTGATGTGTCATATTTTGCAGTGTTAACAATGCACTTAAGATTGCACCCCTGTGTTAAGCTTTTTTAGAGCAATTCAGGAGAAAAAAAAACATGTCTTTGCTGAAATGTATTGTGCTGTTGTTGTTAACAAGCCATGGTTAATTTGCTCTGCCCTTAGGATTGCAAGTGTCCTGGGACAGGTGAGGGTGTGAGTGGGAAACCCACTGCTGAAACTCGGCCCTGGTTTGTCCTCATGGCCCAGTTCAGCAGTGGGTGCCCACGGTGAGGAGGAGCCAGCACCAGCAGCAGCAGCACCAGCACCAAGGCAGAGGCGAAGAGAGCAGGGAGAGGATGGACAGGCTGTTTTCTCTTCTTGAGAAAATGATTGAATTTTTTTTTTTTTTCATATTCTTTAACTTTTTTCATTATTTTTTAAAAGGAAAGAAAATCTGTACATTTTTTTATGCAACTTTAAATGTGTAAATAAAAGAGAATGAATTGTTCTGGACATAATTTCTACTTGAAACAAACTCTTGTAGGCCTATACCTTTTTTTTTTTTTCAAATAAAATTGGTAAATGAAAATCATTTGTTCCATGGGCTACATTAAAGTACTTTTTCCAACTATTAACAACATACGTTAAACATATCAAAATCAACAAACATTTACAGTACATAAAATAAGAAAAAAATGATGTAGACTTTTATTAGAATTTATTAGAATAATAATTAGACTTTCAAAAAGAGTAATTTCTGAAAAAAGTACTTTTAATAACAAGTTTTTAGTATCAAGAGTAAAACTAGAGGTATGTATTCTGCAGGGGAAAAAACTCCTTGTCAGGGTTTTTATTATAGTTTGTATTTATATTATGACATGCATTTTACTTCTGAATATTTTCAAGGTTGTTACATTATATACTTTTGTGTAGTTTAATGTAAAATCATATGTGAGGGGAAAAAAGGTACTTCAGTAGGTTACTTCACATTTGTACGTGAATATTTAATGAAATATGCAGTTCCGAAAATTAAAGTCCCATATCAGTTTGAAAATTAAAGTCTCATATAAGTTTGATATGTCCCATATCAAAGGGCTCATCTGAAGCGCTCGGACCGGTCTAGCCTACGGAGGATTGTTCTTGTCGCCTGGCAACCGTGACAGCTGCCGATCACGAGCGCGAGAAATACTGGACTTTTTTTTTTATATTCAATTGGGTTTTATTTTCAAACAGGGCTAAACCGAAAATACATGACCTGGCAGCGCCAGGGCTGAAACATCCTCACCATGTCCTCCAGTAAAATATAAAACATAAAAATGACAGTAGCCAATTCTGGCTCCATAGCTGTTTACTCAATTAGGCTATATCAAATGAATGATCAGGATGGCAGCTGTCCTCTCGCACCGTTGAGGAGCGGTGATCAGAAACAACTGGTTGCGCAATTAGGAAATCATATGAAGGCTACATGGTGCGTCCTTCGAGGACGCATAGGCTGCATCCTTGAAGTCTTCAGTCCTTCGAAGGATGCAGCCTTCACATTGGGACACAGCTTCAGTATGCACTAAAAATACACTACATCTGCAGTAAGTTAAACATTTGGTCACTGGTGAGTCAAATATCCAAATGTCAGTTTTATATATTATATTTCTGTAAGATAAACTATCCTGTGTCGCCGATTACGGTCTCCTCCAGCGGGCGTACGTTAGTTCTCAGAGTAATGAGACACGTGATGCTCTGTCTCAACTGCCTGTATCCACTTTTATGTCCTAAACACTCGTTTTTTGGGGTCGAGAGCTATAAAAACTTATTTCTGGGTTTTTTAGCTTGTTTTCTGTACACCTTGTCACACAGCAGCTTTTAGGCATTTTTCTGTCTTTTGTTAGAAGCAAGAAATGACAAGGAGGCAGCCTCTCGCAATGCAAAGTCAATGGGGACGGTTGGTTTGTTTTCCCCCTGGGTGTGGGCGTGGCCTAAATGCGCTCTGTCACATTTTTTATTGGAAATCTTAACCTCTTACCCCCTCATTTGTTTCTCCACTTGAAGTATATAATGTATGCAAAATACCATCCAGATAATTTGTCATTGAGGGTATGTTCAGTGCATATTTTTATCAACAGTTCTAAACAGTATTAATCAGGGTTCTTTGGCTTGTAACAAAAGCAGAACCCTTTTTGGTGTTAAATAGAACCCTTTTTATAAGATTCCATAAAGAACCATGCTTTGTAAGTGCCGGGGACGCATTGTTCCCTTTAAATATGCTGGGTTAAAATCAACCCAATTCGGGCCAAATATGGACAAAACCAACACTGTTTTTTTTTGTTAAATGTTTGTTTTATTTTACTGAACTATTGTTTAAAAATGACTATATTGCTGGGTTAAAATGAACAAAACTAAATAAGAAATTACAATCAAACAAAGAATTACTAGAGTAACAATGCAGACAACAGTAATAATCAAGAGATGAACATTTAGCCCAGGAATGCCCGAAAAGTAGAGGAGTGCCGTAAGGTGCAGAAAGGAGAAAAAGGTGTTTCCATCATGCAAAACAATCAATGCTGACTGGCACATTTAGCTGACGGACATTTCATCGCTGTATGAAATATTTACTTGCAACACAATAAAGACTTTATAGACTAGGTAAAATGTATACAAACCTTTATTTTACTGAAAAAATGCACCAATTTGGCACAGTGGAGAACTGCTCTCTCCTGACGAGGATGCAGAAAGCCTGCGTTCTGTGTATCTCACAGCTGGGTTGTTGTGTCGGATGGCGGCTGAGTAACCCAAAATAACCCCCAAAAAAGCCAACTGGCTCAACCCAGCATTTGGGTAGAAAAAAATAATCCAGCATTTTTTTGTGTATTAATCATATTTAATCTCACGTTAAAGCATTCACGTTGACACTTGGATGCACTTGTAGAACGGATTACAATTATGATCTATCTCAGAATAGGTTTGTTTTTATTACTAACATTAGACAAAGTCTTGAGCTTTTTCTGCAACCTGTTTCTCTTGCAAAGCTGTTTGACTGTGTTCTTCCTCTCATTGTCAGTGTCATTGGTCAGTGTCAGCACCACCTATTGAATTGGAAAGAATTTGTTTTGATTTAGCCTTACAAATATCGGTTCTGTTTTTGGAGTGAAAAGGCTGTAAGGATTTTGGGTAATACTTTACAATAAGGTCTCATTTGTTAAAAAATTTTTTATGTATTAACTAACATAAAAGAACAATGTAACATTTGTTTCATTATTTATTAATCTTTGTTAATGTTAGTTAATACAAATACAAAGTCGTTAATTGTTCATGTTAGTTTACAGTGCATTAACTAATGTTACAGCTACACTGTGTAACTTTTTAAGTTGATTCTTAGCTAAAAACACTTTGTTCTATCAAAAGTATATGTGCTCATTCATGTGTAATTACTTCCACCAACTAATCAAGTATTCTCGTAAGCGTAAAATCTGCCATTTATAATACATACGAGCGAGTCGCTCGAGTGGCGGCAGCCATGTTGCGCCTCCATCTTGAAAATACATTCGCCAAAGAGGGACATACCTGGAAATTCAAGCTTTGCCTTTCGCGTTTTACACTCAGTGACACCGTGACGAATGCGAGGGGGAGATTACTCGCGACTGCCGGCAGATTTGAAAGATTGCTGAAGAGTAACTCCTATTTTCGAGGACATGTAGCAGAGTCGCCAAGGAAGCCAAAGAGAATTAAAACGTCAACGCGACAGGCAAATCAGCAAGACCAAAGTCAATACTGGAGTAACTTTTCCCAGGAAAGAGCTCATGAGGAGCAAAGATTTTAAAACGGCCGCCGAAGTTGCCTGCTTTCTTCTCAAAAGGTAATTCAGCCTATTTGAGTAAATTCGAAGTTTTATAGTTGCTTTTCTAACCATAGCATGGTTGTGCATAACGCCAGAACGACCTCTAGTGTAACTTGCGTTACTTTTCCTCGCGTCAATGGTGAAAAGTATTGTTTACCTTGTAACATAAATCTGTGCTGCGACGGATCACAGGTGATGAATAGTCGAACTGGAAGCCATGTTAATCTTGGAATAATACGGCCACCGTAGGAGTTAAAACGCCCTCGGAATTGAAAGGAAAAGAAACTAATATTCACTGGGTAGTCATATACAATTTCACCGCTAGATGGGGGAAAATATGTGTATTTTCACACAGTGTAGCTTTTAACAAATACAACATTTGATTTGAATAATGTATTAGTAAATGCTGAAATTAACATTAACTAAGATTAATAAATGCTGTGGAAGTATTGTCTATTCTTAGTTCATGGTTAACTAAAGTGTCTAACTACTGAAACCTTATTGTAAAGTGTTACCGTATTTAAAATCAAAGCAGAAACCTTAGATTATTTTACCTACTGAGAATTTACATATATTTATCTGTCTAGATGTGGAGGACTTTGGAAACATTCCCATGTATGCTGGATCAGAGGAGGAAACCATTCAAGTGAAACTGTTCAGAGAGAGGCCGAAGTAAGCAGAAAGTTATTTTGGTGATGTGAAATGTATGCAGTGCCATCATGTACAGCTGTTAATGACTTGCTTTTAATGTGAATGATACAGTTCATAAAATGTAATGTAATTGTCCTTTTCATTAACACATCACATAGTGCCCTTTTACGTCAAAACTAGGCAAGGTTACTTCCTGACCTGTTGTAACTTAATGCTTTATCTGAACAGTCAAATATAAGCAAAACCACTTTAACTTCAAAGCAATAATTTAAAGGGGTGGTTGATTATGATTTGACTTTTCTAACTTTAGTTAGTGTGTAATGTTGCTGTTTGAGCATAAACAACATCTGCAAAGTTACAACGCTCAAGAGTTCAAAGCAAAGGAAGATATTTGCTTTTAAAGAAAAGGACTACAACAAACGGCTGGTAGAGACTACACGACATTCCTCCCGGGTTAGTGACATCACCAACCTTAAAATGTACATAAACCCCGCCCCCGGGAACACGCAGTCCATGTTGAGAAGAGGAAAAGTTGTTGTATAAGAGTACATTTGTGAGTCAGCTCAAACTTTAGCATCCATCTTTTCACATGCAATAGAAAGTCACTCTGTGTGCATGTCACAACAGTTCCTATACGAGCGATTTATAGATTTATCATGACAGAATATGCTAAGTGAAGATAGTTAACTCCACATCAGCAACATAAATTCATCTACTAACCATTCAGAGACGTCCTGTTGCATTCTACATGTTGTCACTTCTTCTTGAGTCTCTCCATCTTTGTTTGACTCCGTTTTAACATTAAAGGCAGAACAGTTTCTGTCATTTTAGTGTGTCACGAACTCTTGAAACCCCGCCCTCTGCAGCAGCTCATTTGCATTTAAAGGGCCAGGCACAAAACGGTGTGTTTTTGCGAACCCTCAAAAAGTGACAACTTTAACATGCTATATAAAAATATCTGTGGGGTATTTTGTGCTAAAACTTCATCAGAGATATATTTTACATCTTGTGAAAAGGGCATTTTACCACCCCTTTAATTATTTGTTATTTTAATCTATTTACAGGTCCAAAAAAATTGTTAATAGTTTAGAAAAATCTGAAAGCATTGTAACTTAATTGATATGCATTCCATTGCATTGAACTGATAAACTATTGAGGAAATAGTTCACAAGAAAGTGAAAATTCTGTTATGAGTGAGTAAACGTGTGGGTGAACTATTCTTGTTTTTGTCTCTACAGCACTTTAATGGAGCACATTGTATATTTCTTCTTGTGGTCATGCCCATCCTTTTTCTTAATGAGGTAAATGCAGTGCTACTGTGGTGTTTTAATTATACTGATACAGTTAAAGATGTTTCCTGAAAATAACGACCTCACATCAGGAAGAAACCTCGAAAAAATTGGAAGCATCAGTATTTTTCTTACAATTATTAAAAATTAAAACATTTTTGTTACATTATTTTAACTCAGCACCCTAATTTATAAGCATTGCAGCACTTTTATGTAATTACTTATTTATTTTGTTGCAGGAGTACCATCTTGCCCAGCTGCTCATTTTATGTTCAATGGGAGCTTTTCCGGAGCGTGTTGGCTGTCACTGTCAGCATCAGTTCCTCTTTGCTTTTTGCATTTCTACACTTCAGTATTGAGCTGTGGATTGTTTGTTACATACTTGGATTGTTTTGTTGGGTGGACATGTATGTCCGCATGCATGTTGCTTTCTATGAAGGCAATGAACTCAAAGTCGACCCCTTAGAAACAGCACGTCATTATATCAAAAACGGTTTCCTAGTGGATTTCATAACCTGCTTTCCTTGGGAACTTGTGGGTTGGATTTTGATTTCACCATTCAGTGAGAACGGATTTTATGCCAATAACGAAGCGTTGCATGTTTATGCATGCTTCAGGATTCCACATATTTTCCAGTTATATCGCATTCCCTCTGTATTTTCATTCTTGCAGGCTGACGTTGCTGCAGGAACGAACATCATTTGTTGTTTTAAGTTATTTTTATATTTCACTCTTTTTGTGCACTTCGGCACTTGTATTATCTTTGCAAGTGCATGCCCTTTAGGGAACCTTGATGCAAACATCAGTAATTATTTATTACCAATGGTAAAGCACAACTGTACAACATTGTCCTGGGTGACACACTTGGACATCTCTTTTAATGTTGAATTTGGTACGTGCTGTTCATCAAACCTTTGACAATTGAAACTAATTCATGTTTTATTCATCATATTTTTCATATTTCTAGTAAATTAAAATAAATCAGTTTATTTAAAGCTTTAAAATTATGCATTTTTTTTTTCTTTCAGAGACTTTTACTTTCCAGCAGCTGTATTTAATGAGCTTTTACTTTATCACTACAACAATATGCAGTGTTGGATTTGGGGACATCCATCCATTTGTAACTTCATCGGTAAGTATCATAGCAGTCAAATATTAGACGTCAAAGACGTGTAGGTGACGTTTCACCCATAAAGTAAAAGCAATCAATCAATCAGTACATACATACATATGAATAATACATTAATAATAATAATAATAATAATAATTTTGCTTTAAAAAGAAACACATTTATATTTTTTTTTAAGAAAAATACATCCCTCCCTCGAAACCTTTCTTTCTTTCTTTCTTTCTTTCTTTCTTTCTTTCTTTCTTTCTTTCTTTCTTTCTTTCTTTCCTTCCTTCCTTCCTTCCTTCCTTCCTTCCTTCCTTCCTTCCTTCCTTCCTTCCTTCCTTCCTTCCTTCCTTCCTTCCTTCCTTCCTTCCTTCCTTCCTTCCTTCCTTCCTTCCTTCCTTCCTTCCTTCCTTCCTTCCTTCCTTTCTTTCTTTCGTAATGATAATAGGAAGGAGATGTGGTTAAAAACAATCATAAGCTTTGTTGTGCTATTTTTTTCTCTTACATTTTGAGAAGAAATAGAACCAAGGTTTGTAATATTCTGCCATATATTAGATTGAGATCAATTGAGATTTAGTTATAATGTTAAAAGTAAACTGTCAGATTTGAATTCACTCTTGTTTAAATTTAAGCCTCTTTATTTTTAACCGACAAATCAAAGCCCATTTTTTCGTATTTCACACAATGTTTCTTTGTCATATTCATGTATAGAGACTTGCTTTCTTTATGCATCTCCAGCTACTGACTTTTCTTTGTGCATAAACAACATTTTCAGAAAGTTCTGATGATTTTCCTCATGATTGCTGCGACACTGTTTTGTGGCTGCTTGTCAGGCACTGTAACTGCTATGCTGGCGAACACAGATGCTATGAGAGCTGCTTATACAGAGAAAACTGACAGCATGAAATTGTTCTTGAAGGTATTTATTTTCGCCCAGAGTCTGTTTATTAAAGGTATGAAAAAAAAAAAAAAATTGGATAAAAGAAATTCCTTTTGTTGATAACTAATGTATCGTTTAATTAAAATACAATCAAAAACAGTAATATAGTAAATTACTGTTATTATAAAGTACTGTTTGAAAGTCTTTTTCTGTTTTGTTTTTTAGCTTTAATGGCAAAGCCTTATTTTCAGCAATCATTGATCCAATCTGTTTAATACAATATGTGTTGTATAATCTTTCAGAGATGCTTCTAATGTGCTTTTTTGGTCACTAAGGAACATTCCTTATTAGCAATGATGAAAATGATTGTGCTGCTTAAAGAAGTCTGGAAACAGCAGTGAGCAAAATTGAAATGAGCAAATCAATGTTCATTTTCAAGTTGTATTTCGGTATAAAAATGGCTAAACAGAAACACGTCCACGCTGCACGGGATTCTTTGATGAACAGAGATTTTGAATACAGTATTTATATAAAATGGAAATAGTTATTTGTTACATTATAAATGTCTTTGGAGTGACTTTTGATCAATGTAATTCCTTCTAGTCGAATGAAATTCTTCCAAATGATGTCTCCTAATGTTAGTGTAATATGTGCTTTGTATTAAATCACTTTCCCTCCTTTTTTTTTAAGAGCCACAAAATAACCGGGGCTTTATATGACCGAGTAATTGGATTTTACACATGCCGATGGGCGTACACAAAAGGATTTGATCAGGATAAACTGTCTGAGTATTTGCCCTCTTCACTAGTCAGTGATATTTCAACAGTTCTTTACGCTGATTTCATAGCAATGGTAAAATATGTTCTTGGCTATTACTAATGTAACAATGACTGTAGAATGCCACATTAATTCTGTAAATGCATCATCTCTTTTTCTAGCTGTTCGGTCATAAAATCCCGAGGAAGTCAACACACCCGTCTGAGATATGTCATTTGTCTAATGTGGCAGTCGACAAAGCAGGGAAACTCTTTGTAATAACACGATTGACAACCTCATTTGCTCTATCTTGTGCATGTGTTGCTATTTTTACTTTTGGTTTAGAATTAAATACATGTTGAATTGGCTGATTATTGTAATAAGCTGAAACACTCTGACTTACAAGGTGTTGTTTACAGGGGCCATTGTTTGAGAAGATCTTAACAAAGGAGTCTCTGGAGCAATTAGAATCTGATGGATGCTTCATTCGCTTATTAGCCAGGAGTATGTCACAATGCCTGTACAGAACCGGTGACCTCATATATAGGCAAGATGACATTGGATCAGAGGTAATTATCATTAATATTATTATTATTAACAGATAGTTAGGTACTGTGGATCTATAGAGCCACAAAACTTTGATTTCTATGTTTAAATATACATGTAAAATGATGATCTTTTCCCCTAATGTTTAATGTCATACGAAATTTTGCAGTAGGTCATTTTGAATGAATTTCTTGCAAGCATTATGAAAAGTTAACGGACACTTGAGACGTTGACCTCTGATTGCTGTTTGTTCATAGTTTCAAGCTGAACTCACTAAGATCAAGAGCACTGGAAACATGTGCATCTGAAAACTTTCATTTTATATTCAAAATTTTGACTGTCCTTAATATGAGCCTGAAAGTGTAACAGAGCATGCTTATGATTATGTTTAAAAATTGCACTTTTTTTTTTTTTTTTTTTTTTTTTTAGATGTATTTCATCCAAAAGGGAGAAGTGGGGGTTTTATCAAATGATGAATCAGTCGTTCTTTTCAAACTAAAACCTGGACATTGTTTTGGTGAGAGAAGTTTGCTGTTAGGAGAACCAAGACCTGCCACAGCAAGGTTAATATTGCTTTTATTTATTTCATGTTAGTTAGTTAGTTAGTTAGTGGTACATTGAGTATGTTGGTATGTCTGGATAATGAGATGGGTTTATAGTGCACGTGCCGAACACATCTTTCCACACGCATGGACATAGGACTATACTTTGAAAGGCTTGCATGCTCAACTGTGCGCATGAAGCAGGAGCAGAAGATGGAAAATTAAGTATACCCGGGCCTTAACTGTGTGCTTTATGCCAATGAGTTCCACAGGGGAAAGAATGGCGTGTCTCCCCTCGGATGCCAGCAACCAATCACAGCACTCGAATGGAGATGCGCCAAATTGCAATCTCGTTCTCATCAGAAAGGGATAAAGGTACCTTTGCAACAGACACTCTGAGTCTCCGGCCTGTTAAGGTGAGACAACAACAGATACAACACCGTTCTGGGTCTCAGTCCTGTAAGGGGAGAGATTAACAGTTACGCTGTCCTGAGTCTCCAGCTTGTAAAGGTGAGGCAGAAACAGGTTCCATGCCCTGAACCTCCAGTCTAACAAACACTGCATTCAGAGTCTTTGTTGAGCGAGACAGTAACAACTGCAGCACGTTTCGAGTCTCCATGCCAGAGAGACAAAAGCGGATTGACTAGTCTGAATCTCTAGCCCAGAGATGCAAAAGGCATACAGAGACATTTGCAATAAGGTTAAGCTCAAGAGAGCAAACCTTCACTTTAAGGTAACTTCGTCTGCATGTTCCGGATTGTTAAGGACCTTCTGCACCTACTTCAAGGCCTCATCTGTGTGTCCCAGATTTTAGGACCCTTTTGGTGCTTCAGGAGATCAGCATCGCACAGAGCTTCGTGTTCAAGGCTTTCGAAATGGATTGTTGCCCAACACAACCAGTGGAAAATGTCACCGCCATCGGACTACTCACTCGACCACGTGGAACATAAATATCACTTAACAAACCTCTTTCCAGAGACCTTGGCATTGTTGTAAATTATCAGTATATGATTTTCTATTATTCATTTGAGGTAATATAGCTGATGTTAGTTAACACAAATAAACAAAAGGACATTTTTACGTCTTCAGACTTAATGAAGAAGTTCGTTAGCTGGGGCTGTTAAAGCTTTCCGCTGAGAAGTGTGGCTGTGTGCACAGACTCTTATTGATTCTCCCAAAGACTATGTAAATTAAGCCTACAACTGAAAATTGGCTAGTCAGACACTAGCCTTAAGGGAATGCTAAACGGACAATGGACATGAACTAGAAATATAATGAAAAACTTTGCCAATTTGCTGTATGTGTAGCTTACTGATTTCCCCATTTGTTTTTCAGGGCTGCAACAAACTGTGAGCTGTTTGTGTTTTCGAAGAAAAGCCTTGATGAGATTTTGAAGCATTATCCTAAGATTTACACGCGTTTGCAAGGAACAGCTGGCACAATAAAAGAACCGTTTCACAAAGAAAAGCATCAGAGAAACACATTAACAAAGCCTGACTCTACAGCAGAGACTTTCCCTCAAGCTGGATGTAAGTTGTCTGAAATCCTTTTTAAAGTGTATCTATTGCATTTAATATGTAAGATGAGCCAGTTGCATAAACATAGCCGCTAAGTTAAGACTGTCTTAAAGGGATACTCCACTTTTTTCGGAAATATGCTCATTTTACATCTCCCCCAGAGTTAAACAGATGAGTTTTACCGTTTTCGAATCCATTCAGCCGAACTCCGGGTCTGACGGTACCACTTTTAGCATAGCTTAGCACAGATCATTGATTCTGATGAGTCCAGTAGCATTTCTTTCAAAATGACCAAAGAGTTTCAATATTTTTCCTATTTAAAACTTGACTCTTCTGTAGTTAAACCGTGTACTAAGATCGACGGAAAATGAAAAGTTGCGATTTTCTAAGCCTATATGGCTAGGAACTACTCTCATTCCAGCGTAATAATCAAGGAACTGTGTGGCTGTACCATGGGTGCAGCAGGCGTAATGATATGACGCAGCGCCTGAAAATAGTCCCCAGCTCGGTAACTTCTTCCAACGTGACCGGGACTAAGTTTGTCTAACCTATTAGACCTATTTTCAGGCGCTGCGTCATATCATTACGCCTGCTGCACTCATGGTACAGCCACACAGTTCCTTGATTATTACGCTGGAATGAGAGTAGTTCCTAGCCATATAGGCTTAGAAAATCGCAACTTTTCATTTTCCGTCGATCTTAGTACACGGTTTAACTACAGAAGAGTCAAGTTTTAAATAGGAAAAATATTGAAACTCTTTGGTCATTTTGAAAGAAATGCTACTGGACTCATCAGAATCAATGATCTGTGCTAAGCTATGCTAAAAGTGGTACCGTCAGACCCGGAGTTCGGCTGAATGGATTCTAAAACGGTAAAACTCAACTGTTTAAAGGAGAACTCCGGTCAATTTTAACATTGAGCTCATTTTTTTGTACATTTGGAGTGCTGTCAATACAGAGAACAACGACAAAAATCGGTGTTGCCTACACCGAGTTATTCTATTTTTAAAATTTGCACCCTATTGACTTCAATGGGGCAAGTAGTAAGCCTGCTTTTTAGCCTCTTAACATCCTTTAAGTGTCATTACAAGTGCACAGAAAATGTGAGTGATTCCTTCCGAGTGAACACGAGTGGATCTGACTGCAGTAGATGTTAGAGATATTAATAAAAATGAAGTTAATTCAGCCAGCGCTCATACCTTTGTTTACATCCTGTTTTCGGTGGAAGGCCATAGTAATCGATTGTCGAGTTCACGCGCATAGGTTTAGTACCTATGATCACGCGCGTGAACTCGACAATCGATTACTATGGCCTTCCACCGAAAACAGGATGTAAACAAAGGTATGAGCGCTGGCTGAATTAACTTCATTTTTATTAATATCTCTAACATCTACTGCAGTCAGATCCACTCGTGTTCACTCGGAAGGAATCACTCACATTTTCTGTGCACTTGTAATGACACTTAAAGGATGTTAAGAGGCTAAAAAGCAGGCTTACTACTTGCCCCATTGAAGTCAATAGGGTGCAAATTTTAAAAATAGAATAACTCGGTGTAGGCAACACCGATTTTTGTCGTTGTTCTCTGTATTGACAGCACTCCAAATGTACAAAAAAATGAGCTCAATGTTAAAATTGACCGGAGTTCTCCTTTAACTCTGGGGGAGATGTAAAATGAGCATATTTCCGAAAAAAGTGGAGTATCCCTTTAAGAACTAGTCTGACTACTAGCAATTAGTTAACTTATGGCTAATCAGTCTTACTTTTCAGATTCAAAATAGACCAATTTTTATTTAACTGACTTAAAAAAAAAAAAAGTCTTGAAAAAACAATTAGATGACTAATTTGTAAAACTAATCTAAGCAGTTTATGCAACTGGCCACAGGAACACAATACATGGCTTTTAAACCACCAACATTTCTTTACATCTCATTTTTAGGATCATTTGTCGTAGATAACCTCAACCAACGATAAAACTCTTATACATGTGAAATAAGAATGAAATAGAGCCTCATAAACAACTGGCTTGCCAAGTTGTTTGTGTACTCGTTTTTGCAAGGAAAATATGGCAAGATAAAAACTAGTGTATTTAGTTAATACGGTAAACAATTTAATACTATGTTATTGATATGCATAATAAAAGAGAGCAGAGGTGTACTTCACATGTTATATACAGGGTTCCGTTATCATGGAAAACTTGAAAATATCAGGGAATTGTTCTTAAAAAATGATAAAATATGCTAATATGCATGTCTTTTTTTTTATTGTGTTAAAGGTAGGGTAGGTAATCCTTTTTCTAAAAAAAAAAAACATTCCAAATTTGTTTAGACTGTCTTTATATACCAATACATAATTAAAATGTAAGTACTCTGAAAAAGAAAATATAAAAATCGAGTGACTGTAGACCTTTTAATCTGCAATAAACACAGCTCATTATTTCCATTCACTCCCACCCCCTCCCATCTGAGCTCCTTCCAAAGCCACGACCCCAAAACACATGAACGCGCGACGCCAAACGCTCAGGCTGGAACAAGACGCATTTATTACCTGAGACGAGTGGAGAGGAAGGAGCGCAGTACATACAGTGACATCATGTCAGAATCACATGTAATAAAATACCTAACTTTATCACTATGAATATAAACAAATAAGATTTCTTTTAGTACTCACTATCAAGCTAGCATATCGATAATGGTAAAGTTTCATTCGGTAACGAGCTATATTTATAAGGCAAAACTAAAAACAGGTTGCATTGATACACGTTTTTCCATTACCATCAGTTACACTGTGATGAAGGTGAATTTCGTGTAAGATTCATAACATATACGGTGTTTTGCATGTAAGAGTTTCCATGATGAAAACATTGTTGACTCTAATGAAGACTAACGTACACTCCGAGTCCGGAGACAAGTACCGCATCGTCGGTTCGAGGACAGGTCCGGGGTTGAGGGCGAAGCAGAGGAGTTCGTTCAAGAGTGCGGGCAGGGTCCGAGGAAGTAGTTTTTGCCTTGTTTGCCTTCGCTGACTGCATATGCAGGTGCTTTGAGCTGAATATTTCCGGGAACGGTGACATGTGATGAGTGCACGCAGGGCAGCGCGCGCAGTGGGGCTCGGGCACGAGACATGAAGGCATCTGATTGGTTCTTTACCAAGCGGCAACCTCCCCGTCTCTCTCTTGAAACCAACACGGAAGTGAGTTAAACTGCAATTCATTGACTGGCCGCTTGGCCTGGCTGCAGAAGTGAGTCAAATCTGTATCTCCCTCATGTTAAAATTACCAACTTTACAGCAGAAAAAAATATGTTTACAGCCTGGATCTCTCTGTGGCTTTGGTCTATACAGCTAATTTTGCCCTTCATAACAACTGTGAGGGGGGTGAATTATTTTATAACTCGTCCGTTTAGTTGATTAATATTTAAATTTAAGGGTGTGGCCAGTGGCCACTTGAGTGACAGATGGATTGCCGCTGTCAGTGCTAGCCGTTTGTCTGCTGTTACTAGCCGTCACTTCACCTCAGCAAATGTTGCTGCTGAACTTGCCATCTCTGCAGTGTTTGTGCTTTTTTTCGGGATTATTTCATACAATTTAATACTTGGGTACAAAGCCCACGTCTTTGGATTCCGTCGTTATCGTTCGAGAGAACAACCAGCGCTGTATTTCAGTTGTTTTCCTCCGTGAACCTGCACTAATGGATGTCTGACAATTTCGTTGCTTTTTGGGGTTTTCAAATTTAAAACGTCAATAAATACTCGTTCGTTCTGCTCTCACGGAACAGATGGATTATAATATGCTTATGTACCGTCAGATGAAATCATGCAGGCGTCGGCGCTTTCTCCGTCCATGCAATAAATGCACATGAATGAGCGCGGATTTTCTAGCGCATTTACTTGCACTTCAAAGGCAATATATCTATGGTTTAACCCATTTGAGAGACGGCCAAAATCAGAATTTAAAATGGACTGAATAAGCTCTCTACGAATTTGAGCAATGCCGCGCTGACGGACCATGAAAGAGTGACGGACATTTATGCACATAAATCACTGTCACACACAAACACTCTCGAAGTAATACACAGTCTCACTTGTAGCCATGTCTTTTAACTATTATAATATTTCGAAGGGCAAAAATAGGAACGTTTAATTGGCTTTACATCATCAGCTAACTCGATCACGTCGAGCTAGGTGATTTCAGATAGCCAGCCCAGGCTCCTCAGCTCCACTCACGCCCCGCCTGTTTGCCTATTTTCTGTTATCCGGGAGTGACGCAAGGCCAAGATGGCGATGGCCGGCTCCGCCCACTTTAGGCTTCAAAAATGCTCTTCAGAAACCTACGGGTGACGTCACGGACACTACGTCCATATTTTTTTACAGTCTATGTTCTTTACATTCGCACCGAATGGCAGTGATTGGTCAGAGTTTTTACTGTCCTGCAGCTGCTACAGAGGTCTGATTTTTTTCATTCCTTTTTCTAAACACATAATGTATTGACTACTCTCAGGATGGAAGGACCATTTCACCCAGTATAAAAAAAAGTGTTTCTGAACAGGATTACCTACCCTACCTTTAAGTGTATCGTGTCAGTTTTCTCAGTGTGGGCACATCTTGTGTCCATGTCACGGTATCGACAAACAGGGAACTCCTTTGATTTCATTTTTCATTTTGATTTGATTTCAAGATGCATTTAATTCTTTGTATTTGCATATTATAAATATTTATACTTTTATATTTTGGAGCAACTAACCCCACTCCTACCCTAAACCTACTTACTTCTCAACAATATAAAACAAGTAACAGGCCAATAAAAGTACAGAAGTACAGTCACAGGTATTTATTGCAAAAACTGACCAAAAACAGTATAAACGTATTACAAATAACTCATGTTGCATTCCAAGTCTTCTGAAGCCATATGATATCTTTATGTGAAGAACAGAGTGGATATTAATGTTTTAATCGCTGAAAATAACCCCCCTCCGTGAACGCACGCAGTCATATCTCATTCAGAAGATATACCCAACTCTTTAGCTTGATGCAATCGGTCACGAGACACACGACAGCCAATGCTCACAATCAAAGCTGACGTAATGCTTCTTAGGGCGGCAATTTTTGAATGTGTGCATAGATAGGATGAACGGCAGATGACAGAGATGGTGATCTCTTGTGAGTCTGTTCTTCACTCTAATCAATCACTTGGACTGGGAACACCTGGAATATTTGTTTTTTGTTTTATATAAATTATGCATGTAGTCATATCTGCCTGTTATATCCTTTGTTTTATATTATATAATACACTAATGGGTAGGTTTGGGGGTGGGGTTGGGTTACATGTTCAAACTTGTGTAAATAACAAATAAATGTAAATAAATTTATGCTGGCTGATGAAATTGAGAATCACAACCCATTCATTTTTTGGCAAAATTATAACCCAGTATATAATTTCATCATGGCGATAACATTCCCATGTCTAATGCGTCTGTGTATGATGCCAAAGTATACTCATTGAAAGCAATGGAGTTCCCTGTTTGTTGAAACCGTGACGCCTACGGATGCCTTGAGCGTCTTAATTGTGACTCGGAAGGAACTTGACCATGCTTCAGTAGTTGATGCCTTGGGAGTGAGAATGGGTTGTATGGTGCCATTGTAAAAATTTCTGAGTAAACACAAGAAGGAGGTTGATATCTTTGCTCTAATCAGTGCAGAATACTATTTAAAAAGCCCAAGAAGCACCCGGTGTTGAGCAATGACTTTTTCTGTAACATTCCAGTATTAAAAAAGAAATATTACATTGTGTTCGGATCCCTCTTCTTCTTCTTTTTTTAAGGATAAACATCTTGCAGGTTCTGCAAAAGGTATGCAGGCACGTGCCAAATTGTCCATATAGTTTATCTGGCTCTGTCTGTCTCAAACACACTACGTTATTAATTGCTGCGTTATGTGAAGTCGGCATGAAACAGAAGTTGAGATAGAATTTTCTTCCCTATTGTGATGTATATCCAAGTGAAACGGCTTCTGGAATGAGAAAAAAATAAATAATAATATGGCGAGACTGAATTTCGTCCTCGGGAATTAATTGGATTGCAGTAAGTTGGCCATTTCTAACTACATTGAGTCAGATCTGAATGCCAGTTTGCAGTCAGTTGTGGAGGATATTTAGTCCTACCCTCCGGCGGGACATACTGTACGTGATGAAGAGAACAGATGCTGTTTCAAGGGGAGGTTAATGTATTCTATTTAAGATTACGAGGACATATGATTATTTTGTGCACAGTTAAATTTAAGTTAAAAAAAAACTACAACATTCTGTAAAAAAATAAAAATAATTATACTTTTCATGGTGACTTGAAGATAAAAGATGTATTTACGATTCCTGAAATTGGTCTCAGAATCAAAATTATACAGTGTGCTGTTAACACACCTACAATTATTATTCATCTCCCACCTTTCTCTTGACTGCATTTTCATCTGATGAACACAATATGTAATATGATGTTTTCGTCTCTTACAGGTGCAAAATTCTTTAGGGATAACATGGCTGAGAAAGAGCACAGAGCTAAACTCCGTTCACGTCCTTTGGCCATTAGACTGTGCACATCAATCTCATCAATGCTCATCCGGTTTTTCCTGAAGATTTTCATCAACATAAGAGAAGTACACAACAAAACCATTGCTCCTGAGAACAGTTTTCGAGTGGTCTTTCAGTACATTTCCTGTCTGCTGATCACAATTCTTTTCTGGGCAATAACATTCATGGTGTGTATCTTTTGTGCAATTTAGCAGTTCTCTTAGTTAGAGGCAATGCAATGAAATTCATACATTTTAAAATGTGACAAAGTGTAACTTTGATGTTTTTCAAACAGCTTTCTACTGTATAGGCTAGCTAGTTATATTGAAAGCCCATTTTGCCAGCGGTGAAGTAACCCTTTAAGTGTCAAACTACCTATTGGGGCCACTATATATGACATACAGAGGTGGTTTTTCAGGCAATTCAAAAAAGGAATATTTCGCAAAACTGCAATGGAAACTTTTTATGAATTTTTTTAAGGTCACCTGGCGTACGTAAAAGTCAATCATTATTTAAAGATGACGCGGTATGTTTGAACAGAAGACGAGAGTTTTTTTTATTAAACTCATAAAAAACAAAAAGTATCACAGGAATAAGGGATTCTAAACAACAAAGAAATGCCACAATTTATCAAGACTTTAAAGCAGATAGGAGGGAGAAACACCTCATAGGTGCCGCTCCCAAGTATAAGGGGCTTTCCTTGCCATTAATGCTTGGATCACACACCTATGTCTCCTTCTATTAAAAAGAATGGCTATTGCGTAAACCTACCAACATCTGTTGCCATGATTGTTGGAATGACTTCTCACGAGAGAAACTATGAACATAGTTGTGGTGTGGAGTGGACTCAGCTATTAGAGTGATTTTTAAGCTTTATAACGATGACAAAACAGGAACAATATCTTTTTTTTTTTCAGCTGATGAATGATATAAATATCGACAGCCAATCGAAATCATTCCTACTTGAGCTTTAATGGTTCATTGATGGTGGCTGAAACTGGTGAAATAAATCCTATAGACTTAAAGGGTTAGTTCACCCAAAAATGAAACTTCCATCACTAATTTCTCACCCTCGTGTCGTTCCAAACCCGTAAGACTTTTGTTTATCTTCTGAACACAAATTAAAATCTTTTTGATGAAATCTGATAGCTTTCTGTCCCATTATTGATAGCCAATGCGACTTAAAGTAATCCATGTGACTCCAGTGGCTTAACCTCATTTTTATGAAGTGACGGGTGCGTTGTTTGCGCAAAACAAACTTTATTTCCAAAATATTAATCTCCAACGCGTGTTTACGCAACAACGCCTGCTTTTGGGTAAACACAACAGACATGCGCCGTGGTTCTCTCATGGAGATTAATATTTTGAAAACATCTCAGATTTCATCAAAAAGATCTTTATTTGTGTGCCGAGATAAACAGAAGTCTTGTGGGTTTGGAACGACATAAAGGTGAGTATTAATGACAGACTTTTTGGGTGATCTAACCCTTTAAACTAAAAGAAGAAACCTTATTCAAAACTCTTCAAGCTTTTTTGAATTTGGGTTTATTTCAAGTACATTATGTAAGACAGTTCGGCTGTCTGTTACAGAATCCCTTACTCTAAAGGATTCTCTTAGTTAAACATTAAGTACTGGCACAAAAACTAAATATAAAATGGCTTTCCTCTGTTCTCTCTCTCTCTCTCTCTCAGCCCGCTGTGTTTGATGTGAACTGGTATTTGTTAATGCTCACAAAGATTGTTGAGTTCGTTCAGATATGTGAGGTAAGACAAAGATTATCACAGATTTAACTCAAGATTATTCCCCAAACGTAACAAAAAAAACTACATTATAGCTAAGGATGTACCTTATTAAACTGAATTCTTCCCACCTTTTTTTTCCAGATCTTCCTGAAGTTTCACTTTTCTCATTATGATGACGGTGGAACAGATATTTCAGATTACAAATCAACGTCCCATAATTACATGACGAGCAAATTCGGATATATCTTTGATATGATCTGTTCATTTCCATATGGCCTTCTAGTTATATACCAAATGGAAAAGGATCCAGCCAATTTTCTGCCTATGATTATTTATGTCCGGATTGCTCACTTGCCACGCATTATTTCACTATTAGTGTTTATGTGGAAAGAAGAACAATCAGTAACATCCAAGTATGTCTTTTAGTGATACTTGTCCATTAACATGATTTACATTTAATATTCCTTGCATGTCCCTAAAATCCATTGGTCCAACTTTAACTACTGTGTACTAACATTTAAACAAACTAGTAGGGGAGAGCCGGGACAGTTGAAACACTTTTCATATAAATGTCGTTTTCTAAGATAAGGTTACAGATAGATTTTTAATTTTTTTGTGATTAACAACTCACATATGTGTTCTCTTAGTATCATGTGTTATTCGGTACAAATATAGAATGATTTAAGTAAAAATTGACTTTGAACGGTAGTTGTGCTTTGCAACACAGGGGTGGGACGGATGAAACATAACAGTTTAAACGGCAACTATTCATCTAATGCTTATTTTTGTGAACAATACCTGACAAGTAACTTATGTACATATTGTTACAAACATATTTTGTAATTTATTTTAATTTAAAGGTTCATATTAACCATTTTTACAATAGGCAATAAGCCTATGCTCATTTTGTAATCTTTCTAATGGGCTATTTTGACGAAGATAGACAAATCCGTTTACAATTCACTTTCTTACATTTCTTCCTTGAGTCATATTGAGTGTTTGCTGGTTGAATAGCCTGTTATTATGAAGAAAACGAGGTCACCCAGAAGACAATAAATGAAATTTATTGAAGATTGAAGATTGGACAATTGATGATTATTACAGAGATAGCACGTGTTGCGTAATTGAAAATTAATTTGCATTAAAAGAAACAAAAGTCTAGAAACAGTATATGATTCTATGAACAGTATAGGCTATGACCAGGTTTAACAGGCAGGACGCGCTGTCGGGACAGTTTAAACACTTGTTTTAAACGTCCCGACAGCGCCTCCTGTCATTTAAACCTCTTTTGCCCTTAAACTAAAAAACTCTGATAATGCACACTTAAGGGTGTGTTGCAGTACTAATACACCTGCCGTATTATCATTACAATGGCACATGAAACAATAAATCCAACTTGTCAGTCAAAAAAAAGTACCGCACGAAAGAATTCACTCACCGCACACAAAAAAAGCTTTGCGGCTTTAACTCCAAAACGGCAAACCGTAAAGAAGAAATGTTTTCGCGGGTATGGTAGGCATTGCGTGCTGTACGTGCTAACGAAATTTGACGTACATGACGTGAGTGGGTTTCAAGGAAATCTCAGTGTTTCATCCGTCCCGCGTTTCAATCAGCCCGGCTCTCCCCTACAGACATGTTTTTACATTGTACTGATATTTAAAAAAAGTAAAAATAATAATTGTAATTAATTTTTGTAATTACATCTGTAATTACACTGTTGACCTTCCCTTACACCTTAACTCACCCTTAAACCTAACCATACCACCAAACCTGTCCCTAATCTAATTCGTATCCCACCTCAATAGCAGCACAAGTGTTTCACAAAACAGCATCAACACAATAAGTACATTGCACCTAAATATAATTTTTTTTTATGTAAGTGCATAGTAGTTAAAGACACCTGATATAATGTGTGACCAATCCTATGTTTTTAAAATATATATTATATTATTGTACGTCTCGTTTTTTCATTTGCAAAACAATGTCCGTTTGTATTTTTCCTCGTTTTTTTTTTCAGTGTTCTGACCATTAGGATGATCAAGTACTTTGTACACTCAATCCTCTTTGTCCACTGTGCGGCAGTGCTCTGCATTTCATTTGTTGAAAGTCATGGAATAATGTCATGGATTGCCGATACAGGTGAGGAAATAAAAAAACATAGGACAATTTAAAGGAGTCAGAGCGTGAGATATCAAAATCATTTGAAATGACGTAATATACCATAACTTTCAAAATGTCCATTTGTTTTATTTCAGTCTTATCTTGCTATCTTTTGCAGCATTAAAATAAACGTAATTTAGTATTACATTATTAAAACCTTGACTAACATCATAAGCA
Source organism: Rutilus rutilus (assembly GCA_021464565.1). Classification (NCBI taxonomy): domain Eukaryota; kingdom Metazoa; phylum Chordata; class Actinopteri; order Cypriniformes; family Leuciscidae; genus Rutilus; species Rutilus rutilus. Next base: position 3,741,762 of record JAJAQA010000017.1, on the reverse strand, counting down.
GGCACCAGTCAAAAAATAAACAAAAGGATGAAAAAAATGATCATGTGAACTGAGGCAGCTGGTACCAACATCATAAACATAAACGGTTCCTAATTATCACGTAACATGATGTATATAAACTTGCATGATGAGGAATACTTCGAGGAAAGGCTTTATTAACAAATACTCAGGAAACAGGCTTAACTCAGGAGAAATACACGTATACATTGACGCTATCATTAACGAGAACCGACAAACACTAAGGGAGAACTGAAGGCTTATAAGCATGAGCAAACAAAGGGAACTAATAAGCTGAATAACAAGAGACAGGTGAATAAAATGACTAAATAAAATTACTTTTTTGTGCACTGGAAGACAGAATGTGTATCGATTCAGATCTATGGAATTGGCACACGCATTACATTTATTGTCATTAACTGACAATAAATCCAGAATAAATGCAAAGAAAAATATTATAAAATTAACTTATCCGATTTATTCATGAAAGAAAAAATAATCACTTGTCAGGACAGATCATAAAACAAAGTGCTTTTAACTATTTTACATTTAAAAATCTGTAAATTTGTGTGTAAAAAAGATTTGATTTGAAAAGTTAGTTATAAAATGAACAACAAAGTAGATTAATTTGACATACAGTATCAGTTTGTTTTGTTCCGTCCATTGCTATGGTTATCACTGTCATTCGGTTTGAATCGTGCATTCAAATACAATCCAGAAACGTTGCAATGTGTAGTTAGCAGTCTGTATATTATATACCGACAGAGAGCAAAGATCATTATAATCACTGAAGCTGTAAATTACAACGCGAGGCACACAAAGCTGCACTCTTGCAAAAACTCCCGTTATATTCGATCAAGCTGTTTACATCTCTTATTGACATTGTGTTTATACATTGTTGGTTATACAGAACTCATGCTGAACAAACTCATGTTCAAACTCAGATTCTGACTAACATAAACACATCTGATTGGCCATTGCGTTCACACGTTCAACAGATATGTCTGTGATTGGCTACAAAGCTCAACGCTGCAACACGTGAATAGAAACCTTTGACGCTCTTCACAGAGCACGTACACAAACAGTCACGGTTAAATGATCAAATAGCGGGTGCCAAAATATTTTAAATTCAGGAAAAACCCTGGGTGCTTTAATAATAGCATTGCATATATGTAATATCACTGCGTATATGTGATATCATTGCGTGATTACATAAACTGTTGAATTGTTTTATTGAATCGCTTCATTGAAATTAACTGTCCGAAAGAACCAGTTTACTGAAAAGGATCGGACTTCCCATCACTATGGTCCACCAGCTAGACCAGCACAATACCAGCTGGACCAACATGGATTTCATGCTGGTTTTATGTTGAATTTTTCAGCAGGGCTAATTTTTTTTTTTTCTCTCCTTTGCAGAGATCTATGACTTCACTGAAATGTATAGATATGCAACGTACTGGTTATTACAAATTTACACAACAACAGGATATGGTGATATAAAGGCAACGAACTTGGGAGAAGTGATGGCATTGGTTATGCTAATGATTCTGTCTAAATTTCAAGTGGTTTATAAAATTGGACTTCTCATCGCTACACAAACAAACAAGAGAACACGGCAGGAAGCCTTTGAGGAAAAACTGCAGGTAATTGTGAACATTACATCTTGAAGAACAACAGTCTCAAATACAGTGTGTATGACGTTGTAAAGTGTTTGATAAATTGCAAGGACATTTTTCCTCTAGTTATGATCTATTTCAGAATAACCTTGTTATCTGTTCCAGACTATTCAGGGGTACATGATGCTTGAGAGAATCCCATCTGCATTACAAAATCGGGTGACGCAGTTCTACAATTATCGGTGGAACCGCACTAGAGGGACATGCGCAGAGGTTTTGTTCCAAGGCATCCCCATCTCTTTGAAAATGGAGATTGTTTCAAGGTAAACAAGCCTAAGGCCGGGTGTCCACCAAAGCATTTTTAGCCACCTGAAAATACCTCGCTGTGCGTGCTTGAGAGCGATTAGGCAGCGCAGCATTTTTTTGTTTTGTTTTTTTCCAGTTGAGACGCTTCGCTTGCTATGCTTCTTCCCAAATAGGAGTCTATAACAGCCCTATAACCTGAACATGAGAAAATTATTAAATTGGCAAAATTGTAGAGATTGCAAGTAGGGCTGGGCGATATGACCAAAAAAAAATATCACGATAATTTTTTTTTATATCAGTCGATATCGATAATTATCACGATAAAAGTCAAAGCTTTATTTCTTTCAAGTTTAAAGGCAGATTTTTCCTCCTAAGTGAAAGTTGTAGAAACCAGAGCGTTAATTGTGGTTTTAAACTACTCTTTATTGTCAGAACATATCAGGACAAACACTTGCCAAACATTCAAACATTTGTCATTTTTCCTTAACAAAATAAATATCTTTATTGGACAATTAATTTCTTAGTTTCTGCATGTGCTAATTTTTATTTGGTAAAATGTAACATTCTAACTGTTTGAGTTTTATTAAACTTAACCATTGGTCATCCAGTATCATGCATTTAGATCATAACCTCACTATCATGGCAAAATGTAACTTTATGGTTTCTATGGTATTTGTATGAAAAACAGTAGCCTAAATACATTATTAAATACTGTAATTATATTCCATCAGTCCTTTAATACATCGTCTACATTAATAATATAATACAATTCAATATGTATATCCCACATTTCATGGTGCAGTTAATATTACTAGGCTAACCTTACAGTAAATCCATGGTAAATGATGGGAATTTGTAGACGGAAAAGCCTTCTGCGCACAGTGTTTGTCAGCGCTGTTTCATCTGCCTTTAAACTGGTTTAAATCACTGAGACATTTGTGTTCTTCGCTGAATTCAAGCGCTTCTCACTTGATCGCATCGGCTCTAGTGAGCTCGCGCTGCGCTGCCGTTTGGACTTTGAGCCGAGCGGATAAATGGTCCGTGTGGCGCGCGGTTCAAATGAGTTGCGTTCACTTTTGGCGCATAAACATTATCGAACATTTATTGAACTCTTGATATCGTTTTATCGAGAAAAATTATATCGCGATAATTATCGTTATCGTTTTATCGCCCAGCCCTAATTGTAATGATTAGTGATTTGGCCCATTTTGGAGTCTCTACCAACTCTATAGCGCCACCACCAATTAAAAAATTCACTTTTGAACCCTTTGTTCTGGAAAGATGATAGTATACCCTAGTATACCTGATTCCTCTCATCATGCTGATCACATTCAACATCTTACATTAAGACTCCTCCCTCGCCACTCCTCCTTTAAATTTAGTCAAATTCTTACGAAAATTGGCTCAGATGATCTTTGGACCAAGCCACACAGACATGACTAAACAATTTTTTTATTCATCTTGGTTAAAAATTTATGATTTCATAAACGTAACAATGCGGACCCAAAATTGGTTCAGAGGCTGTATCTCAGACAAACTTTGATCAATCGATATGAAAATTGGTACACTTTATCGAAACCATGATCCGAGAGAACATGCCAAATGTGGGAACAGCATTTTGTCACAGAATCATGATCTTGGTGTCGTGCTGAATCCGTAGATACTGATTTATCCAGGATCGGATGAACCACTTGCCATTTTGAATCTTGTCATAAATTGTGATTTCTTTTTAACAATTTGACAGAATTTGTTATGGATCATTGACAGGTACCGGAGAAGTTTGAACACAGTGCCAACTAGTGTTCCAGAGATATAAGGTTTTTGGCAAAAATGCTTATAACTTTTGAAAACATCGTTCAAAATTTGTTTTCTCTTGTGTCGTTGTACTGATCTTTCTTCCTCTAGGATCAGAAACAAGTGTTTTTGTTCATTTTGAGGTCATTCTCACCGTTACTTTGGAACCAGCTGTTTTTCATGTACATTCAATTTCTGCTGTGTTTGCTCTTCCTGCTCTGTATTGCACTTCCAGCCCCTTCAGGAGCTTGGCCCTGTATCGCTGCTTGCAGCTATATTTATGCTTCTTGTTTTCGTATGTTGACATTGCACACGCAAGATGTTGTGGTTGGTCGGTGTGGTATTTGTCCCGCCCCTCCACCACTGTGATTGGACAGCTGGGTAAAAAGTGACAGTGATGAATGCTGCATTTTACCCAAATCTGAACATTCTCCAACTCTCTGCGACGGATATAAAATGAAATAGTCGTTCAGCGCCTCGTCGCGCTGCTGGCTTTTTAAAAACGCGGCGCTCCCATTGAAAACAATTGTAAAAATATGCTAGCTTTGGGGAAAAAAACGCTTTGGTGTACACACGGCCTAACTAGTTTTTTTGGGCAACATTAGATTGTTTTATGAGGTGCACAATATATCGATGCTTATGATCGTATTTGCCATTTTCCCATTTAAATAACATTAAAATGTTTTTGAATTTGGTCATAATTATTACTTTTTTGTTTCTGGTTTAGAATCTGCATACAGCATTTCAAGAGGCATCAGTTATTCTCCCACTTCACAGTAACTGTCCTGAGGGAACTTTCCTCCAAAATTATCTTCCGAAGTTTCCCTGCTGGTAATCATTTGATAAATCTTTGATTGTCTATAACTGGAAGAGATATTTGCCTCAAGCTTACAGCTTTACAACATTACTAAAGATCTATTGTTGCATATAGATTTTTTTTTCTTTGTTTTTTTAAGGGGAACATATTTACAGAAAGGGAGACATCAGCACTGGAATGTACGTGATCATAATTGGCAAGGTGGATCTCTCCCAGGACATAAGAGGTAAAAGCGCTTTTCAGCGTCTCTCTGCTGGAGCAGCTTTCGGTGATCACTCTTTACTGGAACGTAAACACCGTGACACTGCCATAGCCTCAAACTATGTGGATATTGCCCTACTCTCCAAAAACTCTTTGGACAGTCTAGGTCTCTTATATCCCGTTGCTGTGAGCCATGTGCTACAGAAAGCATCTGATACTCTATAGCCGTAGGATACTTGTCACGCTTCTTTACTGTGATAGTAGTATAGTAGTTATCAGTAACTACTGATAGTAGTTTATTGATCAGACAGATAGCTGTGTGGTAGGTATATTGTTAAGTGTTACTGCAAGTTCATATTATTTTAGGATATTTTGTTAATTTACTATAATAGATTTTGTAATGTAATATTAATGTATATAGTGGTGCTGCTGATAAAAGCGATAGTGTTCATTTGTCATGTTCTATTAGTCTGATATATAAATAACTAAATTTCCAAATGAAATAAAAATCTTCAAACTTGCATATCATGTGCTGACAATTTATCCTCCAGTGTATTACTCTATGAAAATACATATATTTAATTATTTTATATGAAAGGATTTGAATAGGAAAACAATTATAAATGGAGGCTCTTTTTTTAAGGCTAAGTGTAAAAAGCATTTAATGCTAAAATGAATATACCAGTATTTTCTTGGCATAATTAGTGTTCAGTGCTATTCATAATAACTACATATTAAATATAAATGTATTGTCGGAACTTAGAGCGAATCAGGCAGCGATGACGTGATCAGACCTGTGCTGACAGTGCAGAGAGCCACTCTCTGTCCACAATCCAGGACCATTAAATAAGAGACCTATCAATTGGGATGCCAGGCAGTCTGAAACAAACTACAGGCATGAAAACTCCTCACCTTTCGGGCGAAATTCGCCGTTTTAAAACCAAAATGTGTCACCTACGTGATTTGTGCAGATCCGATGAGAAAATATTGATTGGGGGGTGGGGGGGTCGTGGCCAGCATTTACCTGCTATATCTCTATAGTTACCATAATCTTTGCAGCTTTAAAAAACCAATCATCATTCCTAATGCCGAAACCTGACAGCCAATCCGAGTCAGAGTAGAGCAGAATTGTTTTCAAAGTCTTTTACACCGTGAGTCTGACAACTGGACACACTGCCGAACAAAGAGCCGCACGTCGGAAAGCAAGCCTGAGATAAGTTAGCTTACAATGTTAACTGTCCTGTCAGATACAGACAGCGATGTTGCCAGTGTTCCAGATATCCAGTCAGGTAGCTGGTGGATGGTGAAAGGCTACAGGTAGGATTTTGTTTTGTGTGACGTCCTGGCATGTAGACTAATGCCATCGGGACTACCGGGAGATTCCCGGTGGGCGACGTGCTTTTTGAGCCGATACATCTCATACTTTTTTGTTTAGTTTTTTTGTTGTTTTTGGCCCATAAAACTCGTACATCGGCGGCCCATTCGTTTTGTTTTGCTTAATTGGCGGCGCTGGGTTAAGGCCTCATTATACTTCTGCGTCGGACCTACGCCGGAGCCTATACGCCGTAGGCAACGTGTTGGTTTTAATTTATACTTCTGTGTCGTTGTCCGCGTTGACGCGCACCTTGGGAGCATGTGAAACCCCGAGGGAGGGGTTCTGGCAGACCAATCACAGCGCTTGTGTCCGCGTAGAATTGACGCGTTGTTACATTTTTGGAGAGGTGCACGTCAGGGTACGCCGTAGGGTACGCGCGCTACACACAGCCTACGACGTAGCTACGGCGGCAGTTCGACGCAGAAGCATAAAACAGGCTTTAGTGCGTAATTAATGCATTGGTCAAAAAAAAGTCAGCATTAGTTTTTTTTCTGACACCCCATGAAACACGTAGATCAGCGGCCCATTGGTTCTTTTCTTGATTGACACTTGGCTAGCCCAATCACATCTTTAATGTGTGAAGTATAGAAATATACTCTTTCAAGTATAGAAATTAGTACAAAACTAACTATGTTATTATAACTAATTACTAATTAATTTTTCAGTGCATTTGTTTTACAATATATGGCTATGACTCTCATGGGATTAATATTATAACTATTATTATGTAGTAGTAATGTAGACAGACACTGTAACTAAAAGAGTTTTTAATTTTTCTTTGTTTAATTTGCACCAGATTGATGAATTTAACATTAAAAAGCACAACATTTTCTTACGGGGGACCATGCCCCCGAACCCCCCTAGAGGGACAGAGGACCACTCACCACAGTGATCCAAAAATCCTGTGAGAAACACTGGTATTGCTGAAAGTCAAAAGCACATTTTGTGTACACAGCAAGCCGGACAAGCCCTGAAAAGTGAAGCCAAAGCGCCTCGATCGCCCCCCTGTGACTGGTCCTAGTATAGGTCATAAGCCATTGTTATTCATTGTTATTCGGGACGCGAGACCAACTAAACAATTAAATTACACTTCAAATATATTTTTTCCAAAGATGGTTTCTGTCATTTATCCTCAGTTTTTATCACACTGATGTAAGTTCAAGTGTTTGTTTTTAAAATAAGTTCTCTGAGCAAAGTAGTCACTGAAACACCAACGGACTTTCTTTCGGGATCTTCGGAGGACTGAGGAGACTGGAGCTTTAAATTTAATATCTAAAGTGAAGTTTCATTGACAGAAGAAGCATGGGTTCGACTGATCCTCCTGAAGTTCTGTTGCTGCTGGTGATGATTTACGGTCCGCACAAACGGGACTGAATCATTGACTAGATTCCTCATAAGCTGTTTGATCACAGGAAGCACTTGTCAATAAATTAATGTTTTACTGCACTTCCATGTAAATAAGTTTAATGTAATTATATACTATGGTAAAGTTTAAAACTGTAATCGTCCTGTAAGTTAATAGTTTGACAGTGTTTTTCTAAATACAGTTTATACTCTTATGTAGTTTCAAGTTTAGAGTACATTAAGAGTTTTGTAACTCTCAGTTCCTACAGTTGTTCATAAAAGTAATACCAAAAAACTTTAAGCTTTCCTTTCATTTGAGTTTGATCAAATGAAAATGTTCACGTTATTTATGTTACGTCTATGTTATATTTTTGTTGTATTGTCTATATTTTTGTGTATAGTTAAGACTTTCAATTTCTTTATCTGTGTTTTGTCCCGTCCCACCTTAATATTGGAGTATCTGTTTGTATATGAAAAACTGAAAAAAATCTGATTGTAAAAGGCCACACAATGTATTGTCATTTAAAGAGATACTCCACTTTTTTTGGAAATAGGCTCATTTTCCAACTCCCCCAGAGTTAAACAGTTGAGTTTTACCGTTTTCGAATCCATTCAGCCGAACTCCGGGTCTGGCGGTACCACTTTTAGCATAGCTTAGCATAGATCATTGAATCGGACAAGACCATTAGCATCTCTCTCAAAAAAAATTAACAAAGAGTCTTGATATTTTTCCTATTTAAAACTTGACTCTTCTGTAGTTACATCGTGTACTAAGACCGACGGAAAATGAAAAGTTGCGATTTTCTAGGCTGAAATGGCTAGGAACTATACTCTCATTCCTGCGTAATAATCAAGAAACTTTGCTGCCTTACCATGAGTGCAGCAGGCGTAATGATATGATGGATATGGTCTTGTCCGATTCAATGATCTATGCTAAGCTATGCTAAAAGTGGTACCGCCAGACCCGGAGATCGGCTGAATGGATTCGAAAACGGTAAAACTCAACTCTTTAACTCTGGGGGAGTTGTAAAATGAGCCTATTTCCAAAAAAAGTGGAGTATCCCTTTAAACCTGCAATATGTGTAGTAAGAAAGTAATAAGTTACACATAGACAAGATGGGACAGGTCAATACTGATTAAATAATTATAAATCACTGGGGTTAATACCATTTATGAGTCTTCCCCTACCATCCTAGGAAAAAAAATATCGATCCCAGATGTAGATATACATTTTGCTCCGTTTCGCTCGGACATTTAACGGCGTACACATAGACGCGAAATCACTCTGACATTTAACGGCGTAGACATACACGCGGAAGATGACGGTTAGTTTCGGCGTGAACATACACGCGGATAGCTCAAAATGCGTATAGATAACACGCCACTTGACTTGAAAGTGGCGTGTATGTTTACACAAAGTCATGATGTCATGTTGCTTTGACAGACAGAAGACAATAAAACCTCATGTAATGTGAGGTGGAGGTCTTTATGTTGAGCCAATACATTTACTCTGGAATAAAAAAATAAAGAGACTGAAAGGGACAATGTGTAGGAATTTCTCCCATCTAGCGGTGAAATTGTATTTTGCATTCAAACGAATAGTGCTCTCCAGCGCCTCGCTTTTGCAAATGCGTGTTGCTTCTACGGTAGCCGTTATGTACCAAAAAGCTATGACAGAATGTCTTCTAATAGCACACTTCATCGAGTTTTCCTTCGGGTGAACAGCTTTTTGTTATTTCAAACGAATTGCAATTTGACACAACGAACAAACGGATGTTTGATAGAATTGAAAGTTTCCAAAGGCAGAGAAGCGACCAAGCAATGAAAAAAAAAGCTTGTAATGTAGACCGTAACATTGACTTACCTGTCGAGAAGAAAGCAGTGTCTTTTGAAAGCTTTCTCCTGCATCAACTCTTTCCACCTGGAAAAAGCTATCCCGACATTAAACCTTGTTTTTTGCAATCTCCGGTCCTGTGGCTCCACATAAGTTTGGTCATCCATTATAAATAACCGTGCAGTGCAGCCTTTTAAACTTGCCGGGGCAGTGACAAGCGTCTCTCAAATCTTCTTGTCCGGTTCAGCTGCTTTCAGTCACGTGACGCTGGCTCTGAACGAAAACACGTTGGCCTAGTACTCTTATGTCCCTCTCTGCTATTATAGTTTTTCAAGATGGCGGAACGACATGGAAGCCTCCGTGGACCTACCCGTCCCATGTATATAAAGATAATAAATTCTTAGTTCACGAGGATAAGTCAGATCATTGGTAGAGGTATTTGTACACCATTGAGGACATATTTATGAATAAAAATATTGATTTTAGATAAAATACTTTTAAAAAAGACACATTGTCCCTTTAAAAGTTAAAATATATACAGTATTTATTCAAACAAAAATAAGAAACAACCACATACAAACTCCTGACTACATTCACCGTGGGGAAAAAAATTGAGGAAGCCAAGTATGGCTGGGGAAAAGCAAGGGGTTTAGAAGAGGAGGAAGAGCTGTGACAGGACGGTGTGATGGCACAAAAGAGTGCACATTAATCATCACGTAAAGTATAAAAATCCTGGACTACTTTAGATGCCCAAACTTTTGGTGGGAAATCCAAATCCAGCCTCATCCTACTGGATTTGGTCTTTCAGACACCGGGCAATATTTTTTTTAAAAACATATCATTTCCCAGAGGGGGTGAAATGAACTCCATCATGCAAAAATTGTCCAGGATCTCTATGCTTTATCTGAGGATGATGTACAATCTTTCCACCAGGAGTACAAACAAAGGAAGACATCACACTGTTAACAAAGCGCCGGGCTTTGTCAATCTCCTTGGGGTGGGAAGACCTCCACCGGCATCTCTGGGTGATGGCAGAGAAGATGATTTTCATCTGAGGGAACTGCGGATGGAGGTTTTGCAAGTCCTGCTTGATCCCTGCGACAAGCTTCACGCTTTTGATGGTCCCAAGGTCATTGCCGCCACAGTGGACCAACAGGACATCTGGCACGAAGACACTGATGGAAGAAGGAGAGGAGATTTCTCCAAACCACCGGACCTGGGCATTCAGACCAAGGTTGGTCCCGATGATCTCCCTCGCATGTTTTTCCCCACGGCGAATGTAGCTGTCCCCAATAATGTATATTTTGGGTCCGGTTGACTGTAAAACAAAAAGAAAACAACATTACCTTTAAAAATAGGATCTGGTGTAATATTAAATGTAACTTAAATTATATTTAATTTTTCCATATTTTACCAAATATAATTATTTTAACTGGATTTAAATTTCAGTGTATTTAGATCATTCTCAAATTATTCTCAAATTAAAAATCTCATAGTGAAATCACAATACTTACACAAGATTTTATTTCTAGATATTTCCACGTCATTTTTACTTACTCTTGGCCTCTGTGGAGATGAATGATTACTGTTAGGAGGATGTTGGGTCTCTTGATGCCATTTTTAGGTCTAAAATAAGGACAATGACTTACAATCCATTCAAATATAGGCTATTGCTTCTGTATGAGAAAGCAGAGGTGTGTTGCATTAATAACTAGTTGCTAACATATTGAATGCATGTTAACAATAAATTACAGGGTGCTAACCTAGCTAAAATAGACTGCATGACTAAATATGAAGTTGATTTAGCTATCCACCAAAATGTGATAGTCGTTTAATTGTAGTGCTATGAGTACTCGTATTTTACAGAATAGGATATATTATAATGTGTTACTTTTTAAATATAACTATGTGGTTAGTATTTGTATTTACCTTATTTTAATGAGATACTGCAAAATTGGAGCAGAACGGAGAAAACTTAAGTGCAGGGGTGTGTACTTGCGATTGATTCTACGAGAGTGAGGGCGGGGCCTTGATTTCGTGGCTTTACTTCCTGCTCACTACTGCGCAGGTCTGGTCCCGAGATGTCAGCGCCATTTCAGGACCCTGGCGGCTTCACTTCTCACCAATGGAAGAAAGCGAAGGGGCGTCGTCCATCTTTTTTTACAGTCTATGGCGCACAGTCATACCTGGAAACAAATCCTGTTCAAATAGGCTATATGGGCCATTCTACAGAATTGGTTCAAAGTTAGAGTTGGAAACAACGTCTTTTTCCACAAATTCTGTACGCATGCAAATTATGTAATATCCAAGGTAAACATTTCTTGTAATTGTGCAGTTAATTCTCATACTGTATTTTCAGAAAGTTTTGGAATATTTATCCTCTCCCCAAATTTGTCACTGATAAAACACAATAATAAATAATTTAATGAGAAGGCTTACATTGACCTGTTACGATTTTGTTTACATCTACCTTGTAAATATATTTTTTGCTATTTTATTAAATAGTTTTCACGTGTAAATCAATGTGAACAACAGGCGTATCTGTGCCATTCATTCACACATAGACACGCGTTTTGCAGTTTGCATACACTATATTGCGATTAGAACAAAGCACTTAACAATAAAAAAACGTACTATTCACAATCCTCAGCTGACCGTTGCTCCTCGAAATCAAACCAAAACCAGCACTTCTCAGGTAAATTTTTCCAGGATTATTATAACTATTACGCTATTATTATTCCTCACAGCGTCGCAGGACGACGTAAAGTACATGAATCTGATTAAACTTGATGTGTTTTATCGAGTTGATGTGGGCGTTGACAGGTTTGCATGGATCGCCTCAGATCATTTGCGTTTGAATAGCTCATCGTGGGCGTGTTCACATTAGCAGATAATGAGTTGTCATGAGAACGACTGACATCTCTCTCTTTTCATACAGATTATATAAACAGAGAATATTTGTTCTCGTTTGAATTAGATCGTTTAAAAGTACACACTTAAATGATTATAAAGATGAATTGCTCTTGCCTGTGTGACTAGTATTCGCTGAGTTTTGGTTAAGTTTAGAGACGTGCTCCAGAAAAAAAGTTCACGAAGACGGAGAGGCAGAAAGCACACCCTGTTTATTTTTTTATTTTACAAAAGCACAATGTTTTATTTCGATTGTTAGTGAACGCATAAAAAAGAAGACATTTAACAGTTTATTTTTTCATATTTCTTAACCCTCTGGGGTCTGAGCTGTTTTCTGGCCCTGGAGGTGTTCTGACATGCTCTGACATTTGTGGTTATTTCTGTTACTTGTGACATTTTCATGGCTAAAGTCTAATTACACTGTATTCAGCACAAACTCTGCTACAATAATATATCAGCAGCATGTATGTAAAAGTTTGTAGTTTTGAGATAATGACATTTATGCTATATTGTTCCAACCTTTGGGCTATGTTCCAAAGGTGCCAACCAACATACCGCACCCTATTGTTTTGCATGCATTCTGTCCTCCTCCTTTCAGAAATTAGGACCAGGAAAAGCTGAACTTTTTTTGTCCAGTTGTGCTTATGTTCACGGAGCTGCCCTGTGGTTGGCACCTTTGGAACATAGCCCAAAGGTTGGAACAATTTTCTCTATTCCTTTAGAGTAAAGCAGTGGTTCCCAAACCTGTCCTGGAGTACCCCCAACACTGCACGTTTTCTTTGTCTCCCTAATCAAACACACCTGATTCAACTCATCAGCTCATTAACCCATGTGATAATGAGCTGATGAGTTGAATCAGGTGTGTTTGATTAGGGAGACAAAGAATACGTTGGGAACCACTGGAGTAAAGGAATGCCTTGACCATCCCTGGTGCGAACTCAAGGCAAGTGGAGGATACCGACCGGGCCTGAAGGTATCGTACTCTCTTTAGCGACGATGTGCCTAGAAGGAACACCGTTATTAAGGTCAAAAATGTCTCTGGAACCATATCAAGGGGCTCGAAGGGAGTCGCAGATAAACCTTGTAGTACAACCACCAGGTCCCAAGCTGGAACCCTGGTACAAATTGCAGGCCTCCACCTCAAAGTGCCATGAAGGAAACGTTGTTATCAAAGGGAATATCTCTCTCCCCACAGATACACCACCCAAAAGGACATGGTAAAAAGCTATGGCTAACCCTGCAAGATAACCCCCCCAGAGGCCAAACCCACAGGTTCCATATCTCTGGGCAGGGGTGAAGAATCATGCCTCCCGCTTGAGACAGAAGGTCCCTCCTGACTGGAATCTCCGAGGTACAGTCATCAATGAGGGACAACAGGTCCGAGAACCATATTCAGTTTGGCCAGTACGGCACCTTCTCCAGAATTCTTGAGAGCAGAGCAATCGGGGGAAAAGCGTACAGACGTAGCCTCAGCCATGTTCTGTACCATAGCCTCCAGCCCCATGGGTGTGTCGGGGAGAACCAAAGTGGACAGTGTGTCGTATCCTGAGATGCAAACAGATCCACTTCCGCTTGGCCGAAAACCTCCCATATATGCTTCACCACCTCGGGGTGAAGTCTCCAATCCCCGGGCCTCAGCCCCTGTCACAACAGGATGTCTGCTCTTACATTTTGGTACCCTGGGATGTACACTGCTCTCAGAGAGAGCATCTTCCCTAGGGACCACAGAAGGATCTGGTGTGCCAGTTTGTATAGTGGATGCAAACGCAGACCCCCCTTGTGATTTATGTAAGAGACCATCAATGTTTTGTCTGTGCGGATAAGCACATGATGGCCTCTCCTAGGTCTGGGAGGAAGTGCTTCAAAGCCATGAAAACAGCCATCATCTCAAGGAAATGTATGTGCCAAAAAAGATGATGACTCCTCCACAGACCCTGAGCTGAGCGGCCTTCCATTACGCTTGTGAGAGTGACTCATTGACAATGAGCTCCTAACACAGGACCCTGGGTCAAGAACCAAGGCTTCCTCCATATAACCAAGGTGCAAAGACATCTGCATGTGACCTTGATCATATGAAGTGGGTTCCCCCTTGGGGAAAATCCCTTGGTCTTGAGCCGCCACTTCAAGGTTCTCATGTACAGCATGTCAAAAGTTGTCACGTTGGACGCAGCTGCCATCATACCTAACAGTCTCCGAAACTGTTTCACAGTGAGTGACTGGTCTAGCTTTACCTCTTTTACGACAGTGAGGGTAGCAACAACACGAGCAGGCGATAGGACGGCTCGCATTGTCACTGAATCCCACACCACACCAAGAAAAGTGGTCCTCTGAACTGGAGAAAGCACACTCTTCTTGGCATTCAATCTCAACCCCAACTTTTGCATGTGGGTGAGAACGACATCTCGATGCCGAACCGCTAACTGTTCCGACTCTGCTAGATTAAGCCAGTCGTCTATGTAGTTCAGAATGCTAATTCCTTGCAGTCTGAGCGGTGCTAGAGCTGCATCTATACATTTTGTGAACGTGTGGGGTGATAGAGCTAGGCCGAGCAGAAGAACCCGATACTGTTATGCTTCGCCCCAAAAAGCAAACCTTGTGAACTTCCTGTGTTGTGGAAGGATGGAGACATGGAAGTATGCGTCCTTTAGATCTATCCTGACAAACCAGTCCTCGGATCATTTTGAGTCATAATCTGCCTCAAATTCAACATTTTGAACTTGAGCTTCTTCACTGAACAATTCAGACAACGAAGATCTAATATAGGACGCAACCCCTCATCCTTCTTGGGAACAATGAAGTATCCGCTGTAGAACCCGGACTCTCTGTTGGGTATAGGAACCATTCTATAGCTTCCTTTACTAATAGAGATTTTACTTTTTGTTCCATGACCAGAGCCTGCTCGGGATGCACCGCCGTGAGTAGTGCCCCGTTGTATCGCGGTGGAGAAGAACCAAACTGAATTCTGTACCTTTTTTCTCGAAGGACCCATCGAGATGGTGAATGAGCATCTGTATGCAACCCTTTACATGTAACACAGAAACTTTTTTATATTTTAATTTCTTTTAAAAAAGTTCTTTCACTTTTGGAGAGTCTTTTGTTTTTCCATCATCTATATTATAAACAGTGGTCTGCAGGAAAGTGTAGAAGTTGATGAGAGCGTTTTCATGGGATTGTTAAAAACAAAGTGCACTTTGAGGAGCTCATCTAAACCACCCATAGAACCAGCTGTTTGACTAGGGATAAGCTTATTATCCAGTGCAGTGTAGGGCAATCTCATCTCAACTCCTCCCTATGGCCAGAAGGAATGATGCTGTGATTGATCGGGCGCTGATCGTTATCAGCTGATAATAGCTTTATATAGTTTGATCGGTGGTCTCTATAAAGGCCGATCAGAAGAGCCGATCAGATGACACAGAACTCGAGAGACAATTGGCTGTACTACCAGGTGTCTGAAAAGGACAATACATTTGACATAGCAACGACAGCAAGAAACTAGGGCTGTGCGTTTTTAGTTATTTTATTTCCTTGACAGCGGTGCGCTTTCGTTCCTCCCTAAAAGGCCAAAATTAGATCAGTGATTGCCATAAAGTACAGTCTACTGTTCATACACTGCAGAACTTGCTCAATAGATAGATTTAGATTAAGAGCTTTGAGCTTGGCCTGTTCAGTTCTGGGACAGTATTGTGCAGCTACTTCATGCACATGCTCTTAAGAGGCCCATACCGCAAGTGTGTGTATTAGGACAGACCCTTGGTGTCTCAAACTAACCAGGATAATTTTTTTTAAACTACACATTAACTATTAGAAGCCAAAGATTTGCAGTTAAGACTACGTTTTGGCCCTAGAGTGTATGTGTGGTGTTCAGTGGTCCATGTTGACCTTTTGTATGAACTACTTTGTCAGCAGGGTTTCCTTCAATATTTACAATGGTTCCGTGGCTTTTGGTGTACCTTGTCCCACATTTCAAACTTGCACTCTTACCCCCTTTGTGTTTTCCCCTTTGTTATGTGCTTGATGTTATAGAAGGATGATTGTGAAACATTTGAGTGAGATATAGGAATTGCTATTTGCTACAACATGTGAAATCGATAGAAACAATCAACCAGGGCTTAAAAATGGGCTCCGAGCAGAATCAGCATTATAACGTTTCTGCGTTTCTTCTTTAATATTACAGTTCCAAAAATGGTTTGATTAGAAAAAATACCAATTAATAGCATTATTAAAAAAACAATTACCTATACTTTATACCAGAAATTACATTTTAAACTTTAAACTAAATAGCTTTATACTAGAGCTTGTGACTAAACCTTGTAACTTCAGGCAGTGGATCCTCAAACTGATCCTGGTATATAGTCTGGTATTTGCCCTCCTAATCATTGCCAATACAGCCTGTGCATAACACTTCATCTTTTATAACACAAGATTTTGGACAAATGTATTAAATGACAGGAAAAGCTGAGTGCCCACATAGGTACAAAAACCTTTTGTCAATAACCTTTGTAACCTGTAAGTTAATATAAAAAACGTAATGCTGATCTTACTGACTCAAATGCGGCCGTAAATGACTGACAAAACACAAATCTTCAACATTCACTGGTGAAAAACCTCAAAGTTCAATTTGAGCTTGTTTTTGGGAAAATGTTAATAATATAATGACAGACGCAAGTGCCACAATACTAATTTTGTTCCTGTTTAAATATTTGTTTCCGGTTTGGAGTCCTGCAACCAATGAAATGGAATAACATGCAGTACTGAGTACAGTTTATTAGAAAAAACGGAAAAAAAACCCGCAGTATTGACAAGTAACAAACCAATAAATAAAATAGAATACAAACATAAAAAACAAGAGTGTCGCCAAATCAAAGAAACTATCAAAACCAAATGATGCCCGTAACTGATGACCCACACCCTCTAAACTAACAACCAAAAAGAAAATGTAGAAACAAAACTGAAATCTTCATCGTATTCGATGCTTTACATAAACTACGCGAACTAAAACCAAAAATATAAAAAAGTGGTGATCGCTCTTTGCCTAACTAAAAATGAAGATTCTAACTGTAGTTGTTTGCAAATTGCTGTAAGAACACCAATCAACAGAATTAGGAAGTGGTACAAAGTGGCAACGTATAGTAAGCTAAACAAGTGGTAAATTCAGAAACGCAGTATTGACAAGTTACAAACCAATAAATAAAATAGAATACAAACATAAAAAACAAGAGTGTCGCCAAATCAAAGAAACTATCAAAACCAAATGATGCCCATAACTGATGACCCACACCCTCTAAACTAACAACCAAAAAGAAAATGTAGAAACAAAACTGAATTCTTCATCGTATTCGATGCTTTACATAAACTACGTGAACTAAAACCAAAAATACAAAAAAGTGGTGATTGCTCTTTGCCTAACTAAAAATGAAGATTCTAACTGTAGTTGTTTGCAAATTGCTGTAAGAACACCAATCAACAGAATTAGGAAGTGGTACAAAGTGGCAACGTATAGTAAGCTAAACAAGTGGTAAATTCAGAATTAGACAATTAAAAACATGATCAAGTGGCAAGACCACAAACACACCTCACTGTAACATCAGTGGATTGATCGAGTGTCATGTCGTCACAACTATGATTGACAGTCGAGTTGTCCAATGATCGTAAACCTAAGAGCAGGATATAGAAACAGTAGGGAAGAGCAAGTGAGGGGAGCAAGAAAAAAACAAACAAAATTTACAGAACACACATGGAATGCAACCTTTCATCTACTGCATTTTCCTTGCAGCACCAATACCATCGTGTCTCTTTATGTAAATAACCCTCAGTTCTTTGAATTAGTTTTGGGCATTAATATATTAATCTGATATTAGCGTAATTCTATATTTCTTAATATTAGTTTAATATTCTTAATATTGTGTTTATTATATTTTGGAAGTTTACTTTGCACTCTTAGTTATTTAACCTATAGAGACCTTTATTTTGAAAGGCAGCTTGCCGGAAAGACGAACAGATCGCTCGCGCACAGAGAGCGCGCATACATACAGTATAGATTGCTGACAGATGGAGACACGGAACCATGCGGTCACGGATTCAAGGATCTGAATTCTAGTATTAAGGTCACCGTTAAGTGAATTTAGGCATCTAGCTAGAATTTTAACCTCAAGGTTAGTAAGAACAAAGCCAATGTCTTCCACACAAAGATAATCACACAATATGAGAATCCGAAGCACACTAGTAAAGTCTCTAACTGTGCGTTCACACTGCCGCCAGCGAGAGCGTCAAAGTGGCTGGAAGTCATTCATTTTCAATGTGAGTCGGCGGCGAGGGCGGCACGGCGCTTCTTGGACGGCAAGAGTGGTGAGAAGAGTTCAAGTCAGGTCAACTTTATGGTAATGAGCTATGACGCGGTTCGGCGGCAACCACTCGGAATGTAGAAGTCCTCCGCTTGAGAGGATTCCAGAGAACACAGTCAAGTAATTCGATGTCAGAGCGTCCCTGCATCTTTCTACGGTGTCTCGAATTTTGCCACTCTCGCCGGCGGCGGTGTGAACGTACAATAAACCATGTCTGTTCTGTCAAAGCAGTGAACATCAAATTCCTGATTGCTCTAAATTCTCGCAGAGAAAGTTCATAAAAGATACTAAGCTGTGCTACGGATGTTTGAAGCTCGGTCACAGTGCCAGAGACTGTCGTTCCAGACATAGCTGTGATACCTGCAAGGGAAGACATCCTACCTGCTTACACGATGACAGCTTCATTAGAAGGGTGAAGTCCTCCCCTGCTCAAAGCCCAGAGAACACACACAAAAGGGTTGTGACGATGTATTTAAGTGTAGAATCTGGATGCACATTTGCTAAAGCCTGGAACACACCAAGCCGACGGTCGGCCGTCGGGCAGTTTTTGTTCGTCGGCCGACTAAGTTTTCTCAGTGTGTTCCGCACCGTCGGCTGAAATTGGTCCTCGTCGGCTTTTTTTCGGCCGATTTGACATGTTGAATCAGCGTCGGGGCGTCTGTGAAAGAGGGAACTCTGATTGGCTGTTCAGCTTAGTGAACGAGTCAGTGCTCGATAATAATAGCAAAACAGCGAGCAAAGAAGTCAAAATGGTACAGATAGACGGCTGTTCTAATGTTACGTCATCTTACCTGAGTGTTCCTTGGCGAATATTTAAATATTAACATGAGCGGAGTGGAATAAAGAAAGTGTTTAGCAGGAGCAGGATTGATATCCAAAATGGTAAGCACGCGCTGCTTTGTTGACGGTTTGTGTATCTGCAACCTGCAGCGTCATATAAACGAATATATCTGCAGAAATAGACAGTTGTCTCAATCACACGCAGGTGCAGAACGCGCATTCTAGCTAAAGCCTAGAACACAGCAAGCTGACGCCGACGAACTATCGCTGATGAAAGCTGACTGTGTTGTCGCCTTGTGTCGGGGTAAAAAGCTGCACTTGAACACACTGAGAGAACTACAGCCGACTGTTAGCTAGAATGCGCGTTCTGTGCCTGCGTGTAAATGAGACAACTGTCTATTTCTGCAGATATATTTGTCTATTCGTCAGATATACACCGTCGGCTTGGTGTGTTCCAGGCTTAACAGTCAGCAGTAGTTCTCTCAGTGTGTTCAAGTGCAGCTTTTTACCCCGACGCGAGGCGACAACACAGTCAGCTTTCATCTACTTACAGGCCCTGACTTGATGAACAGCCTGACTGGCATTCATTTGTGGTTCAGACAGTATCCAGTGGCCTTGATGTGTGATATTGAGAGGATGCTCAAAGCAGATCGAGATTACATAAAATGTCTATGGTTGAGAAATGGAGATTTCGACTCACAGCCTCAAACGTTCCGCATGAGAGTACATCTATTCGGTGCCTCGTCGTCCCCTGGATGCACTAACTACGGACTGAAACATCTTGCAAGAGAAGGTGAATATCTGTACCCCCTAGGTTCACAATTCATTATGCGAGATTTCTACATGGATAATGGAGTCTCCAGTGTTGAATGTGCAGAAAAGGCCATCCATTCAGCGCGAGAAGCCTGCCAGGTTAGCGCACTAGGAGGTTTAAGATTGCATAAGTTTGTGTCCAACAACAAGGCAGTTTTGGAGAGCATACCACCCTCTCAGTGTGCTGTGGACGTTACAGCTGTCAATCTATCCCTCACTGAGCAGCCTTTGGAAAGAGCCTTGGGCATTTACTGGCAATTGGAACATGATAACTTCAGATTTCGTGTTAACCTAAGGGACCAGCCAGCAACCCGTAGAGGCATACTGTCTATAGTGGCCTCATTGTTCGACTCCCTAGGGTTTCTTGCACCATTCTTGCTCAAAGAAAAGGCTGTTCTGCAAGAAATTTGCAGAAATGGCATGGGCTGGGATGATCCTTTACCTGATGGTTTGCAGCCAAGGTGGGGGCATTGGAAGGCCGATCTTGCAAACTTAGAGAAGATCAAGGTGCGTCGTTGTATTGTGCCTGCTGGTTTTCAGAGAATCACAAAAAGAGAAATTCATCACTTCTCGGACACCAGCACGAGAGGATATGGCCAGTGCTCATACCTTAGGCTCAAGAACGAACAAGGTGATGTCCATTGTGCTTAGCTCCTGGCAAAATCTAGAGTAGCCCCACTTAAGGTCACAACAATCCCTCGGTTAGAGTTGACCGCTGTGGTTGTGTCAGTTGAAGGGAAATATATGTTAAAGGAAGAAATGAACCTTGCAGATGCAGAGGCATATTTCTGGACTGACTCTCAAGTGGTGTTAGGCTATATAAACAATGAAGCTCGCCACTTCCACACGTTCGTCGCAAATTGAGTTCAGAGAATTCATCACAGTACAACTCCTCAACAGTGGCGATACATTTCCTCAGATGAAAATCCAGCCGACTATGCATCACGAGGTATGAGTGTTAATGATCTTGTCACTTCCAGCTGGTTCAGAGGACCGAACATCTTGTGAGAAAGGCAAATAGCTCCCCCTGTGGATGTTAACACACAACTTCCAGTTGCAGACCCAGAGGTCAAGAAGGCTCAGTCACTGAACAAGCAAACGGTACAGTATTCCTGCTTATCCAACCGTCTCACAAAGTTGTCCTCATGGTCTAAAGTCATCCAAGCAGTCGCATGTCTACTTCATCGAGTCAGGAAGGACAAGTCAAGTAACTACAGTAAAGTGGCAGAACATGAGGATGCTAAGTGCATCATTATCAAGGACGTACAGAATGTATGCATCAGATGTATGCAGAAGAGATAGCCTTACTCCGTAAGGGCAAGCAACTCTCAAGCAAGGCTATGCAATCTAGACACCTTTATCGACCACGACGGATTGCTCAAGGTGGGAGGGAGGCTTTGCAATTCTTCTGTCCCTAACTCCATTAAATATCCAGTAATAATTCCAAAGGAACACCATCTTACAAAACTTCTGATCGCTGATTGTCATGAAAAAACAACATCAAGGAAAAGGCTTTACTATAAATGAGATCAGATCAAGAGGATTTTGGATAACAGGAGTAAATAGGACTGTAGCCTCCTTTGTACGACAGTATGTGAGATGTCGCAAGCTTCGCAGACCCACAGAAGAGCAAAAAATGGCCAACCTGCCCTCAGAGCGTATAGATCCATCCCCTCCATTCACGTACAGCGGAATGGATGTTTTTGGTCCGTTCATCACCAGACAAGGCCGTAAATCTTACAAGAGGTATGGACTTCTCTTTACCTGTTTTTGTTGCAGAGCCATCCATATTGAGATGCTGGATGGCATGTCCACGGACGCCTTTATCAATGGCCTGCGTTGTTTCATCGCTATCAGAGGAGCAATTTGTCAAATAAGGTGTGACCAAGGCAGTAATTTCATTGGAGCTAATGAGTTTGCTAAGGCCATGAAAGAGATTGACACCAATCGTCTGGTAACGCTCTTAGCAGAAAAACAATGTGACTTTGTCTTCAACGCACCCCATTCAAGTCACACAGGAGGAGTTTGGGAGAGACAGATTAGAACTGTGAGAAGTGTTCTTCATTCCACTCTGTCCTGATCTTCTGGAAGGCTTGATGATTCTTCCCTTCGGACCTTCTTCTACGAGGCTATGGCAATTGTAAATAGCCGCTCACAGTAGACAATCTGAATGATCCTTAAAGTCCTGAGCCCCTTACCCCAAATCACCTGCTCACTTTGAAAAGTACCCAAGCTCTACCACCCCCTGGCAAGTTTGTTAGAGAAGACGTATATGCTCGCAAAAGATGGCCCCACATCCAATACTTAGCGGAGCAATTTTGGGGTCACTGGCAGAAGGAGTATGTGTCTAACATTGCAACAAGACAATGCTGGCTTACACCAAGAAGGAACATGCAAGTTGGAGATATAGTCTTGGAGAAGGCAGACGATCTGCCCAGGAATCAGTGGCGCTTGGCAGAAGTTATTGAGACTGTAGTTGACAAGGATGGCTTGGTGAGAAGAGTGAAGATACGCTTTGGAGAAAAGCGTTTGGGGAAGGATGGTAAACGTCTGAACAAACCTTCAATAGTTGATCGCCCAGTGCAGAAGCTGGTCCTGTTGCTAGAGGCAGCCTGAACTTCCTGACATAATAATTAATTTATGCAGTTCATAGTAGAATATGTTTCAGTTTTTCTTTTACATCTAGCCTTCAACATGGGTAATTTATTTTAGAAATCATTTGTGATTAAAGTTTGAGATTCGTAGTCACTCATGATTTGGTGGGAGTGTAAATAATCAGTTATTTGAATTAGTTTTGGGCATTAATATATTATTCTGATATTATCATAATTCTATTAATTCGTAATTCTATCGTGTTTGTTTTTATTTTTGTAGTATTTTTTTTGTGTGTCTGTTGTTTAGCACCTGGTTGGAAAGGAGTACAAGGTATACATCATGTATATTTATGCACTTGTATAATGTTACATAACATATCTTGTCTTTATGATCATTTTATATGTGTTTGTTTGATTTATGAGTAATTTAAGTTGTTTATGATAAATGTTAGTATTAATTGCATAATTTTGTTGCTATATCGTCTACTGTTTTGTTTCATTTATATGTACGTGAATTATTTACAAATTCTAATAATGTTGATTTATCTGTTCTAGCTCTTACGGTGTTGTGAAGGTATTGAGGACAATAAACTGACAACATCAGTGAGAAAGTGAATTTCCTTTATTCAACCGAGCTGCTACACTTTAATGTTTCCATGTTTGAAAGCTGTGCATTGAAGAGCTTCTGTGCTCCTATCGGTCATTGTCACAGATGATCGGGCTGATATCATGTAGTCTGAACCCAGCATAATATTTTCAGTTCCAGTTGTTTGCGCGTTGTCTCAAGGACACACTTTCACACTCAAGCAGAGTAACTTTCATGAATACTTCACCCACTGGAACAGTTTTACAGGAATTTTTACAATTCTTTTACAATTCTCTAATTGCACCACAAGGAGGCGAGGAAGGAGGAGTGAGAAAGCTTCCTGAGGAGTCATAAGCGAGGATTCACAGTTGTATCCTTCCCTCACATCCTAAGTGGAGATAAGATATGAGAAAAGGAAACAAGGATGCACAAATAAGAAATGTGAAGCACCCACTGATCTTCTCCTGCAGAGGTAGTCTTTTGTCGCACTATGAGCAATAATATGACATACTACATAATTTTTTATTTTTGAGCTTGGTTTCCATAAAAGCTGTTTTAGTACAAAGAATTAAGTAAAAAGATCAAGGAAAATTTGATTTCTCAATTCATGACCCCTTTAAAAATGTTTGTGAATACAGGTCAAATTTAGGATGAACATGATCCTTTCATATTTTGTAAAACGTGAAAACAAAAATGTTTTGCTAACTTTCCACTTAAGTTATGAAAGGGTTATTTCTGAATGTCCTCTGAATGTTTAAAACTTTTAAAGACGTTTAACTTGTGGGAACATTCCATTCTATAATTTTGAAAACTATGGGAACGTTACTTGTGAATGTTCTAAACATCCTGAAAGAAGCGTTAACATTTAAAAAAATGTTTGGCGAACATCCAACTAAAACGTTTTAGAAAAAGAAGAAAAAAATCCATTGATGATATTGTCACGCTTTAGCAAAGCATGGTGTAGGAAGACGATTAATGTAAACAGACTTTATTAACAAAAGGAAAAACGTGAATAATTGAACCAAGCTAACAGGGAATGTTCTCAGAAATTTGGCCAAGGTTTTGACAAAACGTAAACAAACTCAGCATAAACTTTAACAAGAACTGACAGATGAGAACTGAAACACAGGCAAATAAATACTAAGGGCAAACAAAGATGATTGAATAAACACGTTTCTGGAATATGTTTGTTCATTTGAGAGAAAGTTGTCAAAACCTTGGCCAAATTTCTGAGAACATTCCCTGTTAGCTTGGTTCGATTATAGCATTTTTGGTTACCAGTTTATATTTGACAAACTTTTTTCAAAAACATTGTTTTCTTATTCATATAAAAAGACAAAAAAGTAAAGAAAGAGACTTATCTTACTTTCTCAACGGGTTTCCTCAAGGTCACTTGTTCTGCACAAGCTCTTTATGAAAATTCCAGTGCAGGGGATTTTAATCAGATTAAAACTTATTGCACCCTGTGTGTGTCATGGAGGGGGTGACTTTTAATTCACTTCAGCTCTGTGTTTGGAAGAATGCTTTGTGTTCAGAAATCAGAAACTCCTTTGGCAACTATTAACCCCAAAATTAATCATTCAAAGTTTTAAATAGCTTTTGTTTTTTGAGTGATTTTCATTGAAGGTAAAGAGTTCAGTCGTGGTGAGTTGTGTCAATCTGCGGAGGAAAACTCTAGAAATATTACGGGAGTCTCGGATCAGTATGGGCTTTGCGGATCTTCTGGATGAAGTTGGCGGGTTTGGGCGCTTTCAGGTGATTCATGTCCTGCTTCTGTCCATCCCGGGCCTTCTGATGGCTTGCCAGAATTTACTAAATAACTTTACTGCTGGTGTGCCGGAGCATCACTGTCGCATACCGAATATAACGGCCGCACTGAATGAGAGCACCTCATCACTCCTGCGCGCGTTTATCCCACTGGATTCATCTCTGGCACTGTCCAAATGCACTCGGTACACTGAAACTCAGTGGCATTTAATCACAGACAAACTGAGTCACAGAAATGCGACTGAACTGCAGACAGAGAGTTGTGCTGATGGCTGGACATATGACAAGACTGAATTCAGCTCATCTATAGTATCAGAAGTAAGTTGTTTCATTAGCTCTGACACAAAATATGTAGGCCTATTTATCAATATTATAGGTCGAAATTTATACAGTGGTGTAAAAATGTTTTAGCATATAAAAAAAAAAACATTTTGAAAGTTCTAAATATTGCACATTCTGCACTTCTAGGTTTATGCAAATTAGTGGCAATGAGAGATGTGAACAAATTGTAGACATTGAGTCAGGTCAGATTTAAGTTTTTTTTTCTATCGCAGCACGAGATGCTCTTTTGGATGCTCTTTTCAAATCATGCTGGATAACATGAATCACTAGGTTTAGTCCATGCCAGCATACAAACGGCTGAAAGCAAAAACGCACCAAATAGCCTACTGAGACATTCTCAAATGAACATGAATTCAGCTTTTTCAATATTTCAATTGTTACTTACAGCGATAATCGAATTTGCAATTTTATTAAATATATTAATAAAATAATATTAAATGAGAAAAGTGGGAAAAGTATTACCCAGCAAACATTGGTCCGACGGCAACGTCGTGTCCCTGGCCAAAAATAGTCGCGGTATGACGGCAAAATCGGTAAAAATATGTAACACAGAACATTTCCTAAAAATGCATTCAGATACATTTGTACACGTTCTCTGGGGTTGCATGTATAATTGTTATTTTGACTTTTAGCTACGTCTAGTTCGATAGTGTACATCGTGAGAGGACGTCACCTGGCGACGTCTTTTACACATGCATTTATAGTCCATCATGACCCTCTATGAAATCCTTGTGAAATACGCAAAAGATGTGCTTAATCCTTGCATGGTTAATACTGCAATAATTAATTTAATTGCCCAAGTAGTTCTTAAGAGGTTGTGAAGACGTCCACTGACGTCCTTTACACATCTAGTCAAGCAAGACAGAAAAAAAACCCCAGTAATTATCTTTATGAAATACACGATTTGTATACAAAGTAAATATATTTACTTTATCTTGTTTAAATAAATTATAATCACAAAGTGCCCAGTGTGGTTAAGTGATTGCAAAGCCACTGCATTATTTTAGTCATTATTTCAACCTGTTGTACCTGATGTATTCGTTGTTATTTTTTTTATGGAATGTATGCACATGTAAAACCTTTTATGTCTGAGTTGGATGTAATTGCCAAAACTGTGCTGCCAAGATGTTACAAAATCCCGCCATAGGATAGATTATCTCGCGAGATATAAGGCGTTCTCCCCATAGACTCCGGAACATTGAACAACCACGAGGAGAGGAGGAATTGAGGAGGGAGTTGTATCGATATTATTAAAAATCTGCTGTTGGGTAAGTACATTTTGTATTATTAGATTAATGTGCTTGAGTTTTACATTGTTTGACATGAATGAACCGAAAGAAATGATGCCCACATTTTCACATCACAACCCACCTGTCTTTATCAGAAATGTCCTGTTCACTTTCTCACAGTTACACACCTAGTTAAGGGTCTTTTTCAAGGGCACCACAGTGGTATTGAAGAGGCAGGGGACAAATGCTGTTCCCCCTGCCCCCCAACTGATCTAACACCAATTTAAAGCAGAACATCTTGTATACAATAAAATAATATGTAATGCATGTTGATTACCTTTTCTAATGTTTCATTCATGATTCATTCATCTTGTTCCATGGTTTTTTAAATTTAGCTGTAGACCATACAACTATTTTGAAAATAAGTGCATGTCATTTACCTCAAATTTTTAATTTTATTTATTTTAAAAATAAATATATTCTCTTCCCTTAGATGCTGTGAAGAGGTGGAGCCCAAATGCTACAGACTCTGAAATTGATGCAGCAATGGCAGAACACCTGAAACACACTCCAGGAAGAGCTGGGGGTGGTGGATACAAAAAATGAGCCAAACAATGTGTTTAAGGGATAGTTCACCCAAAAATTAAAATTGTCATCATTTACTCAACCTCTTGTTTCAAACCTGTATACCTTTCTATAGCCGCATTTCCATTACCCTTCAAATTGCGCAAATTGAAATTGCGCATTGAAAATACGCTCAATGGAAACACGTAAATTTCGCAAACACTCCCATTTATCGCAAAAAAGTTTTTACGCTCGCATGAGGAGGTTTTTCAGGCAATTCGAAAAAGAAATATTTCGCAAAACTGCAATGGAAACAGTTTTTGCGCATTTACAGGTCACCTGACTTAGAAGGCGCGGTGTGTTTGGACAGAATACAAGACAGAGTTCATTACTGAATTCATAAAAGACAAAAGAATGACAGAAATACTGGATTCAAAGACCTCAAAGAAATGCCACAATCAAGACCTCGGAGCAGAAATGAGTGAGAAACACCCAGAAACATGGGATGATTGCATCACAATAAGTGTATTGTGATTGTCAAAACATTTTAGTAACTAAACTGAATTTTATTAGGTTTAGTGACAACATGTTACAATGTTTACATGGTACAATTTCTGGTAAGCTACGCTTTTTTATTATTTCAATCCAATTATTGTGATTTGATTTAATATT
This sequence comes from Rutilus rutilus, assembly GCA_021464565.1. Lineage (NCBI taxonomy): Eukaryota > Metazoa > Chordata > Actinopteri > Cypriniformes > Leuciscidae > Rutilus > Rutilus rutilus. The sequence continues at coordinate 3,713,880 of JAJAQA010000017.1, read as the reverse complement.
GACTCATTTGGATAAATATTAGGTAGGCTACACAAGATAGGCATTCATTTTTCTCAAGAAAAAAACAACTCACCTAATGCTGTAAACATACAGTGAGAGAGCCTTATCAGCTGGCAGTATTATTTAAGGTTAAAAATAACTCAAATTAAATATAATGCGTTTTTTTATTATAATAACAACTTTATTTAATGATATAAGTAAAAATATAATAAATATGTAATATAGTACACATATTTAGCAAAATACTCTCTATAGCTCTCTTTTTTTCTAGCCAACTAACATGGTATAGCCTATAATATTATGGTCATCAAATGGCTTTCCTGAGGTAAAGTTATGTGACATAGTTGTTCTCCAGCTGTTTTATTGACCCCTTTTTTTGATTGATTGGTTTTTATGTATGAGGAATATACATTTCAGTAAGTTGTACTGTATCTTTCAACAGTGTTCATTTGTGTTTATTTACTATTAGCTAGAAATGATCGGTTCACGTGCTGCTAGGGATCTGTCGCGTCACATTTACAAGCGCCAAAACAGTATTTATTGTCTGAATTTCGTAATAAAAGTGACAGAATCTGAGAGCTGAGATTTTTTTAATATCATAACTAACCTGCTCTGTCTAGTCTGTCGGTCTCCGTGTCCTCTTTGCTTCGTGATTTTTCTGTGCGTGAGAAAATGGATGTGTGGCGTGAGAGCGTGTGAAAAGTGTCAATTGCGTGTCTCACGGTGAATGCGCGAGAGTTGGCAGCCCTGCATGTAAATGTAAAAAAAAAAATAAAGAGAAATTTTGGCTGTTCAAGATCAATAAAATGTTGTGCTAAATCAGAACATGCTTCTTTTTTGCTTATGTCCACAAATAATGTGTTCTTGTTTGTGATGTACACGTGATTAAAACGTTTTATTGACGTTCAGGTCTGACTGGACCAATTTTGGACCTTTTTAGAACCTTTGTCAAGATGTGTAAACCTCAAGACTTGATTGCCTTTTCACGATGTTACACAACAGGTGTGTGATTATTTTATATGCAGGCTTATATATACACTTTAATTATGCAGCAACACATTTAAACACACAGATAACGACGCATTTAGACGTCCAGAGACGCACAGAAGAGACGTGGAATTCATGGTCAGATGACGTCGAAGACATCCGTTCAACTTTCATTTTGGAACTATTTTTCAACCATGACGGGACGTGTCGGACGGACGTCTTTTCAACGGTCATTAAACATCCAAATGTTTGACTTTGATCTTTCTTTCTTTTTTCTGTAGAAAGGGAAACATAAATAGTGATGAAAACCAAAATATTAAATGTCACAGATGAATATGTACTGCGTAATCCACTGTTTTGTAGAGGGCGGTCAAAATTTTCATTTTCACCTCAGATTTAGAGCCAAATTAGAGGGGAGTAAAAATGACTTTAGAAAGATCAGGTTTATGGTCTTTCAGCATCATTATTATATTTTTACACAGTGATTGGTAGGTGTATTAGTAAAATCTGTTTACTTTAGCAATCTTTGTTTAATTAAATGCTAATGATGAACGTTCAAAAATGGAAAAAAGTCTTCTTGTGTTTTTTTTTTGCCTCAAGTTTGAATGCCTGTAACTCAAGAAGTATTAAAGATCTTAATATCTTTTTAGTTTCCAGTTCTTAACAAACTTTTCATTTAGTATCTTTATATTAAAGGCCCTCGATGGATCAGTCACAGAGATATGGAGATATTAATGCAGCTCCATGAGTAAATTGGTCAATTGCATACATTTTCAGTGGTCAAACCCCAAATGTGGGTCACTCTGCATACAGTTTTTTTTTTTTTTTTAAAGAGGAATATCTGAAGAACAAATAATGTTAAAACTAGAAATGTATCTCGTGTTTTTCTATCAACACCAGTAATTTTTTAACAGGTCCTAACTATGGTCTGCAGATTATTCATAAATAATCTTACATAACTATTCTTAAATTATTCTAAAACCTGCCCACCCTGCACCGGATCCTGTGAGCAACGATTCAAAGCAACCTCCAACCCTGGAGATTGATGGATCTCCTGCTGATCTTGTCCGGGAGATCCTAGATTCACACAGGAGGGGTAATGGGATGCAGTACCTGGTGGACTGGGAGGGATACGGATCAGAGGAAAGGTCTTGGGTCGCAACATTATAGATCCATTGTTTATCAGTGACATTCAACACAATCATCCATATCGACCAGCACCCAGACCAGACCTTCCTGTTTGTCATGCATCACTTCCTGTTTGTATCGTATTTAAACAATCAAGGCTGCGTTGAAGTCCAATTTTGTATGCCCTTCCCTCACTAACATCTCGTTCACTCAGATGTACGTCATTGCTTATGTTGCACGAGTGCCCACTACTGGCGGAACCCTTGCAATGTGTTTAAAGGCCCCGTGAAATCAAAATGTACGTTTTTTAGCTTTTAATATGGATAGCCTTAAGGTTATGAATAAGCTGGTGTGTTCCAAAACAATGACAAAATTTGCATTTAGAAGAAATAAGCGTTCAAACTTACAGTCCCTCACTTCTAAAAAATGGATTACGTATTATTATAACATCACCGCGGACTTCAGCTTCTCATCACATCTTCTGTCCAATCAAATGCTCTCTAGAATCTAAAGCTCCGCCCCCTCTGCTATAAATACCACCTGGCCCCAAAGCCACCGTTGACACGTCACGGAGAAAAATGGGTTGGAGATGTGTGTTCGGTTGCTCAAACGCTCGAGTTTTATTACGCTTCCAACAAGCGTTAAGAATAAAATGGCTAGAATTTATTCACCTCTACTATTGAATCCAGCGTATCATCAGCGCTCGGATCCGCTTCCATGGTGCTGTCAAGTACGACTTGCAGTCTGTGGGGTAAACTAAACGCTATTGGATATTTGAAAAGAGGGAGGAGCCATTCAATATGTCCCGCCTTAACTTCCTGTTTCAGTGGAAATTACGTCAACACATTACGTCAAAGCTGCGCGATCCAAAGCACTTCAGTGGGACTTTAACCCCTTTATGTTCAAAGATCGCCAACGGCTCCAGAGATTATTGTTGTTCAACATTCACTGCATGTTAAAACATCTTACTTGATCTGGACAAACTGAGCATCCTTAGCCCGTTATGATACGGCGTTGCCATGTCAACAATTAATTTCTACTAATTTCCTTGTTATTCAGAAAATTGGAAATTAAAAGGGCAGGCCTTAAGGTAGCCAATGATGTGCTTTTTTTAAGTCACATGACATTTGAATGTCCCTCCAAAACTCTCTTTCCTACGGTCACCCACACCTGTTGAGGAGCTCCAGAAATTGCTCTATTAACCTAATTTCTAAACATCTCTTCTCAAGGGGGATTTTTTTGCATTATCTTTGATAAGTAAACTAGATATTTGTATTCACAAATCAACTTTGTCTAACATAGTTTTACTGTAAATTGAGAACATTTCCATAAGTCAATGCTATACCACAGTGGAATTGCAGTAATGTATTTCCCCATTTTGATTTTTTATAGATAGTAGCATCAACAATTTGTTCTTTATTTATTTGAAGTGTTTTTTGTAGTATAGTTGTATTTATGTATAAATAACAAATTGATTTCTTCATTTCAGAAAATGAATACAGCAATATTTTACAGAAAGGGCAATAGGAAGAGTGCAGAGTTAGCTCTTCCATGTGATGAGAGTGCGGATGAGTTAGCCAAATGATTGGGAATGATAGTGATTAAATGATAGGGATCTACTTATTTTTGGTTTGCATGAGTTCAAAGTATGTAAATCTATCAATTTCTAAAAGAAATGTGCAATTAAATAGAAAAGAAAATCATAATTGTATAGAAAACCTACTTACCATTTTCCATTGTGGTACAGCGTTGCCATATGGCAACATTTCCCTTAGTACCAAAAAAATAATCTTTATTTATAATATATTATATGTCATAAAAACTTATTTGAAAAAATATTTCATGGTTAGAACATAATAAGAGGGTTAAAAAGATTAAAGATTCCAGCTTCGATATTTGACCCCTGTTTATGATAAAACTGGTTTCAGTGACTAATTTATGTCAGGAGTGTAAAATAATCTATCTGTAATGTTTGATACTTTGAATTTTGAAATATATTCCATCAATCAGATCTAAAGATATTCCTCATGGCGTTCTAACACAAAAAAATACCACAGACGCACCTGGCCAAGTATATACTGATGAAGCACTCACGTTTGGTTCTCGCTTATAACTTCATGAAGCATGCATAGACCGTAGAAAATTGCACAATATTATTTTCAGCAGACTCTCACGATTAAAAAGAGCCCCAACTCAGCATAATCCATCACTCAGATCTAAAGATATTCCTAATGGAGTTGTAACACATGAACCCCCACAGGCACATACAGAGCCTTGTACAGTATATAGATGGAGCTATGATGTTGCGTTTTCATTCATAACTCAATAAAGCATGCATAAATTGTGGGAAATGGCACACCATTATTTACAGCAGATAGTTAAGATTAAAAAGAGCCAAAACTCACCATAATCCATCACTCAGATCTAAAGATATTCCTCATGGACTTCTAACACATTAAGTTGCACAAGCGCACCAATGAAGTAGCAGTAGCAGTGATGTGATGTTTTGATGTGACGTTTCAGCTCATATATCCATGAAACATGCATGGATTGTGAAAAATCTTATCTGACAGCAGATTATCACGATTACAAAGAGCCCAAACACAACATAATCCATTGCTTTGATCACGAGATATTCCTCACGAAGTTATGCATACTTGGCTAAAAAACAAGTCTTTCATCTTTCCGGAGTGCAAAGTGTTTTCCAATTTTCCAGGAACCGTCCGTGCTCGTTTTCAAACGTGGAATAACACAAAATATGTATCATCTTAAAGCTTAGAATGCATCTAAGCTTTTTAAAGCATCTAACCACTTCGATCATCTCTGAAAGAGAGCTGACTAGTCGCTCTAAACCGGAGTGTACCGCCCGCGGGCGCCACCTAGCTGCGTAAATATTCATTATCATATTTTTCAAAAATATTGCCTTGATTAACACAAAATAGGTGTCATCTGAAAGCTTAGACTCTGAACTGTACAGTGAATGTAGCCAATTCGAAAAACTCATAAGTATTGCTGAGTTATTGGCTGATAAATAGAATTTCTTTTTTTCATAATCTATAAAATACTTTTTTGTACTATGTACTGCAATGTGTCAAAAACATCATACAGCTCATGAAACATTCACAGATCGTTGAAAATGGCACATCATTTTTTACAGCATATTATTACAATTAAAATGAGCCCAAAATGAACATAATCTATTGCGGTGATGACAAGATATTCCTCATGGAGGAACAATTTAAAAAAATGCCCATTAGGGGGCGTCAAGGACTGGACAAAAAGGCTATCTTGGTTCCAAATGCTGTAACTTTTGATTCCTTTAACCAATCACCACAAAATTGTATCCAGATGCAGCTAACATGTAGGGACTTCACCAGTTATTCCATGTCAAATAAGAAAGATATGCAAAATCATGATAAAAATTATATATATTTTTTGTCTTTTATCAGCAGTTTCTCATCAGGAGAATGTCCAAATGTAATTTAATTTATATTTTCAAAAAAATAGAAAATTGTTCTATCAAACGATACCTACCTTTTGACTCTTTTGTTTCCTGGGGTGCACTTACACTCACCTAAAGGATTATTAGGAACACCTGTTCAGTTTCTCATTAATGCAATTATCTAATCAACCAATCACATGGCAGTTGCTTCAATGCATTTAGGGGTGTGGTCCTGGTCAAGACAATCTCCTGAACTCCAAACTGAATGTCAGAATGGGAAATAAAGGTGATTTAAGCAATTTTGAGCGTGGCATGGTTGTTGGTGCCAGACGGGCCGGTCTGAGTATTTCACAATCTGCTCAGTTACTGGGATTTTCACGCACAACCATTTCTAGGGTTTACAAAGAATGGTGTGAAAAGGGAAAAACATCCAGTATGCGGCAGTCCTGTGGGCGAAAATGCCTTGTTGATGCTAGAGGTCAGAGGAGAATGGGCCGACTGATTCAAGCTAATAGAAGAGCAACTTTGACTGAAATAACCACTCGTTACAACCGAGGTATGCAGCAAAGCATTTGTGAAGCCACAACACGCACAACCTTGAGGTGGATGGGCTACAACAGCAGAAGACCCCACCGGGTACCACTCATCTCCACTACAAATAGGAAAAAGAGGCTACAATTTGCACGAGCTCACCAAAATTGGACAGTTGAAGACTGGAAAAATGTTGCCTGGTCTGATGAGTCTCGATGTCTGTTGAGACATTCAGATGGTAGAGTCAGAATTTGGCGTAAACAGAATGAGAACATGGATCCATCATGCCTTGTTACCACTGTGCAGGCTGGTGGTGGTGGTGGTGTTATGGTGTGGGGGATGTTTTCTTGGCACACTTTAGGCCCCTTAGTGCCAATTGGGCATCGTTTAAATGCCACGGCCTACCTGAGCATTGTTTCTGACCATGTCCATCCCTTTATGACCACCATGTACCCATCCTCTGATGGCTACTTCCAGCAGGATAATGCACCATGTCACAAAGCTCGAATCATTTCAAATTGGTTTCTTGAACATGACAATGAGTTCACTGTACTAAAATGGCCCCCACAGTCACCAGATCTCAACCCAATAGAGCATCTTTGGGATGTGGTGGAACGGGAGCTTCGTGCCCTGGATGTGCATCCCACAAATCTCCATCAACTGCAAGATGCTATCCTATCAATATGGGCCAACATTTCTAAAGAATGCTTTCAGCACCTTGTTGAATCAATGCCACGTAGAATTAAGGCAGTTCTGAAGGCGAAAGGGGGTCAAACACAGTATTAGTATGGTGTTCCTAATAATCCTTTAGGTGAGTGTATAATATTAGTATCATTTTTACATCAAAAATGGTCATAATTTAGAAATAAAAGGCATTTTTCCTAACCTGATTTTAGCCCTCTGATTTGAACGCTCTGTTTGAAGGGGCGTGTCTGTGTGAGACTTAAGTGTAAACGCCCACTGCTGTGATTGGCTGCGGTGAGACTTCAGTGTAAACGCCCACTGCTGTGATTGGCTGCGGTGAGACTTCAGTGTAAACGCCCACTGCTGTGATTGGCTGACATATTTGCATATGAAATAGCTATGTTGTACATGTGGAATTCTCTCGAAAACTTTTAGCAAGTTTTAACTATTACAGTTCTCTAATCGTGAAAAGTGTTGATTATAGCATATTTAGATCGTGGCATGAAAGGTTGCAGTGATGAGCATTGTAGCCGATCACAGACATGTATGCAGCGATCTCGTCATTGTAACTCTATTTCTGCACACTAACGAATGCTTTCATCATAACTAACAGTGCAAACACAATGGAAATAAGAGATTCTAACGGGAGTTTTGGCGAGAGTCCAGAAACAAGGTTTGATTGACAGTTCAGTTAGTCAACAAAATTAGTTACACTTGATGCCCCATAGGAATCAAGTGAGGGAGTCAGGACCACCATTTTTGTCAAGCACAAAGAGTAAAAAGCATGTGTAATGTTTTGCAGTAACTCTTTTCTCTCATTTGTCACAGTGGGATTTAGTTTGTACACTTCGTCCACTCAAACAGATGAGCCAGACCATTTACATGGGAGGAGTACTGACAGGTGCCATTGTATTTGGAGGGTTATCAGACAGGTAAAGCATCCATAACTTTCTGTGTACACAGTCACGTCTTTGGACAAAACATATTCACATATGATGCCTTTTTGGAAAGTTAAAAGATTCAATAAATAGTACACATTGTGGTATACATTTAAACCTATATATCAGTGTTTTTTTTTTTTTTTTTTTTTACAAGAAAACAACACCACAGTCTTTAGCTGCACAAGAACAAAAATTATCTCGAATAAGACTGGTAATAATAAGACTGCTTGATAAAATATGTATAACATGCAGAAAGTAAAATGAGAACTGAAATGTAGCCACCATGGATGAGATAAATACGTCATGAGCTTATATGCAGGATTGCCACCTTTTTCAGATCTTCTAAACACAGCGTTGGATTAAATGAAAATATAAAATAACAATGTGACAACTCAACTCTCCCCGCAAGCTGAATCGCAAACAATTTCAGATATCTCAATATTTTTTCAAACTCATTTGACCAGTTAGATAGAAAAGAACTGATTCAAAACAGCTGATAGAAAACACACACACAACAGTGATTCTCAGGTCGGTATACAATAATTTCCCATTATCACAGAAATTTTAATATAGAACTAAATTAAATATTTTTAACAATTAACTTATTGACTAGAAATTTATTTAAAAATAATGAGACAAGTCTAAAATGTAAGTTTTTTGGCTTTCATTATGAATATCAATATAAACCTTGAGGTTATCGATAAGCTTGTGTGCTCCAAAACGTTGAAAAAACACATTTACTGTTTTCCTTATGGTGAATGGCACATAATCCACTATATATGGTATAGGGAGCGATTCAGAGCGCATAAATATGCGTCCTATTGGGGCAAATTTAGGCAGCTTGTAACGGCGAAAAAACTGTCTGTAACAATAATAAAAAAAATCTTCTCAATACAGTCTCAATGAGTGAGTGTCTCGCTTCACTGTCATCCAACATACAATATACAACAATTATTTACAAGTAAAAAGTGCAATGAAAGTAATCTCTCAAATTAAATAAGTACTTCTCTAAATGTGTATAGGCTACATAAGTTATTTCTAACAAGAAGTTGGTGAACAAGAAGTACATGGCAGGAGGCAACATGCACTTGGAGTGAATTGAGGTAGCAGTGGCATTCCTTAACTTGTTGTGGGCTGTGAGTCCAAGAGAGGTGTGATGTGGATCCTCTTTGGATAATTGAAGGAAAGACATGCTGCCTTGATTCAATTCTCACGCGAGAGAGACGGCGCATTACACTTCTCTTCTGAAGATTAAGAGATCATTTTGAAAATGATTGTTATATTAAATTACAGCGTGTAATATCTATGTATGCTTATCTGCACCACATCCCAACATTGTTAACAATTTTATGGACTACAAAAAACACTACTGAACCATTTTAAACTGGTGAATTTCAGATTCAACTCTTTATTGTGTGTTTATATTCTCGTGTAGGTTTGGACGAAAGCCTATTCTGATTTGGTCATATTTTCAGCTCGCTGTCTTAGGCACATTTACAGCTCTCTCTCCGTCGTACTTGGTGTACTGCATCCTCAGATTCCTGACAGGAATGTCTGTGTCCGGAATCATTCTCAATGGCGTCTCACTCAGTGAGTGTCTCTCTTCACTGTCATACAGCATACCATATACAACAATTATTTACAAAGTAAAAATGAAATGAAAATAATCTCTCAATAAATTAAATAAGTTACTTTAAGTCAATTAGCAAAAGAAAAACTATAAAGGTAAATGTTTAAAGCAGTCGTTCCCTTTCAAGGGAACTTGGCACTGCGTCATGGTGTTGACGCTATGGGAAAGCCTCCAGCATTAAATGTTGAATAGGCATCTGACTCAGAGGAGTTAGATGTTCAGTACGTGATATGTTCATTTTTTCCACACACTTTATTCATTTCATTTATTCATGAATTGCCTTAATATTGGTTTTATAGCTACGCTGCATTGCAAACGTTACGGTTACGGCACAAGTAAAGCATGCTTATGTTGATTATTCCGTCAATCTAGCCCGAGGGTACCCAACGGGTGAATAATATTTGCAGAGGTGGAAGTAACGAATTACAACTACTCACGTTACTGTAATTAAGTAGTTTTTTTGGGTACTTGTACTTTTTTGAGTATATTTTTAAATCTGTAATTTTACTTGTACTCAAGTACATATTAAGCTAAGTAATCTACTTCGCTACTTGTAAAATCACATTTCGTTACTGAGTACAATTTGAATTGATATTCAAATCTTTGAATGGCATTTCGGTAGCCAATAAAAATATTCGATCGTAAACGGACCAATAAAACCCCTGATATTTGGACTGAATGAAAGCCGCCGCAGTCGCAGCAGGTTTTGAAGAGCTGATCATGAAGGAGGCGAGGAGCTCAGAGTGATTAATGGCTGGACTGAAAGTTTGGAACAACAAACTACATAGTAGTATTGTCAAAATATCTATATTTTACCAGCTGCGCGTTCTCATTCTCTCATCTCAACGACAGCGGGTTTGACACACCCGCCTCCCAGCGCGGGATTGCAGGTAGGCCTATTACGCATAATTTTATTAATACCTGCAAGTTTCTATGGCATATTTTAATGGCAAATGTCACGAACAATATTATAACGCGAGGGCACATTCATGTAATCGCAGAAAACTGGACGCGAGCTCTCAGATGTAGGCTACGAATGAACTGGACTCGGATATTGAGTGTGCGCTCTCGGACTGTGTGTCATATCATGTGTAATCGCGAATCTCTCCAAGTGGTTCTCACTGCAGACTCAAATGACGTCCAACTCCAATCTCTCCATGCTCTTGAATTAAACGCTGTCAAAAGTTATGAAAAATCTATAGTCTTTTTGCAAATTAAATTCAGTTTGAATTGAAATCAAGCTTCCTTGTGCTGTGTGTGAGCTATTGCAACAGTTCACGTTACCCTATTGTAAAGACAAATACACTGAGTGAGTAAATATTAGATTATTGTAATGGTTATTGATCAATGTTTAAATATGTAAACAAAAGCCTAAAATAAAATCTCACCTTATAAAGTGGACGTGTCTCTTTAGAAGACTTGAATTAAACTTTTCCATTCAAATAGATTACTGTTACAATGAGTGTTGTGCTTTTCAATGCTTGAAAATAATGATTGCCTTGACAAAATGGATGGACAAAAATGTAGATATTAAAATATTTAGTATGTAGTAGTTTTCCCGATGGTATTAAAAATTATAGGCTAGGCCTACTGAATATTGACCTATTTCAAGGTGTCATATTGAAGTTAGAAATTCCAGTATCCACTAATTAATGTCCTTTGACAATAAGGTAAAAACGTGTTAAAAGTAGCTATTTTCTACATAAATCTATGATTTTGTTGAATATTTTTATTGGTAATGCATTAACTATCGCCAGCTAAAAAGTAATTAGTAACTAGTACTCTGAGTAGTTTTTGAGAAGAGTAATTTGTACTTTTACTTAATTACTTTTTTGACACCGGTACTTTTACTTGTAATTGAGTATTATTTCAGCAATGTAACGGTACTTGTACTTGAGTACAAATTTTCAGTACTCTTTCCACCTCTGAATATTTGATGTAACAGGTGGAAAAATACTTATGTTGTCATTTGTGATGCAGGTCAGGAATCAATAGGCACGGGCGGACTGTGGGTCCAATAGTCAAGACTATTTAGACTCAATTCGGTAACCACTGATAAGCAGCTGCTTCCAAACAGTCCAACCTTTGATCACCTTCAGTCATCTTCAGTCTCAAGCCCTCTAATTTTCACCAGTCTGCACCTACAATGATAAGAACTGTTATTCACAGCTAAGTGTTTGCTGCTAATTAATTAACTCATCCACTCACCTGCTGCCATCGTTTGTTTCCTGCACTTACCTGCAAATAAACACCCTTTGTTGAAGTGCCCTACACCCCCGAGTCCGCTACAGTGTCGGCTCCAGCTCCTGAATCCGCTTCAGTGTCACCTCCAGCCCCTGAGTCCTCTCCAGTGTCGGCTCCAGCTCCTGAAACCGCTCCAGTGTCAGCTCCAGCCCCTGAGTCCGCTCCAGTGTCGGCTCTAGCTCCTGAATCCGCTCCAGTGTCGGCTCCAGCCCCTGAGTCCGCTCCAGTGTCGGCTCTAGCTCCTGAATCCGCTCCAGTGTCGGCTCCAGCCCCTGAGTCCGCTCCAGTGTCAGCTCCAGCCCCTGAGTCCGCTCCAGTGTCGGCTCCAGCCCCTGAGTCCACTCCAGTGTCGGCTCCAGCCCCTGAGTCCGCTCCAGTGTCGGCTCCAGCCCCTGAGTCCGCTCCAGTGTCGGCTCCAGCCCCTGAGTCCGCTCCAGTGTCGGCTCCAGCCCCTGAGTCCGCTCCAGTGTCGGCTCCAGCCCCTGAGTCCGCTCCAGTGTCGGCTCCAGCCCCTGAGTCCGCTCCAGTGTCGGCTCCAGCCCCTGAATCCGCTCCAGTGTCAGCTCCAGCCCCTGAGTCCGCTCCAGTGTCGGCTCCAGCCCCTGAGTCCGCTCCAGTGTCGGCTCCAGCCCCTGAGTCCGCTCCAGTGTCGGCTCTAGCTCCTGAATCCGCTCCAGTGTCGGCTCTAGCTCCTGAATCCGCTCCAGTGTCAGCTCCAGCCCCTGAGTCCGCTCCAGTGTCGGCTCCAGCTCCTGAATCCGCTCCAGTGTCGGCTCCAGCCCCTGAATCCGCTCCAGTGTCGGCTCCAGCTCCTGAATCCGCTCCAGTGTCGGCTCCAGCCCCTGAGTCCGCTGAAGTGTCGGCTCCAGCCCATGAGTTAATTGATTAATTTATTGTTAATTTAAACGATGATCGATCATGGGAATTTGTGTAAACTGACATCCCTATTCCTGAGTTCCCTGTTTGCCCTGATGCGACTAAGGTGGTCATCCCCGAGTTTCCAGTTTGCCCTGATGTAACCACAGAGGTTGTCCCCGAACCTCCTCTCTACTCAGTCACAGCCACAGAGACTGATCAAGTCCCTTGATCGTAGTCGCAGAGGCCGATCAAAGTCCCTTCATCACAGCCACAGAGGCTGATCACCCATTCAGATGTTCTCAAGCCTGTCACCCATCCAGACGATCTCAAGCCAACTGCCTTTCCAGACATGAAGCCAGCTAATCCTCCTTATGGTCTCTAGCCAAACGATCTGTCTGGGGTTAGGTTCATCTGCTCGGATGTGGTGATCTTCGCCCCACCTTGGAGGTCTTCAGCTCCACTCTGGGGATCTACTGTTCTGCCAGCTCCACCTTGGGAGTCTTTAACTCCGTCCAGCATCATGGACCTTCTGCTCTGGATTCTACTCTTGCTCGTTTTGTCCTGGCTTCTTCCTCCCCAGTTGGATTTATTTTGGCGCAAGGTCCGGGAGGGGGGAGTACAGTCACAATCCACAGTCACTAGTCCAGTCACCACAGAACTACATTTCCCAGCATCCCTCCTGGTTCCCACCTGCACTCAGTCAGCCAAAGATGCACGTTCTCATTCATTTTTGATTATTACCATGTTGGGCTGCGTGTCTATTTTTCTTAAATGCATCAACTCAGAATGCCTAATGCTGATTGCTTGCTTTAATTGCTTGTGTTATATAAGAAAATACATCATTTACCTGATGTAGTAGATTTAATGCAGATGTGGTTCGGGTATGGAATTAAATTAGTGCTGCGGTCTGATAATTGCTTGTGTGTTCTATTAAAGGTTGTATCAGTGATTTCAGGCCCAATTTTTATTTTTTTTATCACATTCATCTAATCTTTAGATCCTAAGAAGGGAACTAGGTGCTGCGTCACATTGCCATACTTCTGGCATGTCTACATCATCGGATCTCCGTTAACCAATAGAATTGGCGTTTTCACTCGTGCCTCAGACATCGGCCATGCTGGAGGTGTTCCCATAGCATCAACACTGTGATACAGCATCTCATTACTTATGTAACAAGGGTGTTACATACCTAACCTGAGATGTTTCCAGTCCTGGTGATGGGGACCTACTGCTCTGTACACTTCGCATATGTCCCCTATTTAACACACCTGAATCAGATCATCAGCTGATTAGTTGAGAGCTCCATGAACTGAACTGAGTGTGTCAGATAGAAAATGCGCAGAGCGGTGTGTCCCCAAGATCAGGATTGAAAACTGCTTGGTTAAAGGACATTTAATATCAGTATTGAGTTGACTGCACTATTGGATGAAAATAAAACTGAATTGAGCTAAGTAATTACACTATCGTTGTTTCATAATGAATGAGTTTTGCTTTTTGTTACTGTGAAGCTGCTTTTAAACATTATATATTGTATAAAGCTCTATATAAATAAATGTGACTTGACTTGAAATGTTTGTATATATTGTATAAAGCTCTATATAAGTAAATGTTTCTCGACTTGACTTGAAATGTTTGTGTTCTCAGAGGTGGAGTGGATTCCCACTAAGACTCGAACTCTGGCGGGCACCTTATCATCTTTCTTCTTCACGTTTGGTCAGATGGTTCTAGCTGGAATTGCATACAGTTTGAAAGACTGGCGTAAAATACAAATGGCCGTCTGTCTCCCTTTCTTCATCTTCTTTTTGTACAGCTGGTGAGAAATTATTCAAATAACTTTTTGGTACTGAATAACTTCATAAATAATGACATTCTATATTACTGATGTTTGTGACTGGAATTATTAGAACAACCCATGCTCACTGAAAAAAATATGCTTGTGGTGACATTTCTGCACAATTATATTACATTTCTTTTTGCACGTTGAATGTTAAAAATCAATAAACAAATTTCAACAAATTTACTGTCGCTGACACACCAACTCTGAAAATGTAGGGTTTAAATATGACATTGTGGTGCCATTCATGTGCATTCAACTCATTTGATCTTTTTAACATCATTTGAATGCACCATGAACCAGCAGAACCAGGACTGAAATCCATAATAAACACTGTTGCTGAATTACTACAAATAAATTGAATTAAATGTCAAGAGGTGCACGGTAAAAAGAAATCCTGTGCAAATACACAGTAAACTACTGGCAGCAGTAGTTACCAGCATTTTACTGTAAAGTTATGATTTGTTACTATTATTGAAATTAACAGCACAATACTGTTTTGTCAGCCTGCTGTCACAGATACTCGAGACAGGAGATGAACTCAAAAGCAGGGATTTATTTACCAAAAAAAAAAGAAAAAGAAATCAATAAACAAAACCAAAAATAAGTTTGTTGCAAAGTTCAGGGAAGGAGGAGACGGGAACTGTCAGACATAAACTTTAATGTGAAAATAAAAAGTAAACAATAAAACAAAATGAAACGGCAGCCACCTCACAACCTACTGCCATACATAAAACATCAAATGGCCCAGGATTTGTCCTCTCTCCCTTCATTGTCGTCTGTCCTCCTTACATCCTTCTGGAGCTCCTTTGTGGGACTCAAGTAAAAGACTTTAGACTTTGTTCAAGACTGGTGTGTTGCACAGGTGTCATTCATTAGCATTCCCTCAAATTTCCTTTGCAACATCTCCGGGCAGCTATTTTGGGCATCCAAGACCAAGGGCCTCATTTATAAAATGTTGAGTAGAAACCATCCTAAATTTGATCTTACGATCATTTCTCAAATGTGCATATGTGTGCACAAAAAAAGGTTCATACGCCTCTGTTCCAGAAGTGAAGTTTATAAATCTTACATGATCTTGAAATTGTGCGCAGCTGAATTGTTTCCGTTCTCCGCCTTGTAAAAGCAGCCTAATTCATATCATTGACATATAACAGAGCACCAGTCAACGTCCAAATCCAAATACCTGCAGTACTCCGACTCTCTGCCACAAGGAAAAGTGCGTACGTCTGCTCCGACCCTGTCATGGCGCTAAGCACTTTTTCACATCAAAGACCATTTTTATAAACATGAACGTTGGCCTGGCGTTTTATAAATGAGGCCTCAAGTCCTATCTACTTGATTGGGAGAATCCTGAAATCCAGTTGGTAAAAAGGAATGCCAGCCCCAGCTGACAGATCACCAAAGACACAAAACATAAGTTCCACAAAAAGCATAATTTATTAGGGTGGAAAAAGTAATTAAATTAAGGAGCCATGGATTCAGGGTGCCCCAAGGGCAAAATAATAAACAAAATAGACTTATGAATAAAACATGTATATTACCTTATCAGGGAATAAACAAAATTATAAAAGAAACTTCCCTAACTCCCTTTAAATAAACAAATCACAAACAAAGTCAAAATAAATGGCAGGACAGCCCTATGCTCATAAAACGTAAGAAAGAACCAAATTAAATCATCACAAACTGTGATGGTCTGATCTGTTTATTTCATTTTGTTTGTATGTCAAGTTAATCTCTCGCCATCTCTTTGTCGTCTTTCCTCAGTTGTTATTTGTGTGTCTTTCAAAGCAATATTTTTCTTGTCTGTCTCTCTTATTTTTTTAGGTTGAAGAATCAGTCTGTCTCTTTGACTTGAGTGCAGCAAATCTGTTGATTACTCTTCCTAGCTCAATTGAGTTAACAGATTCCTTTTCAATTGAAAGAACATCAAGGTTGTGAAGTCTTTCCTGACCCATAGTTCGCCTCAACCATGTGTGCAGGTGTCTCAGGGCACTGAATGATTGTTCACATGTACAACTGCTGATAAGCAGTGTTAGTAAAATCTGAACAAGTTTTTTGAGAAAGGGGAACCTGTCACAGTCCAGCAGGCGGTATAGAGTGAGTATATCTGGAATGCTACCTTTTTCCTTCTTCCAGATTTACTCTTTGCAGATATTTGTGCTACCCATCTGTGATGGACAACAGACACTCAAACATTACCATCATGTAAACCACAAGAAAACTTGCACAACTTCTCCCTGAGGGAAACTGCAACAGGTGTTACCAAGTGCATTTGTCAGTGCCGCACTCGTACTGACTCTTATTCTGCCTGACAGAAAGAAAAGCTCGTAGCCTACTGAAGGCGGAGCGTTTTGACCAATCAGATGAAAGGGGTGTTTCAGTGCCGCCCACGTGTGCAAATGAAATATCGAACCCATAAACCGATTTGTAAACCACAAACGAAAAATGAAAAATCAAGCCCAAATCCCCATTTTTCGTTTTTTAAACTAAACAAAAAAAACGAATAAACAAGCTGGTTTTCATTTATCGTTATTCCATTCCAAACAGGAAATTAAATGATCAAAAAGTACACGGACCAAGGGCCAGTAAATGTTCCATCACTTTACCATCTGAGTTCACATATTGTCATGACTTCGGTCTGATCTGCTGTGTTTTTGTCTTTTCTCTGTGTGCCTTGTTGTCTTTTGAGCACATGTGCTTTGGTTTGACAGCTTGCCATGTGCTCCGCTGTCATTGTGGCATCTCCCCTCCCACTCGTTATCCTCAACTATCCTTGTTCTCTTCGCACCTGTTGTCAATTAATCAATTAATGGGGTGGGTAGAAATGTTAAGAGATAGGAATGTTTCTGATCCAAGCTCCAAGCTCCCGGATGATGGCAGTAATGCACTGTTAAGTGCGGTTGCCAATAAAACGAAGAAGAAGAAGAAGAAGAAGAAGAAGAAGAAGAAGAAGAAGAAGAAGAAGAAGAAGAAGAAGAAGAAGAAGAAGAAGAAGAAGAAGAAGAAGAAGAAGAAGAAGAATAATCATCATCATTGTGATGATATATAATCATATATAATCATGTCATCATATATATATAATTTCAGACAGACAACACCAAATAAACAGATACACAGCAGAGAGCGCTTGCTGAAGAGCGAAAGCTGATGCTGTTGTGTGCCGGCGTCCCTTTGTAGCTTCCGTGTATGCCGTCACACGCTACGCCAATAGGATTGGATTAGTTTCATTCATACTTCAGACGCGCTATCCTTAAAGGGGTTCCCCATAGTGTCGTCATCAAGGGAACGACTAAAAACCCTGTATTCTGCTGCCAGGTCATTAGATGGCGATGAAACATTATAGATTGAACACGAAATACACATGTGCATGACGTCATCGACTTCAGAGATTCGTGTTTTTGTTGTTTACAGGGAGACAGTTTTCAAAAACGTGCACTTTGAAACACGTTTTCAAAAGTTTGCGTTTTCAGGTTTCCAAAACGCTAAAATAAACGGGCATAAAAAGTTTTACGTTTTTAAAACGGTGTCATACACCACAAGTTGTGGCTAAAATGAATCCGGATCAATCAAGTCAGTGTTGGAGGGGGTGTGGAGAGACAATGGCTACTCACTCACATATTTTTTGGCAATGCCCTTTGTTGGATAACTTTTGGAAATCCATTTTTACATATATTAATAAAGTATTGAATGTTGAACTGATAAGAGATCCTCTGATAGCAATTTTAGGGGTTAAACCAGTTGTGATATGCAGTAGGAAAAATATGTATTTATTACAGATATTACTGATAGCAGCAAAGAAAGCAATTACAATAAAGTGGCTTAAAAACGAGTCACCAAACCAAGCTGAATGGCTAACAATTTTGAGAAATATCTACACTATGGAAAAAATTACATATTCGTTGAGATTACAGAGGGAACTTTTTATTGAAAGATGGGCACCATTAATGACAGTGATGGAGGATCAGTAGAAATAACTGGTTATAGTTGCCAGGGGAACTTGTATACAACCCATGTTTTGTTTTAAGTTGATGTTTGTTCTGTTTAAATTGTTTACTTTAAACATTGTTAACTATTTTTTTTTTATATCCTTGTAACTTTGGACATATTTTTCTTTGGAATTGATCATACACGTAAGGATGTGTGAATGTTATGATCCCCTGTAAAGGGTATTGTTTCTGTGTGGAAGTAATTGTTGTAAATGGGGATCTGAAGAACATTCAAAATAAAAAAGAAGTAACAAAAAAAAAACGGTGTCATGTAAACAGACCCTAAATATGTTCTCTTTGGTCCATTTATGTATATTATAAAGAATTATGAACTATCTATAAAATCACATCTTAGTAAGATATAAGTCAGCATTTGAAGTTGCTTTAAAGTTGTTGTTGTTTTTATATTTATAAAAAAAAATTGTAATGTTAGATATTTAAGGTAATTTGAAACCCAATACTTACATTTAAAATTATAATCTGTCACTTTCTCTCCAAAAAATCATGAGTCTTTTGTCATTTTTCAGCCTGTACAGAAAATGACAGTGTGATTCTGTTGATTCTGAATATGATTCTGAAAAGGTCACCAGTGTGTTTAAAATGTATGTAGACTAATTAGAACTCTAAAAATTCTGCACACAGTAAAAATAATGTAGCATGCATTAACTAACTGAAAAAATGTCTCCATGTCAAAGGTGGTTCTCTGAATCTGCTCGCTGGCTGGTGCTGAATGGTCGTTCTGAGGAGGCACTGAAGCGTATCCAGCACGTAGCTAAAATCAACGGCAAGCACGAGATGGCAGAAAAGATCACTTTAGAGGTTTCACATCAGCCTTTCATGTCGGTGTCATAATTAAACACTATACTTATCGAAAGTTTAGGGTTGTTTTTTAAATTATATTTATTCATGTGATGGCAAAGCTGAATTTTCAGCGATCATTACTCCAGTCTTGAGTGTCCAAAAAAGTATTATAATAATTATTTTTATTTCAGTTGAAAGAGGTTGTACTGCTGAGAATTTGTTTGGAAACCGTGATACATTTTATTTTCAGGATTCTTTGATGAATATAAAGTTCAAAAGTTTGATGAATATAAGGTTAATATTTATTTATTAGAATATTTGTAACAATGTGCGTATCTACTGTCACTTTTGATAAATTTAATGCATCCTTGCTGAAGATGTTTAATTTTGTAAACATTTAACCCAAACTTTTGAACAGCAGTGTGTGTGTTTTATGGATGTGCTGATGTTTAGGTGCTGGAGTCACACATGCAAAAAGAAGTTCAGTCTAGTAAGAAAATGTATACTGCGCTTGATCTCATGAGAACACCAACCATGAGGAAGATATCTATGTGCCTTATGTTCGTCTGGTAAGAATCAATTTGAACATGTCAATGTTTCAATGTCTGTATGCAAGAAACCTGGATGGTGCCTCTTCTTTTGTGTATAAATACAAATACATAAATTAAAAACCAACAATAAAAATGACTACTGTTCTTCCTTACAGGTTTTCGACTAGCTTTGCATATTATGGACTGGCCATGGACCTGCAGAAGTTTGGGGTGAACATCTATCTAATGCAGGTCATCTTTGGGGCGGTAGATTTTCCTGCTAAACTGGTTGCTCTTCTGATGTTGAGCTTTCTGGGCCGACGTTTGACCCAAGGCTTGTGTCTCCTTGTGTCAGCTACTGTAATATTTGCCAACATTTGTGTTCCTAAAGGTAAGACAATAGCTCTCTTTCTATTATGATGCCATTGACGCTACAATCATTCACCTAATGCAATGGCTAATCACCTAATGTGATGACACGGATTTTATAAATAATAATTATAACATTTAATAAACCCTGCTCCTGGAGGGCTACCTTCCTACGGGCTTCAGTTCCAACCTTGCTCAGACATAGTTGGATGTGGTTTTTAAGTAATCCTGAGCACATTAACCCTTTGGTGCTCTTCAGTCATTTTTGACCGAAAATAATTTAGTGAAGGTTTTGGCACTTGCCTTGTGAAAAAATAAAAAAATAAAATAAAATCATGGACGTGATTCGAAAAGGTTAAATGGTCCTGGAGAAAAAATTGTCACGCTTGTATTCCTCTTGGTCAAGAATGACCAGATTGGAAATTATTCTGAGGCGAATTTCATCTAGTGAACATTTTTGGTAATGCACCCAAACAAAATCTTACCGAAATTTCAACCTCAAATTTGGAACACAACTTGTTTAGACTTCTGGCCTTAGTTTTAGAGTTAAACATGTTTTGAAAAATATATTTCATATAAAAATTTAAAACAGTATTTTTGTAAAATTTTCATAACCATAAACATAAACTTCTTAAGTTTTTTAAGTTCACTTTTTTTTTTACTTATTTCATTTCAGCAATATTATGCCAAGTGTCTTCAAAAAGAGACCAAACTTTAGAGACAGTTTTATCACAAGATTTATGACAGTTTAAGTTGTTACTGACTACAAAAAGTGGTTACTGGCAATAAGTGGATTATAACTAGAGCATAAATATAATTTAGTACCATACAGTCCCCTAAAATACAAAATATTAAATAAAATAAAAACATAGAACTAAAATATAGTACATTTATTTAATTGAAACAAAAAAAAAATCTGTAATGTTTGATCGGCATGCGAGGAGCACCAGACGGTTGTTCAGGTGTGTCTGATTATGGTTGTAGCTAAACTCTGCAGGATGTCATTTTTATAATGGATTTTTAATCTAATGTTTCTTGATTATTAATAAAAGTTGTCATACAGGGATATCTACACCTGTCAGCCACAACATTACAACCACTGACAGGTGAAGTGAATAACATTGATTATATTGTTACAATGCTACTTGTCAAGGAGTGGAATATATTAGGCAGCAAGTGAACAGTCAGTTCTTGAATTGTGTTGGAAGCAGGGAAAATGGGAAAGCAAAAAGATCTGAGTTGCTTTGACAAGGACCAAATAGTGATGCTAAGACAACTGGGTCAGAGCATCTCTAAGGAGTCTTGTGGGATGTTCCCAGTATGCAGTGGTTAGTACTTACCAAAAGTGGTGCAAGTAAGGACAACCTGTGAACCGGCATCAGGGTGATGGGCGCCCCAAGGCTCATTGATACACATGCGGTACGAAGGCTAGTCCGTCTGGTCTGATCATACAGCTAGAGTTACTGTAGCTCAGATTGCAGAAAAACGTAATGCTGCCCATGATAGAAAGGTGTAACAACACACAGTATATAGCCGTTAGCATCAGAACTGGGCCATGGAGCAGTGGAAAAAGTTTGCCTGATCAGATGAATCACGTTTTCCTTTAGATCAGGTGGATGGTCATGTGAGTGTGTGGTGAAGAGATGGCAGAAAATCATGGGACATCTATGGGAAAAAGGCAGGCTGGCGGACACAGTGTTGTGCTGTTCGGCTGGGACATTCAAGTGGATGTTACTTCAACACAAACATTGCCTTCATGGCAATGGTGTTCCCTGATGGCAGTGGCTTCTTTTAGCAAACTAATGCACACTGCCACACTTTTTTCTTGTTTTCTTTTCTTTTACAGGGACCATGCGAGGCACGCTTGTCATGCCAGAGTGTAGTTTGTTGTAGTTTTAAAAATGTAAGTGTTTTAAGTGTAGTTTCCATTCTGCTGCTAACTCGGCAAAAAGTGTTCAGGAATGGATTGAGGAACATGACAAAGAGTTAAAGGTGTTGCCTTGGCCTCCAAATTCCCCAGATCTCAATCTCATTGAGCATTTATGGGATGTGCTGGACTAACAAATCTGATCCATGAGGTGCCCACTTCACAACTTGCAAGAGTTAAAGTATCTGCTGCTAATGTCTTGGTGCCAGAGACCACAGAACACCTTCAGAGCTGTTTTTGGCAGCATGAAGGGTCCTACATGTTATTAAGCAGGTGCTTTTAAGATTGTGGTTAATCAGTGTATTGTCATTTTATAGCATATAAATGCACTAATTATTTTTGATCAATAGACAAATTCAGCCTTATACTATTTAGTACTGATCAGAGGTGTAACTGGTTGTTGAGTATATTTGAATGTACAGTACACATGCTGTCTGTTCTGCTTTAGCTCCCTATTCACTAAAAAATTAAGCTGATCAGGCAATGGCGCCAATATGCCCCCACAAAATCTATGCTGAATCCATGCAAATGCCAAACAAAAATTCAGAACGTGCAAATCCAGATAAAAATGTATGCAAATAATTTTTTTGTATGCAAATAATTTGTGCAAATAACACAAAATTGTATTATTTCCCAAGAAACAAGATTTAGCTAAACGTTTTGTTAAATGTCTTATGTCATGTGAAAACACAAGCTACAGTATCACACACACAGGTGTGTCTAATCTTAATAATTCATACTGACTGGTAATTAAGCTGTTTGTCATTGCAGATATGCAGTTTACAAGGACAGCGCTTGCCGTTATTGGGAAGGGCTTCACGTCATCGTCCTTTACTTGCGTCTACCTATTTACTGGAGAGCTTTACCCTACTGTCATCAGGTCAGAATAAACATAAACTATACAATCTGTCTGAAGCATCCAAATGTTATAGTTTTGTTTAAACCATTAAGCTATTATGCAACAATGTACAATATAGTCCCATGGAATCTTGCACCATAATACCATTGTATATGAATATAGTGGGCTATTCATTCAGTATCATGGTATTGTTATCTTATACCATCACTGTTAAATGGACTGTACAGAACATGCAGTCCTAAATATAAGTGACACGGTATAGTAAAATCGTCTCGGTTTCAAATGTAACCCTGGTTCCCTGAGAAGGGAATGTCCAGCCCAGCTTCACTGAGGGTCCGTTTACACGACACCATTTTCAACTAAAAACAGAAGACTTTTTATGCGTTTACATGTCATTTACACGACAACGGTATTTTGGTGGCTTAAAAATACAAACTTTTGAAAAAGGGGTTTAAAGTGCAAGTTTTTGAAAATGACACCCTTATCATCACCGTGTAAACTACAAAAACGCTAGTATGTGAAAACGGTGACGTCATGAACATGCGTAGGCCATAGAGTGGTGCAGGTATGACATCACTTAGGGCAAAACGCGGAAACAAGTTTGCATTTTAGCACTTCCGGTTCCATCGTCCCGAAGTCAATGGGTTTTTGGTTAAATGGCTGAAACTAGATGTACCGCATGGCGGTACAAAATATGACCGCCGCTCAGGCCTGCACTGGCTTTCCACAAAAATAAATGACGTGGAGCAATTTGGCTGTATTGCGTGTTTATGTATATAAGTTGTATATTTTAAAAGACTGTCTGGAGTATTCCTGTGGATCATGGATAATTTAGAGTTTTGTAATTATTTGCTATTACTATTTAAGTTTTATATCAAAAGTCATTAGTTTAGACACTTAACATCCGTAATGTGAAAATGTCACATTCATAACGGTGGTTTTCCCTACATAATGTATTATAAAAATGAGTTTCAAAAACACACTTATTGTGTTCAAACGAAATTTTTCCGTAAAAGTCTAGTGGGGCTATATGCCCACCAAATTTCATGTTCCCCGGTGTTTCGGTGTCCCTGGTATCGTTGACGAAAAATTCAGTAGATGACAAAAAAAAAAAAAAAAAAAAAACTTTGACAATCCCTATATGACCGCTTTCGCTAGCTATGCTGGCGGCGGTCATAATAAGGTATGTGGTGAACACAAGCTTAAGACACTTTCATGTTTTATTCTAGGACATAAAATACATCAATATTACCCCACTCCTGATTTTTTTAAGCTGTTACATGTCTTGAAAAAGGCAGATGCTAACAAGTGGCTAAATGGGACTACAGAGGCTGTCGAGGAGATTAAACGTCATTAAGCCGAACAGGTATACTCAGCACAATTATAACGTTAATGATGCTGTAAAAGCGGACTCTTATAAACCATTCTAACGTAAACATTCTGGGAAAATGTTTTTAGGTAACGTCTGAAAGAGTTGTCGGAATCTTAGTGACGGTGACGACGTTGAATTCATGGTACCGTGGTGTAGTTCCTTTATACCCTACCTTTAGCTTTTTACTTCTGGCGACTGCATTTAGGCTTCAAATTTTATAAAAGTTGTGTTCATCTGTCATCATTATCTTGATAGACAAAACTTGCAAGTATCATAAACTTTTGTTGATCCAAAAGCCTATGGGAAAATCCTACTGGGTTTTCGTCGAGGGAACCAGTGTGATGCGAACTACCGGTTGGCCTACAAAGTGACGTCATGCCTGCACCACTTTATTGCGTGTTAAGCCTAGAGGCATTTTTTATTTTTTTTTTGTAAATGAAAGGATACAGATATTAATCGTAAGAAATAAGGGGGGCATACAGACACCATCACAAGTGGATATAAGAATTACACAAATTAACACAATTTAACATTTTGTCATGAAAAATTAAAGGTTCCTTATAACAGACTCAAGGATGATACATGTTTTCGAAGCCTTTGTGTTCAAAGGTTTTTACATTTTCTTAAAGGAAGTAAAACGGGACTTTATATCAGACGAGAACATTATAAACTTTAGATTAGCCTACATTGAATGTTTCTGGCTTTGAAAGACAAAGTAATAATACAGTATTATCAAGATCAACATCATTAGAATGAAAATCGGACGAAAAAAAATATAAATTAAGTAATTTGTGTCTCTAGGCATACGTGCGTCCGGCTCGAGTTTACTGTAGCCTATGTGCGCAGGCGCGTCGTCTTTCTTTACAAACAGACATCGCCAATTACTTGTCTGGCATGAATAATACAGCGTTATTAGTTATGTTTTCATTGTCATCTGTACAAAGAAAAAACTTTTCCGTTTTGATCTCATTGTTGTACATACCCTGAGGTGTGTGCCCTGTCAGCCAGCATCATTATCAACATATCAGCCATTATTCATCATTTCATTCCCTATCACCGTCTGTTTGCTGCTGTTCCACTGTTTACTGTGTGTCTGTTTAGTGTTTGTCTGGATTCACTTAATACATTCTCAGTGTGTATTTACTGACAAAGTGAAAATAGCATATTTTCTTAGCGATGGATGCTATTAACACTTAGTGCAAATATATATTCTATGTAAAAATAGCAGCATTTTCTTTGTAACAACTATAAATAGTAGTTAGATACTATTTGCACCTCTGTATTTTAGTACATTATAAAACAGCATGCAATAATAACATATTGAGTGTAAATTATTATATTTATTAAATAAATGGCGCCTTATTAGGACAATAAAGCCCTCTCTACACCTACCAATAAACACTTTATTGTTAAATAACCACACTTTAATTCCACTTTTCACATATTTTCTTCATATTTATTGAAAATAAATGCCTTTCCAATCTGAAAATCTGCCTCTGATAAATTACAGGCTTTATTTGTACTTTTGTCTAGCCCAACCAGACATTGGTGGGTGGAGTTAGAGTAAATAGCTTCTTCCAACAAAAAGGACTATTTGCTCTTGGTGTAAATAAACACTCCGAAATTTTATTACATAGTGTAAGTTGAGCGGCCAACCAATAAAGCTCATGCAGCCTCTTCATTGTTACTCCAGTTTTCATGTTTGCTCCACAGGCAGACTGGCATGGGCTTTGTCTCCACCATGTCCAGAATAGGATCCATGGCCGCCCCTGCAGTCCTGATCTTGGATGAGATTATGCCGGCTCTGCCTAGCATTATATACGGGGGATCCGCTGTAATTGCTGGTTTAATAGCCTTTTTGCTTCCAGAAACCCACAACATTCCTCTGCCTGAGACCATTGAGGATGTAGAGGAGAAATGGTAACGTCATCTGTTCACATGATCAGTCTCGATAACAAATCAGATCACGTGATTACTAAGTATCGGTTTCGCGACTTCGTATAACACTGTACTGTACATTTCGCTCATACAGGGAAAAGAAAAAGCAAAGTCTTCAGGAACAGACACAGAGTGAATCGCTGACCTTGCAGGACTTCAAACAAGATGGAGGAAAATATGAAGAGAACAAGTCTCACCTCCATCCACTGTCAGAGAATCCAGTTCAAATAAAGGAATAGTTATTACACTCGGAGACGGTTGATGTTGGCTGTCTCAATCTAGACCAATAAAACTGGACTACAGCTTTTTTATTATTATTCTTAAAGGAAAATGAGAATGAATTTCTGATTGAAAGCAGCTGATTGCTTTAAAAGTGAAGTGATGTATACATTACATAACGCACTCATTGTTATTCTCCAAAAGTGCATAGGTCATTTATGCGACACTAGCAGTGTATTGCGTGATAAACAGACTGAAATTTGAGTCATTATTCACCTGATAATCTTTAATTGTTTTCTTTTTTTCCCCCTTTCATGACTTTGAAAAATCATGAGAAGTTGAAGTTGAATGCGTAATTGCAGGGATTGATTTTGTTCAGATTTTAAAAGGCACAGATAAGTGAGAAGTCTGATGTTATTATACAGTAAAGTATGCAATTATGCTCAGTAATACCTAATGGATGATTATGTAAAATGTGAGTAATGAAGGATCTGCAGTCATTATGTGAAACTTATGATGCAGAATGATTCTGCTTTTATTGTAATAACTAAATGTTGGTTTACAATAAAGCTCAGTTCATTAGCTAATGCGTTATCATGAACTAAAATCGAGCAACACTTTTTTACAGCATTTAATGCTGTAGGTTAGTGCTAATTTATTCATTCAAAAAGTTGCCCTGTGTATCATCACCTTTAGTGTAATTTATAAATGTATATATATATATAATTAATTTATGCTCATTCATAATACATTATTATACTATGAGGCTGTTGAATGCTTGAATCTGATTGGTTGACAAACGTTCTAAGGTGTGCAATTATTTAAAGTAGTTCCAGGCAGGTCTCGACCGCATTACAGTTTCTTATATCACTTCACCAAATGATTTCAGTTATTTCAAAGGTCCTTACAGCCAACAGCAAAAAAAAAAAAAAAAAACAACAACACTGACCAAGCAAATAAATAGTAAACAATAGGATAAAAACGACAAATTATTTCCAGTTTTTATTTTAATTTTTTTTTACCACAGAATTAAGTTTTTATTATGTATGGAAAGTACATACTCTCTCTCTCTCTCTCTCTCTCCCACTCAAACGCGTAAACATGTACAGTGCATTATTTTTCTAATAATTCAACGGCCCGTCGTCATTCCTTACTTTCTTTATGTTAAAAATGTATTAGAAAAAAATAAAATGTAATGCTTTAAACGTTAAAAGCTCATTGTTAAGGTTTTCTCAACATTCAGAGCCTTAAATTACAACTCATTTACAGTGCTAAGCATAAGTTACTTCATGGATACTATGCATCCTGATAAAGTTCCCTTGGCCTTTGGAATTAAAATAGCCCCACATCATCACATAGCCTTCACCATACCTAGAGATTGGCATGGTTTTATTTCAGTTAGCCTAAAAGCTAGTTTGATTTGCATTGAGAGATGATCTTATGGAAAGTACCCCATGCCAATCTCTAGGTATGGTGAAGGCTATGTGATGATGTGGGGCTATTTTAATTCCGAAGGCCAAGGGAACTTTATCAGGATGCATAGTATCCTGGATCCATGAAGTAACTGGCCTTTAAAAATAAAAATCTGCCTGCCTCTATGGGAATTTAACATTGGGGTGTCCAGACTTATGCACCCTGTATTTTAAGGAAGAACATTTATTTATTTACGATACATTATTCATTCACAAAGAAAATTGGTGTCCTTAAAGGTTGGATTTTTCCAAATTTTTTTAATTAAGGCATTAAGTTCAATTTCCAAAAGATGATTTTTTATTCCTGATTTTAGTCAACTTTAGCATGGGTGTCTAAACGTATGGATAGCACTGTATCTCCAGTGTTCTGTTAAGTAGGCTTAAATATTGTTACTGGATTTACAAGAAATATTAATATTTCTTGAATCAGTCTTCACTTTGAATCAGTGCAACTGTGATGGGTGAAAGAGATAGCCGCAATGTTGTTTCCTATCTTTACAATCTTAAACACTATGCTAATATCAGTGTGCGTGTAACGCATGTGGGTGATGTTGAAAATTAAGCTTTTAATGTTGTTTATATGTCTGTGTGGTGTTTTTAATACGCTTTAAGACAAACCATGTGTAAATTCATAAGTCGACACCATTGCTGAGTATTTTCTCCTTAAAACTGCAGTGAACCAAAGACAGTCTCAAAAACACGCTTTGAAATCGCTTTTGTTTCTGACGTCACAAACTACCTTGTAACCAATCAGATCAACGTGTGATCGTCAACGAGTGGATCTCTGAGCTGAGTGAGTGAGTGGAGGCGGGGCTATTTTAAGGCATGAAGAAAGGAAATAAAAAATTAAATATGTAATTGAGGTGATCAGAGTTAAGGGATAAAATTATTACAAGGGGACTTTAAATAAGGTTTGTCTTCCAAATGTGTTACATGTACAATGATTTAGACTAAAGGACTAAAACCAGGTAGTTATTTTAAGAATCAAAATTTGACAGTTAATTTAATTGGTATCAACTAGAAATTAAAATTAAAATTAAAATACCTTATTTTGTAACACTATTTAGCCTATTTTTACTATTTAGCTATCGCGTCATTTGTCTTTCAGTTCTTGTCTAGTAGGTTTAAGTTCACCTGATTACATTATAACCCAACCCACATGCGCGAGACTGAGTGACTGAGTGGAGAAACCGGTAATACTCAAACGTCAAGTCACAAACACGCTGTCTTACGTGACGTATTCATTCTTCATGAAGAACATCACGAAGGTAAGTTACATGGTCTCTCATATAGAGATGCTATTTATGTTAGTCGAGGTTTTATTTCATTAGGACTGTTTTTCATAGACTGAAAAAGTATGTTTACATACAGCAGTAAAACTAGCTGTCATATCAAATGTAGCCTAGAGCACTATAGTAACCTATTTGTAAGGATTTTTAGAGATATTATTAGATTTTAGTCGTCGTCGTAATAGTAGTAGAACAAACACGAAGCGTAGCCTACAGAAATATAGAATAGGCTTCATAGAAAATGAAATTTCGAACTGAAAGGGTCCAGTTGAGTTAGGTTTGGTGGCGCTAATAAAAGTTTTTGTTGGGGTTATAGTCTATTTTATAAACTAGTTTTAGGTGCTGTTAATAAACGAGTTTTATATCGCATTATAGCCTACTCATATATCGCCACGTTATTTCCGCTTAGGAATTTACAGTATTTATATGAGAAAGATTGTCGTTTTAACTAAAGGGGGCGCTGTAATAACAGTGACAAACATGACTATATTCCTATAAACTTTGTCATTGGAAGGAACAACAAATAGGCTACTGGTAAAAACTGAGAACAGTTATTGCTTCATAAATGATACATTTATGAACTTAAAGACTAAAACCCTGATAAGTTTAGCTTGCAGCAACATTTTGTATTGTCTATTAAGGTGCAGTTATCCAACATTGTTGTGAAATACAGTCGTTTCATATTTAATTATATGACAATCAAACACTGAATGTATTACATTATTACGTGATATATTAAAATATGTAACTCAGAAGTTCAATAATATTTGCCACTCACTCATCAACACAAAAATATGTACAATATAAGTTATAATTCCCTTGATACACTTATTATATTCATAAATATATATAGTGTGTGTGGGGGGGTGGGGGGTGAGTTCCCCCTTTGACCAACCTTTCGTTGAAGAGTGGAAATAAATCTCTGCTAAATACGTCATGTTTCTAAGAAACTGAAAGGTAGTGATCACTGCATACTTGTTATCACTGAATGCAGATCTTGATGTTTAAATTCTTGGCGTTTCTAACATAGTCATGCAATAGTCTAACGTATGTTATGCATTATATTTTTTTGCTGTAGATGTCTGTGTCTGATCCACCGGTTCCCATACCTGTGCCAAAGCCACGATCAAGATATTTACTCAGAGCAAGTGTAGGACAAACATCATTTACTGACAGGTGAGCAGATGCTGTAAAGTCTTAATCAGAAAACAAGCTTACCTTCCTTTTTATGCCTTAACACTACAAAGAAAGGCATTTCAAAAGAAACAAAGGACTTGAATTTTCTATCAGGAGTTTTATCCTAATCCAGGATATCTAATATCAAGATATCTTAATTGGAAAGTCAATACATTTACTATACTTGAATATCTTACAGAGATGGCGTTGGTCAGATGCCTTGTCCAGAAGTTCAGGTTGATGCACAGATGAACTCTGAAGGTACTTTTTATTATGTGTTTTTAAAAAAAAAAACATGTTTATCCTATAGTATTAGTCGTCCTTAATACATTATACTTAAAATATAAAATTTTCCTTCAATTAAAAAAAGAAAACAATAATATATTATGTAAAGTGGGTACAGAAAGTCGCCACAACTTTCAAAATATTCACTTTTTTTTTATCCCTATAAAAGATTAAAATGAAAACACAGCTAAACAGTAACCCACAATATTTCATATTTCAGGAAATCAATTAAATATAAATCCATAAAATAAAAATTTACATTTAAATTATGTGGTTTATCATAAGCAGAGGTGTTGGATTCCAGGTTTTTCTGCGACTCCCACCGTACGTGGCACACTTTCTGTGTAATCCAACACCAATGACTCGAAATGTGCAAGGGATAGTTCACCCAAAATGAAATTTAGCCCATGATTTACTCACTTTCCATAGACATCATGATCTTTATAGTCTATTGTACAAACTGTATATTCTGTCACCTAAACCTACCCATCACAGAAAACTTTCTGCATGTCACATTTTCAAAAAAACATCACTTAGCATGATTTAGCTGTTTTCCTCATGGGGACCAGAAACGTAGGGAATACCCGATTACTCAATTCAGTTCATGAAGCTTTCTGCTAACGAGCTGATGATCTGAATCAGATGTGTTAAATTAGCGAGATGTACAAAATGTGCGGAGCATTGGGTCCCCAGGATTGAAAACTACTGCTTTGCCAAGTCTGTCCCAAATGGCTTCATTATGGGTGCGTCTCAATCAGCTCCTGTGTTCAGTGGTCAGGGCACTGATCAGGGAGTCAGCCATTTTAAAGGTAGGGTAATAGAAGTGGTCTGAATATAAAAAAATACATTTTTCATATAGCGTCTGTGGAAGTCTCTGGACCAAAAAATGATGGTGTGCCGCAGGAACAGGGTTGGGAAACACAGCCTTGGTCATTAGTTTCTGATTAATCCCACACCTGTTTCTGTTCTGGTTAATTAACTGTTGAAGCACTTATACAATCCCAGTATTTACAGTTGAAAAGTTGCATGTTATCAAAAGAAGAACGGATAATCTGTATGCCGTCTTTATCAAAATTAGAAAGAATAACTCTTGGAAGTTTAGTAGGCAAGGGTCATGTATCTGTGTACTAGAATTTAATGGTCAAACACAGTACTGAATCAACATTAAATGCCTGGAAAATGGATATACTGGAAGATATAGTTGAGGCAGACTGGAAAGATGCATGTCTTAAAGCACAAACACAGACAATAAATAGAAGGTTTAAATTACTTCAATATAAATGGTTAATGAGAACCTATATAACACCTGTCAAACTTCGTCAAATGTCTGGTAATATTCCAGATGTGTGTTCTTAAATGCTTGGATAATAAAAGGTACATTATATCATTGCCTCTGGGATTGTCCAAAAATACAAAACTTCTGGAAGGAGGTTATTAAATGTATGTCAGACATGTTTAACATTGAAATTCCTTTGAACGTAAAACTTTGTATTCTTGGAATATATCCAATGGACCTTTTACAAACATCAAGACA
This sequence comes from Rutilus rutilus, assembly GCA_021464565.1. NCBI lineage: Eukaryota > Metazoa > Chordata > Actinopteri > Cypriniformes > Leuciscidae > Rutilus > Rutilus rutilus. The sequence continues at coordinate 3,681,841 of JAJAQA010000017.1, read as the reverse complement.
GATTCAATTTATAGACTTTGGTCTGCTTCAAGCCAGAAGAGCTATTGCATTATGCTGGAAGAGTATGGATGCTCCATCCATGAAAATGTGGATAAAGGAGATCTCAAACTGTATCGGACTGGAAAGGCTAACTTATATTGCTAAATGCAAGAGGAAAGACTTTGATCAGCTGTGGGAGCCATACATAAATATCATGTAAACTGGGAATGTTATCATGTAATTTGGGAATCCATTCACACGGATCTGCGAAAACGACTAAAAACGCTGTATTCTGCTGCCAGGCCAGTAGATGGCGATGAAACGCTATAGACTGAATACATCATATGCATGTGCATGATGTCATCGTCTTCAGAGATTCCTATTTTTGTTGTTTACACGGAGACCGTTTTCAGAAACTTGCACTTTGAAACCCATTTTCAAAAGTGTATGTTTTCAGGCACCCAAAACGCTATTGTCGTGTAAATGAACGGCCAAAACGCATACAATTTTTTAAGTTGAAAACGGTGTTGTGTAAACAGCCCCTTAGTTCTTTGTCCGGTATTGTCTACGGTTTAACATGCTTGTGTTCTCCTGAGTTTCTCCCTGGATTTTTGTTATTTTTATTAAAGACTCTTTATTTCTCTGAAACACCAATGAAGACAAATGTTGACAATACTCTTTTGATTACATACAGTGCAGCTGTTGTGAAGCTACAAAAAGGACAAAAATATATAAAGAAATATAAATACCATTGAAATGCGTAAAAGTCATCAATATATCTCATCCCATGCAGTGGCTTTGTATATTTTCATAAATATATTCTCATAAATGTCAGACATCAAAAACCACGAACAGAACAACCAACAAATGTAGACAATAACCAACATTTAGCAGCTGAAACTGAGGGCTATAAATACACATGCAAACACCAGTGACTAAATGAGACAATTAAGTAGACACAGGTGCAACACATGAGAGCGAATCAGAAACCATGGCAACAGTGGAACTAGGACAAATGAAACTGAACTGGGAACAGTGCAAAACTAAACACAAAGTCAAACTCAAGCAAAACACAAACACAGATCCAAGCTTACAGCATCTTGCCGGTTCTTGCATGTCTCGTTAGCCGACATGGCAAGTTTGATTAGGAAGTGATGATGAAATTTCAAAGCATCAGTATCAGTGAGTAATGACATCACACAAACCTGTTGTATTGAGTATACTTGGAATATTGAGCGTGATTCACATGATTAGATTCATGGTGATTTTTCTATTTTTACTTTCATTGTTACAGAGCTGAATGGAAATTGTTGAACATTCCTTCTTTTGGCTTTGGAATGATATAAATGTGTGAGATGACATTCACCCAAAAATGATTTACTCATGTTGTTCCAAACCTGTATGAGTTTCTTTCATCTGTTGAACACAAAGAAAGATTTTCTCCCTATGTGGTGAAAATCAAGGTTCTGTGAGTGAGTGGAGGCGGGGCTCATTTGCATATTCATAGAACTGTGCATACTAAATGAGGCAAGGGTGTCGAGTTACATTCAAGATATTTTAGGGCATGAAGAATTTTTTTTCAAGGAAAAAAACCCTTAAATATGTAATTTTAGTAATCAAAGGTGAGTTTTGAGGGACAAAATAATTGACTACAGGGGGACTTTAAAGAGTTGGTAACCAGACAGTTGACGGTAGCCATTGAGTATATATTTTTTTCCTACTATGGAAGTCAATGGCTACCGTCAACTGTTTGATTACCAACACTCTTCAAAATATCTTTTGTGTTCAACAGAAGAAAGAAACTCATTCAGGTTTGAGGTGCGTAAGTGATGGCAAAATGTATTTTTTGGGGGAACTATCCCTTTAAAGCAGTGGTCAGTTTAGCTCCAACTCACTCCTGCTTGGAAGTTTCTAGTAGTCCTGAAGAAATTGATTAGCTGGATCAGGTGAATTTGATTAGGGTTAGAGCTGTGACCCTCCAAGAATTGAGTTTGAGACCACTGCTTTAAAAGGGCTTCTACTGCTCACAGCCACAAACAAGGCAAACCTTTATCAAAGTGTGCAAAAGGTATGGAAGCTTGTTTCCGCCACAGAATAAAAAAGAAAAAAAGAAAATTGCGACTTTTTATCTTTTTTACCTCACAGTTGCGTCTTATAAAGTCAGAAATGCGTGATATAAACTCACAATTGCATGTTATAAAGTCAGAATTGCGAGAGATAAACTAGCAATTGTGAGAAGCAAACTCACAATTCTGACTTTATAACATGCAATTGTGAGTTTATATCACGCATTTCTGACTTTATAAGACGCAACTGTGAGGAAAAAGTCGCAAATTATCTTTTAAAATGTTTTAATCTTTGGCAGAAACAAGCTTCCATAAAAAGGTGGATTTTTTTTGTTTGTTTGTTTTCTCAGTAGAAACGTATATCAAAAACGATGTAAGTGTGGATGATTCATCTAGTCAGTTGCATTCCACCGCTGAACCCCCTGATCTTCAAGCGGTTGAAACCAACTGCAGTGAAACATTGCCTTGGCCAGCATCACTCACCATCAGTCCCAGTTCAGATCCGGATCCAGCGAAAACGGCTGACTCAATGTCTTCTGACGATTCCACTGTGACTCTAAACTCCTCAAAATCACAGGAGGACCTCACTAAGGAAGACCTCACTAAGGAGGACCTCACTAAGGAGGACCTCACCAAGGAGGACCTCACCAAGGAAGACCTCACCAAGGAAGACCTCACTAAGGAGGACCTCACTAAGGAGGACCTCACCAAGGAGGACCTCACCAAGGAGGACCTCACCAAGGAGGACCTCACTAAGGAAGACCTCACTAAGGAGGACCTCACCAAGGAGGACCTCACCAAGGAGGACCTCACTAAGGAAGACCTCACTAAGGAGGACCTCACTAAGGAGGACCTCACTAAGGAAGACCTCACTAAGGAGGACCTCACCAAGGAGGACCTCACTAAGGAAGACCTCACTAAGGAGGACCTCACTAAGGAGGACCTCACCAAGGAGGACCTCACCAAGGAGGACCTCACTAAGGATGACATCACTAAGGATGACCTCAATAAGGATGACCTCAATAAGGATGACCTCAATAAGGATGACCTCAATAAGGATGACCTCACTTCTGATAATGCAAGGTAATGAATCACTACTGTTTCCATCACAACTGTGTTTTTATTTTGTTTATGAAATGGCATGTTTCTTGACGAAACTTGTCTTTGGTAACTTCTGTTTATATTTTTTCCTTGTAGTTTCACAAAACAGTTAATGGATGCTCAAACAGAACTTGGCACCAATGAAAGGATCTATCAAGTTCCCAAATCACTGAACCTTCAGATCAAAACTGACAGATTTAAGAAACCAAGGTACATTATGATTACTCCTCAGAAAACAAGGTTCCCTATCATGTCTCATATGACAATCTCGTGTGCCAATATTATATATTTAACGCCTAATCAAATAAGAAATGCATTTACAAATACATACATTTTGCGTACTTTTATTCTTTTTTTTGCATTGTGACGTTAAAGTCCCCCTGTGGTGAAAATCAAGCTTTTAATGTTGTTTATATGTCTATGTGGTGTTTTTCATATGGTTATGACAAACCATGTGTAAATTCATAAGTCGACACCATTGCTGAGTATTTCCTCCTTAAAACTGCAGTGAACCAAAGACAGTCTCAAAAACACGCTTTGAAATCGCTGGTGTTTCTGACGTCACAAACGACCTTGTAACCAATCAGATCAACGTGTGATCGTCAACCAGTGGATCTCAAAAATCTTTTTTTCAAGGAAAAAACTTTTAAATATGTCATTTTGGTGGTCAAAGATGAGTTTTAAGGGATGAAATTGAAAGCAAACTTGACATTGCATTTTTTTTTTTTGCAAGATCTTAAAATATCTTGAATTCTTGGTCTGCAGGGCTGCAACCATTCGTGTGAGCAGGAAGAAGCAGACGTCATCAGGCCCGCGCCAGAGAACCAATGAGTGTGCGGTGACACAATCCAGCTGGCTCGACGTATGGAAGGGACGCAAGTAACTAACTAACTCTACACAATCTCAGAAATCACATGACAAGTTCAAAGAAAAGTCAAAAATCCATTTTGAAAACATTTCAAAATAACCAGCTATTCAACAGCTAATTTAAATAATGCATTTCAAAATAACAATATTAATACTACATATTAATATGAAATACTCAAACATCTTTATAAAAATAAAAAAAGGTTTACATAAAAGGGCCCTTTCACACCAAACACTTTGCGAAAAGAAAAATTAAATGCAGAATTAGTCAATTTATTCTGACAGCCAAACAAATAAGTTGGCTTAAGGAAATGGAAATTTGCACACATTTGTGCCCATAAAAAGATACTTATGGTAATTATGAAATTATATATAGGCCTGGTTTCACAGACGGGGCTTAGATTAAGCCAGGATTTGGCCTTAGTTGAATTGGACATTTAAGTTTTTTTTATAAATGTGCCTTAGAAAAAAACATTACCGGTTGTGCATCTTGAGACAAAACAATGACACTGACATATTTTAAGATATTTCAGTGCAAGTTGCTTTCAGTTAAAACAGCTCAAACATGCATTTTAATCTTTAAATCATAAGTAAGTGGTTCGATAAATCACTAATTGCATTTAATATAATACATTTTCATTTAATTGCAATTAAGATGCATTCATTAACTATGCAATTAAGTGTCTGAAAACCTAACATTAAATTACTATTGTGTTTGTGTATATATATATATATATATATATATACAGTGAGTACGGAAAGTATTCAGACCCCCTTAAATTTTTCACTCTTTGTTATATTGCAGCCATTTGCTAAAATCCCCCCCCCCCCACACACACACACCACACACACACAACCCGATGTCCTTGGAGAACTGACAAAATTAGTCATCAGGTGCCGCTTCAGCAAGAGGGCCAAGTTAAAAAAAGAGGTCATTAATTAAAAATGTCTTATTTGAAATCGATCTTACGTTCAACAGAGCCATCTTTACAGTCGTTGTTTCCGTAGATTGAGTCAGTGATGCTGTTTGTCAACATCTGTGAAGGAGCGCGATCAAGAGTCCGGAGGTTGCCGAAGTTTACCCCAGCCTGGGTGCTTGATCTTAAAAAAAGCTAGATCCGGTAACAATCTGTACGCCATATCCAAATGCTGTGGCCAGAGAGGTACGAGGCACGAAGGTCTTGTAATTGGCGATCATATGTAATTAAAGATGTAGCATTATGTGCTGACAGGCACATTAAAGGGATACTGCACCTCTGGAAAGATGAATGTGTATTTAAATTGGGTCATTTATGTAGTAGAAATTTTGAATTTGGAGCCTTCTAGACTGAGAAAAGCCAAAAATGAATGCACTTACTTCACTGCCCTACGAGGCCACTCCCAAGCCACGCCTACCGGTTACAGAGGGCAGCTACTAGTTGACTCGAAACTGAAAAGATGCCGTTTTATCGTGAGTCTCCGTGACGAGTCTGCCCGGGATTTCGAGATCGCCCAAATGTCCGGGATTCGGCTTTTGCGTTCGACACTCGCCATTCATCATGTTTACTGTGGCGAGCAGGACGAGGCTGAGGGTCGCGGGAGAACGTCATCATGTTTACTGTGGCGAGCAGGACGAGGCTGAGGGCCGCGGGAGAACGTCATCATGTTTACTGTGGCGAGCAGGACGAGGCTGAGGGTCGCGGGAGAACGTCATCATGTTTACTGTGGCGAGCAGGACGAGGCTGAGGGCGGCGGGAGAACGATCAGAGGCCGGTGGCGTGATTACTGATGAGCCACACCTGTGAGACGCACCGGTCTCGTATCTCTCACGGAGGAGCGGGAATTTTCTTAGCAATGCTAAAACGCACATCAACCGATCACTTGTTTAGCGTTCATGTAAACATTACATTCAGATTCACCAACCGGAATGAATTCAGTTAGATTGAAACAAAAGGTGTGCATGTGAACAATGAATGGCGACTGTTAGAAAGCAAAAACTGAATCCCGGACATTTTGGACGATCTCGACGGCCGGACATGTCCGGGATAAAGAGGATGTATGGTAACCCCTACTACTCAGCTTTCTCCACAGAGCAAGAGCCTGTTAGCTTACCTTCCAAAAAAAGATGGCTGACACTATTTTTACATTCTGTGAGTGAGATCCCCCATGGGCGGGTTGAGAACATGCGGGACAGCTCCTCCTACTGGCTGGAGTCTCTCGCCTCTGGCCAAAAAATCCTCTGATGACGCAAAATGACGATTTTTGCGTCATCGGAGGATTTTTTCCAGAATAAAAATACATAGATCTCTCGTCTCAGGGGGATATGAGGGAGGGAAGCACGGTAATTCGAAAATACTACAGGTTTTCTACTGTTGTTAAAGGGATACTTCAGCATTTAGCATTAAGCTTTGTATCACAGTTACGAACAGAAACAGCGGGACACACTGCACACACATAGAGTGACGGCCTGCCGATCAACACACTGGCGCCATCTTGCTCAGAGAGGAAAAACTGGTGTGAACGGTTTCATAAGAACATAAAATCTTTGTGCTCAGCATTTGCATTTGGTGTGAAAGTGCCTTTTGGACACCCATTGATTATAAGATTGCAGTGAGGAAACAGAAAGAGAACTGTGCAAAGAAAGTTTTGTGTTCACATTCGTGTTAAATTTAGCAAATGCCAACTTTGTTTTGCAGGCACAATGTTCTGTGGACGACTCTAGATGGGCATCTCATGTCATTGTGGAAAAAACGCACAGTGAGTTGTATCCCATAATAAATACTGAATAAATCAGTTTTTGCCTATTTGTCAATATAACCACATTTTCAATGTGCTCCAGGACAAGTTCACAGAATATGTGTTTCACGTAACAAGCATCACCAACATACGGAAGCAGGATCAGGGACACTTCTCCATCTCTTTACAGAAGAAGCAGTTTGAATTCATGGCTCATAGTGAGGGTAAGCTGTATTATGGAGAACTGGAAACTCTGGGCGTGGAGAAGTGAAACATGCCATTTCCTAAATCTGAGAGTCAGTATTTGATTCACAGTGTTAATATTAGCATCTAGTGGCTGAAGGTCATTGCGTTCAGCTCTATCTTGTGAATGTGTTTTGTCGCAGCTGTGCAGGAGAGCTGGTTAGTGTCTCTCTACGCCACTCGAGGGAGGGAACCGGTCACTACACCCAAACAACACGGACCACTGATCATGAAAGACCCGAGGAAAAAGGTGTACACTGCTATCTGTGGATACACCCTTTGGATTTACAGCAGCAAAGAGGTGTGGAAAATTGCTAATAATGTGAAACTTTCAAGAAGAATTTAATAGTCAATAATTGTATCCCTTAATACGCATCTTTGGTCTCCAAAATGACATATTTAAGTGACGTTAGAAACACCAGCGATTTCAAAGCGTGTCTTTGGTTCACTGCAGTTTTAAGGAGAAAATACTCAGCAATGGTGTTTGACTTGTGAATTTACACATGGTTTGTCTCAAAGCATATTAAAAACACCGCATGGACATATAAACACCATTAAAAGCTGGATTTTCACCACAGGGGGACTTTAAAGGAGCTGTATGTAAGAAATGTATTTCAATTAATCATAAAATGGCCCTGATATGTCACTAGACATTAAGAAATCATGTTCATTTCAAATAGTTATATCACTGACAACAGTAGTCCGGCCAGGATATTGTCATTTAAAAAGTGAAGTTGCAGCCCTCAACTGATGTTGATGTTGTCATCTTGTGTTTTGGCCTGAAGCTCCATTCTCCACCTATCTACCAATCACGAAGTCAGTAGTCAGGGGGGAGGGGATACACCGCTCTACAGTAATTTGAAAGTGACTGCAGTACCAGTTTTGGCCACAATCTTACATACGGCTCCTTTAAGAGATAAGAGATAAGAGATGATAAGAGTGGAAAACTTGTTTTTACAGCTGATACTAAGCCAGTGTTTGTAGCTCAGAGCTCACTATCTGTACTGGCGCCTTGACACCTGGCATTAACATGCTTATCCAGATAGTAGAATCCGGTATGAAAGTGGATAGCGTTTATCCTCATTCCAACGCAACTTTAGTGCTGTGGGAATGCGAGCCGATGCAAATCACCACTTACATATAACATGAGAGTTTGCATAAACTAAAAATGTCTTGTCATTTTACAAAAGATACAAGCATTCACAGATCATTCTGTCATTGTAATCTATATGGTCCCTCTCTTTACTTAGTGGCTCAAAACTAAAAGAAAACAAGAAATGACAGTTTTAAAGCACACACACAAAAAAAAAAAATGTCATAAAATAATTAGCCAGTTAAATCAACAATATCATAATATTTTATCTGAGTACATAATCTACAGGCTCAGTCTATCAAAGTGACGTTTATAATTATTTGACGCATAACCTCATTTCATATTACTATTGTAATGTAATGTAGTATCAAATATTATTGTAGCTGAATCCGGATTATGAAAATAAGACAAAACCGTTCATCATAAACTGATGAAATAATGACTGGAAATCATTTCAAATGAATTGAGTGAACTTGAACCCAAAACTAAATTGTTTAAAGTCCCCTTGTAGTCAATAATTTTATCCCTTTGATCACCAAAATTACATATTTAAACATTTTTAGCTTAAAAACATGCTTTTAAAACAGGTTGAATGTAACTCGGCACCCTTGCCTCATTTAGTATACGCGGTTCTATGAATATGCAAATGAGCCCCGCCTCCACTCACTCACTCAGCTCAGAGATCCACTGGTTGACGATCACACGTTGATCTGATTGGTTACAAGGTAGTTTGTGACGTCAGAAACACCAGCGATTTCAAAGCGTGTTTTTGAGACTGTCTTTGGTTCACTGCAGTTTTAAGGAGAAAATACTCAGCAATGGTGTCGACTTATGAATGTACACATGATTAGTCTTAAAGCATATTAAAAACACCACATAGACACATAAACAACATTAAAAGCTGGATTTTCACCACAGGGGGACTTCAATAATATGAAGCAACAACTGTCTGGTTAAAAGTGTGTTGAGACTATGAGCAAAGTAAAGTTATATACTGTTTGTTAAACTTAAACACAGCCAGACTTTTTTTTTTAATTAACAGGACTTCAATATAGGTCTTGGCATGATGTTTGTGTCTATGAATATAGCATCTGTGAAGTCGACAGGGCGTCACAGCTTCACTCTCATCACTCCATACAGAACCTTTAAGTGAGTCTTCCATTACAACGTTTTTTCGTATTACCTCTACACACTTTGTTGACTGTGGGTTGGTTTGTCCAGTTTCTCCGCAGACTCCACGAAGGAGGCGACCATGTGGCTGGAGAATCTGAACGACGTGATCCGCAGCGCTCTGTCCTACAGCGAGGTGGCTCATCGACTGTGGTTGAGTCCCTTTAATAAAGTGTGCGCTGACTGTGGTGCCGCCAACCCAGAGTGGGCTTCAGTGAACCTGCTGGTGGTCATCTGCGAGGCCTGCGCTGGCGCACATCGATCCATGGGCAGCAACCGGTCCAAAGTGCGAGGACTGAAACTAGATAACAAGGTTTGGACGGAGCCTTTAATTCAGGTGAGGTTTGTCATGTTGCAACAACAAAACGCATCATCCTGTCAGCATGTCTTCATGTTATTATATGACCAGTTTTATTTCCTCCTCATTTCACAGTGCTCTGAAAAGTTGTTTTTGCCCATTCCTCCATGCAGAAATCCTTTAAACTTTGTGATTTTTGGGTGGGTTTCTTGCATGCACTTCAGTTTTCCCTACAGCATGATTACGATCTGGATTTTTGACTTAACCATTTCCACACGTCAGATGTCTTGCTTCGAAACGTGAAAATGTTAGCAAGATAAGTTGATAGAAAGTTGTCTTGCTTCTAGACAACTGTCCAGAACCAGGGCTGCCAACTCTCTCGCATTGAGCGTGAGACTCACGCAATTGACACTTTTCACACGCTCTCACGCCACACATCCATTTTCTCACGCACAGAAAAATTGCAGAGCAAAGAGGTATTTTTAATATTAAACTAATTCTCAGCTCTTAGATTCCGTCAATTTTATTACGAAATTCAGATAAAAATACGTTTGGCGCTTGTAAATGTGACGTGACAGATCGCTGAGCGCCTCAGTTCAAGTGCACGTGAACCGATCATCTGTTACTTTTTTATTTAAAGATGCAGTACAACTTACTGAAAGTATACATAATATCAACCAATTAGTGTTTTTTAATCACGGAAGGAGGTCAATATAACAGCAGGAGAACAATTATGTCACATAACGTTACATTTACCTCAGGAAAGCCATTTAATGACCATAGCTTGTTAACTGAATAGAAAAAATAGCTAGAGAGGAGATTTTGCTGAGCACTATATTACATATTTATTTTCACTTATGCCATTAAATAATTGTTATTATAACAAAAACTGCATTATATTTAATTTAATTTGTTATTTTTAACCTTTAATAATACCAGCAGATAAGGCCCTCTATGTTTACAGCATTAGGTGAGATTTTTTTTTTTTATATAAAATTTTAAATAAACATGTATCCAAATTAGTCAATATTGAATCAAAATCAGAATCAAATCACAAGAATGCAATTTGAAATCTTTGTCAAGCAATAATAAAAACTGTATACTACCAGTCATTGCACAATGTAAACATTGTAACATGTTGTCACTAAACTTCATAAAATTCTATTTAGTTACCAAATGTTTTGACAATCACAATTACACTTACTGTGATGCAATATTTGTTTTTACTTTTTTTTTTTTTTACTGAATTATTTTACCATCGTTTTTAATGTAAACAACACCCTAGATGTGATTGACTGTTGCGCTCTCATCTCGCTTCCATACTTTTGCAGAGTATTGTGCAGGCTTTCTAAAACGCGGCACTGAAGTAAAAATAAACTTTTAAAAAACACGTCTATATGAATGACCCCTAACTGACTGAAAGATGAACTGGACATTCTTATTGCGCTGTTATTTAAGCAGACAGTTTGCCTCGTACATTCAGTTTAACAGCATTAACAAGCCAAAGAGGGCAAGGTTTCAACTGAACTATGCATATGCATTTTAAACACTTGTCATCTTGAGGATGTTTGTCATCCTTTGCATTCAACAGATCAACACTGTTCTGTTCCTAAATTCTGTTTGGGTGGGTCAGCCCAACCCTGACCATGCCTTGAACCGGTCCCGGTTATTGGCATTGGTCTGTCTGTGAATTAGCCTTAAGGCATCTTGTGCTCTTCTATCGGGTTGAATTTGGTGGGATAGCTCGGTCAGGACAGACTGTCAACCCCTTTTCTTCTCAGGGTCTTTGGCAGCTCTTTTGATTTTGGCATTATGGATGATTGAGGTTTATATAAGGTGTGGCCTTTTTCTTTCATTCTTCTAATTTGCACTTGATTCCAGAATATAGCATATATAATAAATGTAACCATCTTGGAGCTCGTAGTTGGTCTGTCTATAAAGGTTTATATGGTGTTGTTAAAAATCTGTTTTTATGTTGAGAAAGTGAATTCTCTGATGTTACTTAAACTTTGGATTTTGAAATTTGCAAAAACAAAATGTAAAAAAACTTTTTAATAATGTTCAAATTAATGTAGTATCATTTTTTTTTTGTTGAAAGTCCCCTTGTAGTCTGTAATTGTATCCCTTAAAACTCCTCTTTAATCACCAAAATGTTTCTTAAAATAAAATAAAAATAAATCATCATGCCTTAAAATAGCTTGAATGTAACTCGACACCCTTGCCTCATTTAGTATGCACGGTTCTATGAATATGCAAATTAGCCCCGCCTCCACTCACTCACTCAGTTCAGAGATCCACTCGGCCAACTTACTGAGGTAAACGCTGCACAATGATATCGCTCTTTACAACGTCGGACACATTACAGTAGTTAATTTAGTAGACTGCATTCTTTCACCTCCGGAACATCTCTAAACTCCGCCCCTCCCTCTCTCTTCCCGATGCAGAGAGGCTGGTTCATGCCTTTGTCTCCTCCAGGCTCGACTATTGCAATGCACTCCTCATCGGGATCCCTGGCAGGAGCCTGCAGAGACTGCAGTACATTCAGAACTGCGCTGCCAGGGTCCTGATGGGGGTGCGTAAATCTGAGCACATTACAGCAATCCTCCATAAACTTCACTGGCTTCCTGTTAGGTTCAGGATTGAGAATAAGATCTGTCTCCTGACCTATCAGTGTGTCTATGGCAGCGCACCAGTGTACCTCCAAGAACTCATTAATAGGCAAAACACAACCCGACATCTCCGTTCCTCTGACACCCACCAACTCCAGGTTCCCAAGTCCAAACTCCGCACTATGGGAGATAGGGCCTTCCAGGTGGCTGCGCCTCGACTGTGGAATGCCCTCCCCAACCACCTAAGGGCGCCACAATCTATTGAGGTTTTTAAAAATAATTTAAAGACTCACTTATTTTGTATTGCATTTTCTTAATATAATTTTGTTTCTTGCTGTTTTTGACTGTTTTTATGTTCAGTGTTTTTAACTATGCACCTGTAGCACTTTGAGATGTGTTCTTCACGTGTAAAGTGCAATACAAATAAAATTTATTATTATTATTATTATTATTATTAATTTAGCCTTTTGCTTGACTGTTATCAAACAGCAAATAATGTGTTGCTAATGTTACACAAACCATGTTCCTGTTCGCATCTCGGAGTCTAACAATCATCAGAAAAACTTTGAACAACTCAGAACGTCAGTGGAGAAAGGCATATAGTTCATCATAACATCGTAATATACATCATACACCCGCTATACTGAAAAATATAACCTGGCTTCTCTTGAGACTCCCCTGCTAGTTCGCTGTTAATGATATGCCAAAGCCTGCCGGCACATTGATCTGATTGGTTACAAGGTAGTTTGTGACGTCAGAAACACCAGCGATTTCAAAGCGTGTTTTTGGTTCACTGCAGTTTTAAGGAGAAAATACTCAGCAATGGTGTCGACTTATGAATTTACACATGGTTTGTCTTAAAGCATATTAAAAACACCTCATAGACACATAAACAACATTAAAAACTTGATTTTCACAACAGGGGGACTTTAACAATAACATCTAATCAATCAATACATTTGATTGATTGATTGAACAATCTAAAAATGTGATTTTTAGTTTAATGGTCTTTTAACAGTAGATGCAAATGTTTTGTTTCTCAGTTGTTTATGCTGTATGGCAATAAAGCTGCCAACAGTGTGTGGGGTCACAACATCCCTCCGGCGGAGCAGATCGGACCTGATGTCTCACCAGGTCAGAAGGCAGAATTTATTCAAGCCAAGTACCGTAAAGGACTTTACCGCAAAGCTCACCCGCTCGCTGCAAGCCAGAAACTGCTTGACCAGGTCAGAAATCTGATCACGGCACCCTGCAATCTTATTAGTTTCAGACCTATCTCATATTAACCACTGCATTATGTTCTGGTGCTCTTCAGAGGTTGCGTGAGGTGGTGTGTGGTCCTGATGTAGAGGAGACTCTGTCTCTGCTGTGCTCCGGGGCAAGAGTTTCGTTCAGCGCCACAGATCCCGAGCTTCACTCCGCCATCAGTGTGGCAGAGAGTTCTGGACAGGCACTGCAGACTGAACTACTCCGACATAATGAGTTTGTGGGTTAGTTGAGTCCTGATTAGGGTGAATTAAACTCCTATTGTATCAGAGAGTGTTTGTTAACCACCTAACAGTTTTCCATGGCTCATTTTAACCCTTTTTTTTGAAGATGGTACATTTTAAAACCATTCAGATCATTTTCATTGTGACATTATTTCATGACAATTAAGTACAGAAATTAATGTACCCTTGATAAACATAAGCAAAACAGGCTGTGGAATTAAAAATGTCATCCAATTTACCTTTCATAAAATCCAAATAATTGAAATAAAAAAAAGTTATTGTATATGTCAACTCGTATTTTTATACAGAGAAACAGTCAAGTGGTAAATCATGGCTCCCCGTTTCAATTTAAAATCTATAGGAATATATTTTTATTTAGATTGTTACTAATAAGAATCTCTAAGGGTGCTAATTGTGCTGTTCCTTAAAATTAATGCTACAATACAAAATTCTTATGATCTTTAGAATAAATGTATTTGCCAAAAATCTTGATCTTAAAGTGTAACTTGGACATGTTTTAGTTAAATTGACTCTCTTGTTCATTATCTGACATAAGTGTATTTTTTTTTTTCTATGAAAAGGATGTTTTTAATTCATGTTGCTTTTTTTTTTTTTAAAGAGGCACCTGACTTTGAGCAAACAAAACATTCAGAGGAACAGATGGGTAAGAATGCAGTACACTTTTAGATTATTGTATTGAGAGTGAAATACATTTTACCAATGCAGAATCAGTTTTATGAAGCCACTTTGATTAAAGTAATGACGCTGTGGTTTTTCTCTGGTTTCCACATGTGTAGAAGAACTCCACGGAAAGCTGGATGAGGAGCGTTTCTTGTTCTCACAGGAGAATGAGTCTGCTGCCTGTGATGTGCTGGATTTGACAGAGGTCATTTCAGTGTTTGACTGCTCTGCAGGGTAAGCTCATGCCACAATATTTATTAGTGTGTTAGGATATATGACTTGATTTACTGAGCTAGGACAGCATTAATTCAGGTGTGCTTGATAGCCTTGCATTCAACACAGGTTTATTCGTATGATAATATTTGTAGACGCATTGTGTGTAATAGGTTGTGGATGTAACGTGTAGATAAACAAGCACGAATCTGAATCGAGTCAGAGTTATTTTAATGAACAAGAAGAATACTCAGGAGAAAACCAACAAGGATAGTCACATTAACATAAATAAGACTGAACAAAGAGCTGAGAGGGCTTAAATACACGGACGAGGTAATTAACTGGAACAGAAACAGGTGAGTGATAAATTGGAAACCATGGAAACTGATAATGACCAGGAACACAGGCAAAACGGGAACAGGTAAAACGAAACCAAAACACAATGAAACTAAACATACTCCTGGTATTAGTCCCCCCCTCCCGGAAGGTGCGTCCTGGCCTTTACGAGTCCAACTAAAGGGAGACTAATGCCAGAAGGAGGATCAGGGGCTTCCGAAGGGTAGGACACAGGAGGATATGATGGTGGGAGAAACTAGGGTGGCGATGGTGGTAGGAGGAGACAGGTGGGAACCCAGAGCACAGCCAGGATGAAGGCTCATGACAGAGTCAAGGGAGGGATGAGCCATGGTGGAGACCAGGGGGACGACAGACTGAGACGGAGCCGATGGAGGTGGAGACTTAGGGGGAGCCGAAGAGCAGATGGATCTGGAAGCCGAGAGCCGCGGTGACGAGCCCTCGTGGAGACCTCGGCGGGGCCTGGCGAAGCCAAAGGGGTGGAGTGACGAAACGCAGCTGAAAACCCAGAAGTCTGTGGAGCAAGCAGAGTGACGACTGACCCTGGCGGAGCCCGGTGAAGCCGTGAGGACGACGGCCCTAGGTGGAGCCAATGGAGGGAGGAGCCAAGGTGGAGTGACGGGCGCGACAGCTGGAGGCGGAGCAAGAGGATCCCCTTGCCAAGGTGGAGCTGGAGACCGGAAGACCCGAGGCAGATCTACCCAGCAGAGTGGAGTCAACACACAGGCAGATGAGGGACTGAAGGGAACCAGCGGAGGCGGGGCCAAAGGACTGGCTGTCTCGAGTTGAGGCGGCAGGAGAGGGAGGCTGTGTGGGACCAGCGGAGACACAGGAGACTTGGAGCTGGATAGGACCAGTGGAGACGGAGACTTGTTGTTGGGTGGGACCAGCAGAGATGGGACGGGAGACTCTGGGAAATATCCTCTTCAACTTCCTCAAAATAATTCCCAGAGGCCAGGGGTGCTTCTCATTTCTTATTTGTGCATCCTCGCCTCCTTTCCTCTCGTCTCAGCTCCAGCCCCTGTGGGATGCGAGGGAAGGCTGCAATGAAAGAAAATGAGGATGGAGGAGTCGAAGGAAAGCTTATTTGTGTATTGGAATATTCTCGATCACTCAAGCGTCACCTCAAAGCGTCATCAGCTGTGCTCAAAGGGGTCTGCCCTTGTGTTGTTAAAGTTTGGATATTTAAGAAATTAATAAAGATAAAGCAAGATGCACTGTTGATAAACGTGTGATATATGGTTTATTTAAATAATAAAGAATAATATAAAAATAAAGAATAAATTAAAATTGTGACTGATATGAAGGGGCGGAGAATTTATACGTGCGTCAGGATTCTCGACAAGAAAGACTTAGACAAGAATACACCTGTGCATCCTCACTCATCATAACTCCTCTGGAAGCCTCCTCACTCCTCGTTCCTCACCTCCTCGTGGTGCAATTAGAGAATTGAGATGTCCTTCAAGATGGCTGAGTTTGAACGGGTCAAGGGCTGGAGGACAGAGGAAACAAGGAAGCATTAATTTGAGTATTGAGAAGCACCCCAGGTGTAGCAGCGGGAGTGTGGGCGGGGCTTCCCTCCATGTCCTCGTACTCCACTAGCACACCCACTGGGACGGATGGTGTTGCCGGCTCACACACCTGGTCAGACGATCCGTCAGGCTCCGGGGCGATAATGTACTGATATTTAAAAATGTGACGATACCAGCATTTCCCTCTAGCATTTTGAGCACTGTTGAACGGATTCTTAAACGCCTTTGATTGGCCATTGTGTTCACGTGCTCAACATGTATGTCTCTGATTGGCTACGATGATCAATGCTTCAAAAACATTTAGTCTTCTCCGAGCGCTCACACAGATATACACGAGAGCGTTTGAAAGCCGGCATCTATCAGCGGATCCCTACTATATCCACTGATAGACGCCTGGTGCCTTCAGCTGTGATTAACTAGGGCCAAGTCACAGTTGTGCTGGTATTCAGAACAACAGCCCACTTACTTGAATTATATTGTTTAAATATGCTGTTATATTTTGTTAATAATGAATTGTTAATTATCCAGAACCATTCTTTGGAGGTTCTCTTATTTATATGTTTCATATTCCGTAGAGAAGAGTAATTTCCTTTTGTCTTTTATAGGCAAACCCATGAGTTTGAGGTGTTAACCTTGACAGACAGACTGACTTGCTCGGCAGACGAACGAGACGCCCTCCTTGGTCACATGTTGCATATCATGAAGGTAATGTGGTTAACAATCTCTTTCCTAGTGGATAGAAATGAGCACTTTTTGCTGGTAAATGTGTCAGTATCAGTACAGCAGTGCCTGAAGAGAGCGTCCTGCATGTGTGTGTAGATTGTGCTTGCGGGTGCAGTGGTGGATGACGATCTGCTGGGAGTGTTTGCCGTGTCGAGAGCGTGTCTACGGGAGGGCGCCGCTCTACAGTGTGCTGAGGTGTGGTGCACACTTCAGGCCGGAGAGATGACCATACACTCGAAGCAGCACGGCTCCAGAGACACAGTGATTCTGGGCGCTCAAACAGGCTGCCGTCAGTATCACACTCCCCCCATCAGTTTATCAAATACTGTCTTAATAATGTCATTAAAAACTGTTTCTTCTTTGTAGATCTGCAGCGCTCAGAGAAATGCATCCTGCTGGAGTTTGCTGAAAGGTCAGTGACAGGCCTTTGTGCACTTATGGACTGTGTCTCAAGACCTAGTGAGCTGCCTACATGGACAGCATCGCAGGCACCAGTAGCACCCCTGCCTGTATAACAAATACACACATTGCGTACCCTAACATCATAAAAAACATAAAGCGCAATGGTCAAAGATGACAGTCTAGCGCAGTGTTATTCAAATGGCAGACGGTTAAATCTATAGATTAAAGTGAGCAGCGCGTAAAAACAACAAATGTTTAATGCATAACGATTCTACAAGAAGGTGACTATTAAAACTGAATGTTTGGCCATTATACTGTAAGTGCGTACAGCATTTTTTGGGGTGTCGATGCATATCAGCAGTGTTGGGGAATGTTGCGTTACTCCCTTAAAAAGTAACTAATTGCGTTACTTGGTTACTTTTTAAAGTCTGCGTGAACCGGAAGTTGCAAACGACTTTTTTTGTTTGTTGTTGTGACATATTTCCAAATGAAAGGAAATATATGACAGAGGGCAGGGTTTTACATTAGCGCTCCTCCTCTCCATCTCTCGCTCTCGCTGGCGGTTTGAGGGCAGTGGTTACGCGTTTTCAACCCAAGCCGTCAAACTGAAGTCATCAGAGAAGGAACGCCATTCCAGACCGGATTAATTGTTCATCACAAGACTAGTAATATGCGCTAACAAAGTAAATAGGGTCAATTTTGATTCATGTCGACTTTAAGAAAAGTAATGCATTGTTACTTTTGCGTTACTTCTCACCTGAACTGGGCTTGTTTGTTTTTAATTACCAAAAACGTATATTTTTGGGTAAATGTATAGGCCCGTTCACCACCAAAATTTAAATAAGGCTGAAGGAAATGCAAATGAAGGCCTATACAGTAGAGGGCGCTCAACAGCTCAGACAAACCTTTCAGCTGTGCTGTCGTTCTGAATTACAGAAGAATAGGGAGAGAAGAAAGTCTAAAAAAAAAAAAAAAAAACTCTAAAGTAATTTTTGCTTATGGTTTAACTGAATCATCGATGGTCAGCAGCAGCAAGTACATTGGTCAATAAAGTGAGATTAGATGCATAAAAATATTTGTTAAATTTAAAGGGGTGATGCACTGAGAAATCAAATTTCCCTTGAGCTTTTGACATATAAGAGGTCATCATACTATAAGAATATCCTGTAAGTTTCAGAACTGAAAACTTCCTTGTTAGTCCAATAAAAGCTTTTATTGACACCAGGCACAGCGAACGACAGTGTATGAGGTCAAAGGGTATCAAACCCCGCCTCCGCAGAAGATGATCAACGCCTACTTCAACACTTCCTGTTTTTTAGCCCCGCTCACCGATTCGCACATTACATGAAACTCATTATAATATGCAAAACTGTTATCCAATCATAGCAGTGGGTGTTTACTTCCAAGTCTTCAATGCGGCACAACCATAAAAAACGGTAGAAAATAGCCTATTACTTATTCATTTTGATGTTTTTGAATGTAAAAACCAAGCAAACGTCATAAGTTGACCTCAGACAACAATATAAAAAAAATTTAAAAGCCAGTTCACGACCCCTTAAACATGTTTCATTATTGGAGGTTTGTGTAGTATTCTGATTTTGCATTTCACTTGATTGTATTAATTTTGAGGAATACTGAATGTGAAGATGAGTGAATGCTCACATTTAGACTAGAACTACAGTAACCATCATGTTCACACACAACGCCTCTGCACTTACGCACGATTTCTCGCAACATGGGGACAGGAGAGCTGTCAGTCAATAAATGGGAAAACAAAGTAACTTTCTTGAAAAAGTGTCTTTTGATATTTTGTTGTAAATTTTAAAATAATGCATTACTTTACTAGTTACCTAATCTGATTACGTAACTCAAGGTTCCTGTAATGCGTTATCTCCAACACTGTATGCCTCGTAAAGCACTGTGTGTTTCTCCTGCAGGACGCTACACATGCAGTTTGATCTGGAGCTCAGCTGTATGAGGTGGTATGAGCTCGTGAAGAGGACCGTGAGCTCGACGACAGACGGACGGCAGCGTGCGGGATCTGTGCCGTGTGCTGTAGACCGGTGTATAGCTCACATCACACAGTACGGTGAGTGACGGACTGGAGTTAGGCAGGTTATGAGTTTCAAGATGAAAAAGAGCAGATGTAAATGAAGGGATGAGAACAGCATTGTATTCATGCAGCTTCAGTTTGGCTAGTTTAACAGTATACTGAAGCTCAGGTGCCTCAGGTTAGCTCTTGTGAAAAATAAGTCTGTTTAATTGCATTGAATATGTACTTTTAGTGTACTTCAATTCAAATATATTTTTTTTAATCTGTACATGCAGACAATATGATTTAAATAAAAGCTCACTTAAGTGCATTTAGAGTAGACTAAGAAACTAAGACTAAGAAAAAAGTACGCTTTGTTGTAATGTTAAATTAAAAGTTTTACTTTCTACATTTTAAATAATTGTTTTAATAATCTTTTGTTGTGCTTAAAGTCCCCCTGTAGTCAAAAAAAAAAGTTTTAAGGGATAATATCATAACTAAAATGACATTTAAAGTGAAAAAATAAAATAAAATTCATGCCTTAAAATAGCTTGAATGTAACTCGACACCCTTGCCTCATTTAGTATACGCGGTTTTATGAATATGCAAATGAGCCCCGCCTCCACTCACTCACTCAGCTCAGAGATCCACTGGTTGACGATCACACGTTGATCTGATTGGTTACAAGGTAGTTTGTGACGTCAGAAACACCAGCGATTTCAAAGCGTGTGTTTGAGACTGTCTTTGGTTCACTGCAGTTTTAAGGAGAAAATACTCAGCAATGGTGTCGACTTATGAATGTACACATGGTTTATCTTGAAGCATATTAAAAACACCACATAGACATATAAATATCATTAAAAGCAGGATTTTCACCACAGGGGGACTTTAAATGCATGACATACAGGTTTCAATATTAAAGTATATTTTAGTTTACAATAAATGCGTGTCAGTACATTCGCCGGTACACTTATTTCAAAAACAATAGAAGTAATTATGAATTTACATATGAAGATGCACTAAAGTTCTGCTTATTTGGGTCAAAAAGCATTTATTAATTGTATTTAATATAAGTTTAAACTATAGCACATTGTCATTTAAATGCAAAAAAAACCTGCAGTTAAGTCTCTGAAAACATCAAAAGTATATTCTTTTACATTACATACTTAAGAATACTTTAGAAAAGAGTGCTTAAGTGTACTTTTTTCACAAGGGACTACATAACAACAAATATTAAGGACACATTTAATTAAAACATTGTTCTGTTAGGTAAATTAATTAATGAAATCTTTCTTCTGGATAGAAGGTTAGAATTGGTGTTTCATGTCATAGCTGGTGCTATATTGTGTATTTTAAGCACAGCGGATTGACCAATCAGCATCCAGGACCACATTTTAAAGCTTGACATGTATCCTGAAAGCTTTCATGTGTAGAAAACCATCAAATGAGAATCTTTCAAAGCCAGGTTTGAGAGAGTTAGAGTTGTGCTGTTTGTTTCAGGGTTAAAGGTCGAGGGCTTGTATCGGCGCTGTGGCATCGCTCCTCAGATCAGTAAGCTGGTCGATGCCCTGCGTGTTTCTCCAAGAGGAACTGTTCTGGGAACAGACGAGCTCTCCGTCCTAGATGTTTCAGGAGCACTAAAGCAGATCCTACGGCAGGAGATTGAGCTCATACCGAACACACTCAAACCGCACTGGCTGAAAGCTGCAGGTACGTCTGTTCTCAAAACAAACACAGCTTTCACATCGGACATCAAGATCATCATTTCACTGGTCTAAAATGAGTTTAATGCTGAATGTTATGTGGCGTTCATGAGTTACCGAAGTGTTCAAACCAACAAGGCAAGTTATTTTGTACATTAGCGTTCTTTTAGTCTACTTAATTCAAGTATGTTTTCTCTGTGTTGATCTTTCGAACACCTATCAAAGCAGTTTTACACAGTTTAGATGTTTGATGAGATGAGGAAGATCCCTTGGAATACAGCAGACTCAACAGGGAGCATCTTCTGACATATTTTCTGCACTGCAATGTGTAATGCAATGTGTTGATGGGATGTTGGACGCCATTGTTAGCATCAAGGCAAAGATCATGATTAGGTCCAGTTCAGAGGGCCTCATTCGCACCTGCACGCAAACTGACCCATGCGTATGAACATTTGAGACGGAGCAGTTTAGCGACACCGATGGTGATCTGAGGGACCGATGAAGGAAAACCACTTTAAATCTTCATTATGAGTCCTAATCATTAATACAGTGCATGTTCACGATAACAGTTTAAATACATAAAATAATGATTTACATCTGATATACACATTTAGATTACATATGTCACTCTCATTAATGGAGTTAAGTACTTAAATTACATGAAATCATTACTGAGGCAAGAAGTTACAACATTTTTTAGATTCTAATAAATAATATTTGTAGTGGATGAGCTGCTTTTGAACACTTTTCCTGTGGCATGCTGTGCTTTAATGTTTTAACGACAGCGAGGATCGATTAGCGCATGATAATAGCAGAACAGAAATATTTCCACACAAATAGTGATCAATAATGCACAATAAGGCCTATCTGTTTCCATTAAAAATATAAAGCAATTAAAAATGCTATTTGGCCAGTGGGAAAGACTGAGAAAAACTCTCTCTGAAATGTATGTTATACTATTTGATTTATTTATTTATTCAAAAACAAGGCAAGGATATAGGCTACTAAATGATTTTTAACAATGTAATGTGACGCACATCAGTATCTCATATTTTCCTAATGTCTTGTACCGTTAAACATTATATCGCGTGGATGAATATGCAAATGATATGCAGAAGAGGATATGCATAGTAAAACGCTGTAAGCTCCACATATGGTTATTTCGCATGTGCGCACAATCTTCCGCTGACTTATAAAGGGAATTTTGCGCAGGTTCTGGCGTACGCACGGTTTTATAAGTCTGAATATGTTTTGCCGTACGCCATTTTTGGCTTTCAGGCGCACACACACTTCTTTTAGTAAGGATCTTACGCACAGTTTTATAAATGAGACCCCAGGAGTTTATCAGAGAACCGTGAAAAACGTACTAATCAGCAACCCAACATAACTGGTAACCTTCTTCAATTCGTCACATTAATTTTCAGACGAATTAACCATTTAGCAAACAATGTATAGAGGAATGGCCTCAGATCTCGTTCATCATCCTCATTATAGGAGACGTTTCAGAGCTGTTATCTTGGCAAAGGGAGGTTACACAAAGTATTAAATGAATTAATTGAATCCATATAGTTCAAAAAAAAAAAAAAAAAGACTTTTAGATTCGATTTTTGTGAATATTTTGAATTCAAAATTTTTCTATTTTGAAAGACTTGAGAAATTGCAAAAACAAATTTTCAGTCAGTTTTGCTCATATATATATATATATATATATATATATATATATATATATATATATATATATATATATATATATATATGACTGTTTATACTGTATTGATTGATAATGTATTGATCCACAGCTCTGTCAGATGAAAAACTCAGACTGCAGACGTACCGCAAACTGCTTCAACAGCTTCATCCGGACAACCATGCAACACTGGCCGCTCTGTGTGGACACCTGCACATGTATGATATCAAACTCAATATTTGGTTTTTATAACTATACATTGATATGAGCTATCAATACTGAATATGTAATTGTAAACATACATTTTATAAATCTGAATATATGTCTGTCAGCTTGGGTCTATTGATTAACAGACTTGTTTTCTATTTTACACTAAAACAGAAGCCATGCTTCGTCTATATATATTCATTTTTATGCTTCAAAAATGCTTTCAACTTTTTCATCAAATTTATCATTTTAAAAAAAATAGCAATATCACATTGACCCAGGTATTCTTGATGAAAGAACAAACTAGATGAAAGAACAAACTAAATGAAAGCACTTTAGCATAAGGCTACAACATGAAATCAAAAAATGAAATTAAATGAAGGGGTCTGGATACTGTCACTGTGTAATATTGCAGAAATGTGTAAAATGTTGTGCAGTGATCTCTAAAGTTTGGATTTTCGGGCTGCGAGAATTCACAGAAACAAAGCAAAACCAAAGAGAGACGTTAACTTTAAAAACAATATATAATGATGAACTACACCTGTATCAGCTTAAGGGTAACTTTTGCCAAAATGCAACCTAGGGTCTTTTTGTGAATCTACCCGAGGCAAACTTTCGTTTGAAAGCATAATTAGAATGGAAACGCCACTTTAAAGTTTGACCGTATTTTTGTTTTCGGTCAGATTGCCTTGTGAATGGGAGTGAATGGGGCACAACTATGATAGCATCAAAATCGCTATTTTTAAAACACTAATGCGGCTCGACACAACATGAAACTGTGCTCTCAGTATCACCAGCGGCTCTACACATGAACTCCAGCATTGAGAACAGTGTGTGTGTACAGAGTTTATTAAAAAAAGATTTTGAACAACTCACAGTAGCTGTGTCCGTCGCCATTTTGACAGTCAAAAATAGTCTGAATGCAACGTAACAGGGAAGAGAGTAAAGATGGAAAGCTCCTAAAGCTTAGTTCACTATAAATTCATGGATAATTAGTTGTTTTGACCTTGTATTTGTAAAAGGTTCCTCATATAAGAAGCAATACAAAAATTCAGAGTCAGTTCATTCACATTCAGAGATCGACTATTTTTGATAGTCCCCAAGCCCCTGGTGATACTTCCAGCACAGTTTCATGTTGTGTCGAGCCGCATTAGTGTTTTAAAAATAGTGATTTTTTTTAATGCTATCATAGAAGTGTCCCATTCAAAGGCAATTTGACCGAAAACGGAAATACGGTCAAACTTAAGTGGCGTTTCCATTCTAATTATGCTTTTAAACGAAAGTTTGCCTCGGGTAGATTCACAAAAAGACCCTAGGTTGCATTTTGGCGAGAGTTACTCTTTAAGGGAAACTGATAGAGGTTGATATTGATGGATTGAGCGCCATTTGAATGGAGACGACCATTCCAGCTTTGAATTAGACGAAGTATCGGTGACTGATGCGTTGTAAGTGTACTGTTAGGACACGACAGAGTTGTTCTGAATCACGTCTCTCTCTGCCCTCAGGGTGCAGGCGCACAGTCAGGTGAACCGCATGACGGCGCATAATCTGGCAGTGATATTTGTGGTCACGCTGTTCCAGGAGTTTGCCATGAACACAGGCATGGTGCAACTTACCCGAGAGCTGATCATGCTCCACATGCAGATCTTCACGGTGAGCATGAACACACACACACGCACTGTAATACATCTCAATGTGTCAATGACCGTGTGATCTGACGTTGTGTGCAGAATCACATGGACACAGATGGAGAAATCATCACTGCATTGTGAAGAGCTCCCCGGTTCTCCTCGAGTCTCGTGAAGGAGTGAGTTCAACAGCAGGACGGGAGACTGAGTGTATTATGCTTTATTGTAGCTCAGAATTAGACAATACATTTGTATAAGTGAATAAATGCGCTAAAAAAAGTGCATTTAAACAGTGTGTTTGTTTCCAGAGGGGCAAAGCTGAACCCTTAGATATACAACGGGCTTGTCCACGTGAATGTTGGGAATAAAACTGAAGTCTTATAAGATTGGTTGATAAGCATTTAGTTTCTAGAAGCTCTGGCATCACAGTTAACACTGCATCTATTTCTTAAACACTCTTCCTTAACTTTGACAAAACAGCACTGGATGAATAGTAAACATTAGAAATATGACAACATCCTTTCTCTACCAATGTATTTGGTTGTATGAAAATAAACAAAAAACAGCACAAATGGACAATTAATTTACTGTTACACGTGTGCATCATATACATGCGGCTGGAAAGATTTCTTCACTCCTGAAGCTTTAATATTTGGGCCGTTTTACGTCCACCCTGTACGATAGAAGAGGAAACAATCATGAGCATACACTGCAAAATAACACACACACACACACACTGATAACACGTAACATGACTACATCACACTAGACGGAAAAACACTAGACGGCTCAAATCTCATTTCTTTGCATTAGCCCATATCAGACCTGCTCTTGTTTTTTTTTTTTTTTATAAATGTGGTTCAAAACCCAGTTTTACTCGGAGCAAATAACTCATAATTATTGGAGCCTTACATTACACAGTTTTGTATGAATCGTGCATTAGATTGAACGTTGATCGATGTAGATAACTAAAAAAAATGCAGAGTGATGTGCCACTGACCCTTAAGAAGCTTTATCCGCTTCACGAGTATAATTAAAATAATTTCTAATTACACTAGGCTACTCTTGAAAAAGTGTAAAGTCTGTACAAATTCTAGAAATTGTGAAAAATGGAAATAAGTGGGAATTGTGTAACAAATATTTACACGTTTGATTTATCTATTAAAACTTTTGCCATTTTGCCTGCTTGACTGTTTCCTTTTTTAATTACATGATGTCATTACATTTGATTGTCTGGCCTCCAGCCAATCGCTGCATTGCTAATCTTTGTTTCAAGTGTCGATATATCTGCCCTTTCCATCCAAAGTTGCGAATTTATGGCATAAAACATTTGCGAATCAGGTTTCCATCCCGTGTGTTCGAGAGAACAAAATCAACACTTCCTGGGAAATTGGCACAAAATATCAGTAATAAAAACGGAAGTGGCTCTTTTTCCCTCCATCATAAACGAGTGTGTCTCAGAGCGTCAGACGAAACCCAGTAAACGCTGTCATGTTCGCTGGTGTTTGGGAACACACTGGTGTGGGAGACGGTTCTGGAGGGAATTACACCAAATCATTCTGATCACACACTTCGACTCGGCGTTTCAGAAACACCAAACCAACATTAGAGATGCTGCGACGCCATTGGTCCACTGGCTACTCCAGTTATCCAATCACAGCCTCAGCTGAGGCAAAGTTTTTGTTGCGCATTGAGGGATTTATTCTGCAAATGTGTTTCCATCATAGTTTATGTGCACGTCTTATCGGATAAAAAAAATAAAAATAAAAATCAATGGCCTCAATTGAGCGCATACATTTTTTTTATGCGATATCCCAAAATTCACATAAAAATAGGTGGATTGGATCATGACTAAATTTTGGAGGAAAAAGAGAAATGTTCACAGATCTGATTTCATTTAAAATACAAGTGGCCCACATGTTGAAAATTCCAATATTCTTGCTGTTCACATCCAGTTTTAGGATGTTTTTAGACTGAAAAGAAAAAGAAGAGAAGAGAAAAACCGACAACACTCACCCATCTGCCTCCATCTTCTTTCTCTTCTCAATGATCTGAAATAAACACAGACAGTGTGAACATGTTGCAGGATTGATCATCATCATCACACCATATGGGGTTCAGCGCTTACACATCACACAGAACGTTGTAGATGAGAGCCGGTAAACTCACAGCACTGATTTTCTTCCACTGTCGGTCTAACTCGGCCTTCTCGTTGGTTTCTTTAAAGCGACGAGTCTTTCGGCCCTCGGACATTTTGATGCCGTACTGGAAGGCAGCCCTGCAAACACACCATCATCATCAGAGGGAACACACAACCTCACATGGCCGAACTGAGGAAACAGAGGCTGTGTTACTTTGGCAGCGCCTCCTTGTTGTTCATGTAGTCGCTGTACTCCTCTTGAGTGTCGAAGTCCCAGCGGCCCAGAGGACCCTTCTTATTACCCTGCAAACAGACACACTCATGAACACACCTGACCAGAGACACTCGGACACAGTACAACTCATCAAACTCATTCGTGCCTGGTCCATCTTGCTGTAGTCCACTTCTTCATCGCTGTCCACAGCCAGGTCATCCATCCTGCAAGACAAAGCAGCATCAACATCATCATCATCTCTGAAGGAGGAGATCACTTCAGAGTTATAATCTCCTGATCATTTACTCTCCCCCACGTCATCCAAGATGTTCATGTCTGTCTTTCTTCAGTGGAAAAGAAGTAGCAGTAGCAGTAGCAATCTCGAGACCAGACCTGCGCAGTCGTGAGCAGGAAGTAAAGCCGCGTAATCAAGGCCCCGCCCCCTCACTCTCGGTGTGAAATAATTAATTATAGAAATTTAGATATTAAATTTAAAGCTCCAGTCTCCTCAGTCCTCCGAAGATCCCGAAAAAAAGTCTGTTGGTGCTTCAGTGACTACTTCGCTCAGAGAACCTGTCAATCACAGCTGTCAATCATGACGTCACACCACCGTTTTGAACTAAAAACAAACTTATTTTAAAACCAAACACTTGAATTTACATCAGCGTGATAAAAGCTACAGTAAATGACAGAAACCACCTTCGGGAAAAAGGTATCTGAAGTGTAATTAAATTGTTTAGTCGGTCTCAAGTCCCGTTGAATAACACGGGGAGGCGGGGCTTATGACCTATACTAGGACCAGTCACCGGGGGGCGATCGAGACGCTTTGGCTTCACTTTCCAGGGCTTGTGCGGCACGCTTGGGTCCAACGGGTTGAAGGTCCAGATGTGAGTTTCAGTGGAGCTTCAAAGTCTCGACACGATCCAGCCGAGGAATAAGAGTCTTATCTAGACAAACCGGTGGCCATTTTATAACAAAAATAAACATTTATATATGTTTTAACCACAAATGCTCGTCTTGCACGACCTCGACTTCACACATTACGTAATCACGCTGAAAGGTCACGCATGTTCCGGTTCAGAAATGTAGGGTAGGGCGAAAAACTCCATCTCATTTTCTCCTCCAACTTCAAAATCGTCCGACATCGTTGGTTTACCTTTTGTTTATGAATACATTTTTTTGTAAATGGCTTTTGACTTCCACGCGTGACCTTTCAACCTCATTACGTAATGCAGAGCTAGTGCTAGACGAGCATTTGTGGTTAAAAATTATATAAATGCTTATTTTTTCTTTTATTTTTTAATAAAATGTCCGCTGGTTTGTCTAGATAAGACTCTTATTCCTCGGCTGGGATCGTGTCGAGACTTTGAAGCTGCACTGAAACTCACATCTGGACCTTCAACCCGTTGGACCCCATTGAAGTCACTATATGGAGAACAATCCTGGAATCTTTTCCTCAAAAACCTTCATTTCTTTTCCACTGAAGAAAGACAGACATGAACATCTCAGATGACGTAAATGATCAGGAAATAATAATCCTGAAGTGAACTCCTCCTGTCAGTGTTCACGAGAGAAGAGATGAAGGCAGGAACTCACGTGGCAGGATAGCATTCGGCGTAACTGTTCGACATCCCGAAGAAATCTCCCAGATGCTTCTTCTCTTCACGTCTGCCTCCAGTGCTCGCAGTTAAAGAAGCAAACTACAAACTCAGCACTGCAGTGCGAGGCATCGTGTTACTCGACAACACTTTAAAATCATACACACGAATGCATCAATTATATACGATATTCATGTCTGCGCACAAACCATGATAATAAATAAGGATATTGAAACTTTTTATAGATCTAAGCATAACTGGAAAAATGCATCTTCATTAACCTTTATGTAATGTTTCCAATGAAACCAATTACTGAAAACACATATCTTATTATATATTATCCAGCCAATCGCTGGGCTGTCTTAGAGACCAATTAGCCCTTACATAAAATGTAGTATATTAAATAATTTCTGCACATTATTGCTTATAACAAGAACATTAAGTGCTGTATTAAGTGCAGAATTTGAATCTGATTGGTCTCTTTCATGCAAATGTCAGTGATTGGCTACAATGATCAACACTAAGTCCCAATTGGCCTACTTATACTACGCCCTAAAAGTAGCAGCAGAAGAGTAGGCGAGCTTTAATACATACTTCTTCGTCATTATTATGTGCATCCTGTCACCGTTTAAATTGATCTGTCAATCATCTCGTCACAGTTAAAATCCTCCACATTCAACCTAATTTAATTTCCTACCGTTTCGGACAGAAATGTTGCACGTTAATGTCGCGTTTGCATTAAATGCATTTAAAAGTTAATGACTAGACGTAGTCAGATGAAATATAATGTGGATAACATTGAATAAATATCTTAGATACTGATTATTAATCCCTCAATCTGCCATTTTTGTAGTATTTTAACACTTTTTATTAATGTTTGTAGTTCTGATCGAATCCTCGTCCAACACTCAATGGGTTGTGGGTAATATTAGCCGTTAGATTGAGCACGGATCTGCACTTCGGACTCTAACCGGAAAAAGTGGACCATCCGGGTATCTTTGTAACACTCTCTTCAACACACTGTGATTCGGGACACACTAATTCTATATTCGGGACACACTAATTCTATTTTCGAATACTATTTAGGTCTGGTTTGGGTGTCATGATTTTGAAGCTTTTGATGCAACGAGAGAATTTCTTAATAATGGCCATGTGAAGGTTAACGTAAGGTACCGTACAGAGTTATATCCATGAGGAGTCCTATTCTTTATGAAACAGGATTTTTTGAGACCTAAAGCCAAAAAAATCTTGTTGATTTCCGACCGGATTTCAAGTAGCCGTTTCATCGTTTGGGACACAACTTGATGGTGTCGCTCTATACACAAAGAGCAACAGTGAATTGACTCGTGAAGGATATGCTTCCGGACCGACTCCAGCAAACTTCTCATTGATTAACTTGATCTGGTCCTTCACAGAGCTTGGACCTGCAAGACAACATCACAACTACAGCATTGAAGAACTCAACAGGCCTGGACTTTAGCATTCAAATGTGTGTGTTTTTTTTAAATGTGCAAATTTTTCAGTGAACTATTCCTTCAATGAACCATTTTTATGAGGAAACTAATGAGTAAGATTGTGAATACTCACCTTTATCGATGTCTATGGGCTGAAAGGACAGAAATATTAGACAATTATTACAGAGATTGCTTACTTATGATAGTGATATCCATAAGTTCTGCACAAATATGCTAAAGCAATGAGAATCATTTTCTCTGGTACTCTTCAATCTTTGAAAATATATTTTTTTAACAAATTTTTTACTTCATTGGATACAGAATGGTACGAAACTTGGTAAAATGTTTTGGCACTTGCTGTGTGAACACAGAAAAAAAAAATCATGGACATGATTCAGATAGATTAAATGGTCCTGTAAAAACAGTGACATTTACTCCTCGTGGTCAAAAATGAGCGCATTGGAAATTAATGGGAGACTAATTTCCTCTAGTGGAAGCGTTTGGTACTGCAGCCAAACACACTCTCACTGAAAGCACATTTTTTGAGATATCAAACTCAAATTTGGAACAACTTGTTTAGATTTATGGCTTTGATTTTTCTTGCAGTTTTAGAGTAAAACATGATTTTGAAAAATATATATTTCATATAAAATTTTAAATAGTATTTTTGTGCATTTTTCATAACACACGTCAAATTCTGTTACTTTTTTTAAAGTTTACTTTCTTTAAACTTTTCACTTCAGCAATAATCTGCCAAGTGTCGTCTTTGAAAAGAGATCAAACTTCAGTCTGTTGCACTAAAGCATTAAAGCATAAAGCAACATTTACCACAGTTTAAGTTGGAAATGTAATTTTCAGGTCTATGCTCAAAAAGAGAATTAATGGATTATAAATACAGCATAAATATAATTTAGTATAATAAAATCCCCTAAGATACAAAATATAAATAAAAAACATTATCAAACTAAACATAGTACATTAATTTCATTGAAAAAATAAAAAAATCTTTCATTTTTGCCCGACACGCGAAGAGCACCAGAGGGTCAAACAACAACGATCAGCTGACCTCCTCATCAGCTCGAGGCTTCTCAAAGTAACTGTGTCGTCTTTTCTCCTCGTCCCGATCTCTCTCTCGCTCTCGCTCCCTCTCTCTCTCCCTCTCCCTCTCGCGCTCTCGGTCTTTCTCCCTCTCCCTCTCACGGTAGCGCTCTTTCTCTTTGTCTCTGATGCTCTTGGAGGTGGAGGGTATGTAGTCACCGATGTCATCAAAGATGCTGCGTGGACACACACACACACACGTGGTTAAGAAGCTAAAGATCGGATCATAAACGTATAACACTTTGACTGCATGTGAACTCACCTCAAGTCAGCCTCTGGTGCTTTCTTCTCATCCAGACGCCCTGAAAACAGAAAACACTCAGCTGTCACACATACACAAGCACTACACGTGTGTATGACAAATCGACTAGTAAAACTTATTAAAATTGACTTTTCTTCTTTGCACTTTGCCAATTTCCAAAATGATAAGAGCGCATTTTTCATCAAAATGCATTTGAATTTGGTTAACACTGTGCTGACTTTCTCTGGTTTGCTCTGAGCGATAAGAAACCTGAAGACTGCAGACGAGCTGAAGACTTATTAATATCATAAATCTGGCAGAGTTTTTGTTTATATACAGTACTGTGCAACAGACTTAGGCACATTAGTATTTTCGCCCCCAAAAAGTGGTTAAAGTGGCTAGTTATTTATATCGTTTGCTCTAGTGTGGTTTACAGTTTGTGTAACATTAATGTAACAGTTAACCGGCTGTTGTCAGACTCACTGGATTATTACAATTAATGGCTAAATGAATGTTTGGAAATGTAAACTGATATTTCCCACTGACACACTACAGCAAAAGATCTAAATTACTGACTTAAAACCATTTTTTGGGGGTGAAAATACTAAATACCTAAGACTTCTGCACAGTACTGCATTCTTGTTTTTAAAATGCCAATTTAACACTGCCGCAGAGTTTCTAACGCAACGGCTAAAGGCGTGATGGCTTCCTCTCTTCTGACCGTCGTAATCAATCTCTCTGTACTTTTATCAGTGATATCTAGGGCTGATCTCTAGTGAACATTCAGCTCTACCTTTGTCCTTCTTCTTGATTTTCTTGTTGCGTGTGCCTTGCCTCAGGTACGACAGGATCTGTGTCAGTTTGCTGATGACTATGTCATTGGTGGTGAGTGTCGTCTGAGCCTGAGGAACAAAAACAGCATTAGGCATTAAAAATGAGCTGAAGAAAGCGTGAGTGCCCACAATGCCACGTTCTGAGTGTCTTTAGCCCATTGCTATAGCGCTCTGATAGCTATTGCTATAACGCACAAACCATGTGTACATTCATAAGTCGACACCATTGCTGAGTATTTTCTCCTTAAAACTGCAGTGAACCAAAGACAGTCTCAAAAACACGCTTTGAAATCGCTGGTGTTTCTGACGTCACAAACTACCTTGTAACCAATCAGATCAACGTGTGATCGTCAACCAGTGGATCTCTGAGCTGAGTGAGTGAGTGGAGGCGGGGCTCATTTGCATATTCATAGAACCACGCATACTAAATGAGGCAAGGGTGTCGAGTTACATTCAAGATATTTGAAGGCATGAAGAATTTTTTTCCAAGGAAAAAACGTTTAAATACATAATTTTGGTGATCAAAGATGAGTTTTAAGTGATACAATTATTGACTACAGTGGGACTTTAAGTCTGATCCTGTTGAAAAGTAATAGCACACCTCTGCTCAATAAATCACGTGAATTGAACAGTGCTGGATCAGTTGTTCGCCATATATACTTCAGCATGAGCAATAGCAGTAGTGACTCGAACAATCGAACAATTTCCAGCATTTGAAAGCACGTCAAGTGAGAGTAAAACATGTTAGCATCTGCGTCCTTAAGCAATGTCAAGGTTTGTAATGTTGTGTTTGGGGTCTGTACCTCCATGGTGGGGCAGTCGGCTTTGCTGCGGATGAGTGTGGTTGGGATGTCTGTGTCTGCGTACTCGTCTTCCAGGTCCACCACATACGCCATTCGGCCCGGCAGGAAAAGCTCATTACGCTCAATCGGACGACCCTTGAACAGGATACGATAGATGTTTCGTCCTAAAGAGCAGAACAATACACACGACACACATGTAGTTCAGTCTTATTGCTGTCCAGAGACATTAGGGGCTTTTGCACTGGGTAGTTCTTAGGGCTGGGACGATACACCCATCGCCTGATTCGATACTATCACGATACTTGGCATTGTGATTTTTAAGAATTGCGATTCGTTATTTATATTCGTCAATCACTTGTCGCCACCTAGTAGCAAAACAATGTAATCGATAAATGCTTTATTTTAAGCACCCAGTTTCTATCAAAAGCTGATTTGCTCTATTTTGATCACTACCATCACACATCAGTGTTTATATTTGAACGCTCGATGGTGTTTTAAGCCCCCAATGGCTCCTTAGAGGCAGCTAACCCTACCCTCAACCTTAAACCTACCCATCCCCTCGCTGCCTGGAAGGCGCCGTTGGGGGCTTAAAACACCAAACACCTATTTGAACTTTAAACTTTTATCCCAGTACTTCTGTGATTATATGAACTATTGTATCACAGAAATAATGATACTATAGGGGCTTTCGCACCTGATAGTTCTAGGAACGAGCCACCAGGATGATTCCCCGAGAACTAATGGTTCCCATAGGAACGGTTTCCTGGTTGCGTTCGCACCGCCAGCAGGAACTCTGAAGTGATGTAAGACACGCTTGTTGTTATGACTTATTTTGACGGCGCTGAGAACGGCAGCGCTCGCATTCTCCGTGTTCATTAGTGTACGCTCTGTCTAACGGCCCCGTCTCACACGTTATTAGACAGAACTGTTACACACAGAGAGTAGACAGTGATGAAGAGTTATTAGCGTATGCCGTGTGTCTGATGTCCAGTGTTGATGAGCAGAAATACATAATCATGTTTCTCTTGGTCCCTCAAAGTGGCGTAGGATTTTCTCCTCAGCGTAAAGGTTTAGAGGTCCATCTATCACTGTTTTACATGTTCATAGAGTTAGTTCGTTGAGTAAATAATATAGGCTATAATTTGTGTGTGAACACTTTTTTGCAGGTGTTTCGTGTGTGTTCGGCCATTTAGCGCTACACTTACATCACTGGTAGTTCCTATTGTGCTGGGTTAGACACTACTCTGAAGTAAGAGCTAATTTATGGCTCATTTCCGGCTCCTTTCCACTGAGCGGTATGGTACAGTACAGTACGCAATTATTTATTTTTCCACTGTCAAAAGATGTGAATGGTACCAAAACACCGAACCGTATCGTACCACTGTGCTAGGTACCCCAACGGAAGGGTACAGAAAAAGTGGTACTAAAGGGTGGAGCTACACTCACTGCAGAACGTTGATTGGTTGACAGAGAATTGTCACTTGCGCGGGCTACAAGGGGAATGACAACATAAGAGGCGCCATTTTTTTAATATACAGTTGAAAGAGTTTTTCAGGCGAGAATGTAGTTGTTTAAAGCTCAAATCTGTGGTTTATTTATAAAGATTTATGAAAATTTGATCCAGGTTGTGAGATCCAGGCGATCACCAGGCGCTCGGCGCTAATGTACCCCGTCTGAAACAGCCTTTCGACGTTTGCCGCTGACTCTGACGTCTTTGTAGTGGTTAAACGAGATATAATTCATCTTGTGTATGTCTAACGGGCGATCTTTGGTCTCGTGAATCTATCATTTGTTCCCTGACCAAACTGAGGGCTAAGTGAAATTTCATAACTTTATATTTAGGCTATTTAACTTTACCATTGTAACGTCAGACTAGAGCGCTGACTTTGTATGTTTGACTGAATTGTTTGCTTTATTTCTTATTGTATAGCTTCTTGTACTTTTTACTTATACTTTTATAATGGCTATTATTGATAAAACTGAAATTTAACAAAGAGACAGGGTTCAGTTTGGTCATTTTTAATTTTATTACAGTGAAGCTGATCAGAGTACAAATGCACATAGTGCCTGAACCATATTAATAAGTTTAATATTTTAAAATTTAAACGAAATGAGGCAGGGTTGTGTTTTATATTTCGTTTTGTTATAAATAGGCTAACGTTATACATGCAGTGAATATAATCAATACGTGTCGCCTGAACCACATTTGTGTGGCTATAATGTTAAAGATTTCTCTA
The DNA here is from genome assembly GCA_021464565.1 of Rutilus rutilus. NCBI lineage: Eukaryota > Metazoa > Chordata > Actinopteri > Cypriniformes > Leuciscidae > Rutilus > Rutilus rutilus. The sequence continues at coordinate 3,646,430 of JAJAQA010000017.1, read as the reverse complement.
AAATGAAAACGTAAAGAGGCAGTGTGGTGTTTTATAACATATTTCGTTTTATTGTTGCCTAAAATGTACATACAGAGATAACCGGAGTAGCAGAGCGAGCTGAGTGACGCTTTCAAGAACGCGCTGTTCCATTTGCAGAATTACCGTTCTCTGGACTCATTCTCCTGAGTCGGACTTGGCAAGTCCAAACTTTGCGTACTTGGTATTGAGAAACGCCTAATGTAGGCGCTTGTCTTCTTGTGACAAACATGCCGAGAAGCAAGAACAAGATCTGCTGTATGTCATCCATTGTTGTTTACTATGTTGCTTTCTTCTTCGCACGAAAATGACGTCGATCGCTTCTTTCTGGCAGAAGCTACACCAACGCCTATCAAGAAAGGGTACTGTTGGCGGTGGAAACGCAAGTCAGATCAGGGTTTAGCGTCCTGAATCGTACTGTACTGTACCACTCAGTGGAAACGAGCCATTAGTTCCCCTAAAAGGCTTTCCTAGGACTAAAATCCTTCTCAGTTCCTGCGGTTCCTGCTTCCACCAATAGTTGTAGGAAATATGAAAATGTTCCTCCAGTGCGAAAGCCCCTTAATGAGATTAAACAGACTGAACTCACCCAGGCGAGTCTTGAACTCAATCTTCTGCTCTGGATCTTCATCTCTCCTGTCAAACACAAACATGTCAAAAGAGACTCACAACTGGGTTAAAGGGTTAGTTCACCCAAAAATGAAAACTCTGTCAGTAATTACTCTCCCTCATGTTGTTCCAGCCCCGTAAGACTTTCGTTCATCTTCGGAACAGAAATAAAAATATGTTTGATGAAATCTGAGAGCTGTCTCACTCCTTCATAGTCTGCTAGGTAATTTCATTCTGCCGGCCCAGAAGTTAGTAAAGACATTCGTTAAAATACTCCAAGTGACTACAGAGGCTCAACCTTAAGTTTATCAAGCGACGAGAATACTTTTACAGTCCTTCCGAAGATGAACGAAAGTCTTACGGGGTTGGAACGACATGAGGGTGAATCATTTCTGACAAAATGTTCATTTTTGGGTGATATAACCCTTTAAGTGAACAAATAAGAACTTATGAAACATACTTGACTTCCTTCTGCACTTTCTCAATCATGTCCTCCTCTTCCCGCTCCTTACTCGTGATCTCAGCTCGGACCTGAAATTAAAACAGTACAATCAACACAAGCATATATGCGGCAGTGGTTTGATTGTCAAACAATGGTTACGTGGATGTACCTTCTGTAGCAGGGCGAAATCCAAACCCTTCACCAAGTGAGTGTGCTCCATATCACCACCCAAGAACTTGGACTCCTGGATCAGCTGACGCCTTTTCTCTGCGGCTGATTTGTCCCTGTTCGACAACAGTGCAGGAAAAAGACAAACAAAAATGCACATTCAAATACAAACCAATGACAAAGCACTTTTTACTGATAATTCCAAGGCAATAATCAGTCCTATAATAAGTATTCAATCGTAATAATCAAGAAACTTTGCTGCCGTACCATGGGTCCAGCAGGCGTAATGATATGACACAGTGCCTGAAAATAGTCCCCAGCGTCATATCATTACACCTGCTGGACTCATGGTACGGCAGCAAAGTTTCTTGATTATTACGCAGGAATGAGAGTATAGTTCCTAGCCATATCAGCCTAGAAAATCGCAACTTTTCATTTTCCGTCGGTCTTAGTACACGATGTAAATACAGAAGAGTCAGGTTTTAAATAGGAAAAATATCTAAACTCTTAGGTCATTTTTTTTGAGAGAGATGCTAATGGTCTTGTCCGATTCAATGATCTATGCTAAGCTATGCTAAAAGTGGTACCGCCAGACCCGGAGATCGGCTGAATGGATTTGAAAACGGTAAAACTCAACTGTTTAACTCTGGGAGAGTTGTAAAATGAGCCTATTTCCAAAAAAAGTGGAGTATCCCTTTAAACTCTTGGCATTTTTGTTCACAGCTGCTAGACAAAACAGTGTCACCATGTTCAGCGATTTTGGGAGTAATGCAAATGAAAATGAACGAACAAATTACTTGCAAAGACACAAATCTGTAGAAAGACGTAGAAGAAAACAAATGATGCGAAACGAATTATAGAAAAATAAATGTCGAAATATTAAATAAATCAGCAATATCCAGGTGATTTTCGGGGCAGATCACAGCCTTTGGACGGACCGCTGGATGACATCTAAAAACAGCAAGTGGATTTCAAGCAATCGTCTCCACACATTGACCAAATTTCAAAAGATCTTGTTACTTTAGGGAATTATAGTCGTTTTACTAAAACGGACAGCATTTTTTAGTCTCTGGCAGCCATGTGAAATACAAACTTCAAAATGATGATTATTAGGGATGCACAATATATTGGCCACCATATCGGTATTGGCCGATATATGTTCCGTTTTAATCTTATCGTTATTGGACAAATAAGAAAATATTAGAGGTCGACCGATAGTGGATTTTACCGATACCGATATTTAGGTTTGACCGTACATGCCGATAACCGATTTTTTTTATTTATGGATATTGGGATTAAAAACAAACATAACACTCCAAGTAAAACAGTGCTGAACTGAAATGTGCGAAATGAAATACATATATAAATATGAATATATTAAAATGAGAAGTTCTAACTAAAATAATGTAAACATTAAAATGTTACAGGTCAAATGTGTGTTTCTTTAGCTATAACCTAGAAACACAGCCCATGTAGATTTCAGAGGTAACACTTTGCAAGTCCCATTTGTTAACAAGGATGTATTAGCTAGCTTTCATGAACTTTATGCATTATGCAATCATTTTTAGTTTCACCAATCAACTATCGGTACCGATATATCGGCAAAACCGATGAATCGGTCGACCTCTAGAAAACATGGCTGATATCTTAAAGCTGATAAATACTGTATTATTCCCTTCAGCTGAGACACTTCAGATACACACTGTTCAACATGATGGCTTTGAATTGCTTGAAATATGATTGGAATCACTTCAAAAAAGGAAAATATGGTTCAGCGCAAGTCTGTCAAATAAGCAATTAAATGAGAACATCATTATAATTGTGTGCTTGGGACATGGATTTTAATGGTGAGACTTTTGTTTTTGTAATCAGGCTCTCAAAAATTAATATAAAATAAAAAAAAATATTTATCGGCCAATACACCGATAATCGGCTTTCAAATATAAAGCATTATCGGTATCGCCGCATCCCTAATGATTATTGACAAATGCACTACAACCTACATGCAAAGTTGGTACAAAATAGTCAAAAAAAGCCCCTACAACTAGGACAGGGGTTCACTTCCGGTTGAGTGAACGCTGGCACGTTTTGGTTGCCGCTACTCACCGGTTATTTTATTATTTTATTGTTTTCTTTTGTAATTGAATCTTTTTAAGTCGGGAAATTGTATCCAGCCTCTCCGTTCATTATTTTACTCCTGGAACTCTGAATCGGACTTTAAGTGATAACTATTGCTGATCGTGGCGGAAGATTGGCGTTTTCAGCTAGGCATCACCGTTGGGTTTGTCTATCCTAATTCAACAAGACTTCACCATGTGGCTCTTCAAACTGTTGTTATGGATTATTTTCTCCTCTGCGTTGTTCAGTGCTACTCCTTGTCTGGTGTACTCGGTGGCGGATCTATACAAACTTAGACCTGTCATAACTCCACTGTTGCTGCATAGCGGTAATCATCCGGATCCTATACGCCGACCGAAATACATGCACCGTGGGTCTCAGCGGAATATCCGATTCAGCTCTGCTAAATCTGAACGTGGTGGACAAATTCGGGCTTTTTGGTCTTCAAACCCAAGACTGCCGAAAAATGCTGGGCGATCTGTTGACTATGAAGTGCTTACTCCGCTGCCCAGGTCAGATTTCGCACCTTCTGCACCACTCTGTTTTACTCTTTTTAATGTTCGATCACTCAACACTAAGACATCTATTATCCATGAACTTATTCAAGACCAAAACATTGATTTTATGACTCTAACTGAGACTTGGCAGAAGCCTAACGACTTTTTTCATTTAAATCAAACAATACCAGCTGGATATGCTTATACATGCAAGCCTCGCTGTACAGGTAAAGGAGGCGGTCTTGCACTTATTTATCGTGACAGTTATAAAGTCTGTCCAATTTCTATATCGGAGGAGCCATCATCTTTTGAAATATTGGCTGTACAGCTGAAAGGTTCAACTCCCACTATTGTTGTCACGATTTATAGACCACCAAAAGCATCTGCTATGAACACATTTTTTACTGAATTTTCTACCATTTTAACACATCTGTGTACCCTGTCTCCGAACATCATTTTGATGGGAGATTTCAATATTCATTTTGACAATACTACTAACACTCAGTATAATGAGTTTAAATCAATTCTGGATAGTGCTGACCTTGTGCAGTTTGTTAAATTTCCAACACACAACAAGGGACATATTTTGGATCTTGTATGCTGTTCAGGTGTCAAGCCTTTTAATTTTACTCCTATTGAATCTTCTATCTCAGATCATAAGCCTATATTATTCAATATCTCTCTTCCATTGGCTAAAGTTAAGTCTCAACGCTGTGTTTCATTTCGTAATATTAAGAATATTGATCTTAATGTTTTGGTTGGAATGATCGATCACTCTGTAAACAAGTGTTGTTTTAATTCTTCTACATCTGACTTGGTAAACTTCTATAACAATAGTTTTTCTCAAATACTTGACAATGTTGCTCCTATGAGAACTCGTTTTGTATCCTATGTCAACTCGTCTCCATGGTATACTCCTGAACTTCGACATCAAAAGGCTTTAGGTCGCCGACTGGAGAGACTATGCAAACGAACTGGTCTTGAAGTACACAAACAGATGTACTCTGAGCATCTGGTTTCTTACAAGGCTGAGCTGGAAAGTGCAAAATCATCTTTTTATGCAAATATCATTGCCAATGGACAAAGTAATACAAGGACTTTATTCAGTACTTTTAACAAACTGTTGAAACCTCACAATACTGTTTCACTTTCTCCCAATCAATGTGTATCTGTTTCAAATTTTTTTAGATCTAAGATTGACAATATTCATCAAGAACTACTTAATTCTGACTTAATGTCTAGTGATTATCAAATTGGACATAATCATATTTTTGCCCCTGCTAAAACTTTCTCTAACTTTGAGCTGCCTTCAGTTGATTCCATCACTAAGTTGATCACAAAGTCTAAGTCTTCTACTTGCTCACTCGATCCTTTACCTACTGTTTTAGTTAAGTCTTGTACTCATTCGATCTCTCCTATTATTACAGCTATAGTAAGTTCTTCATTATCTTCTGCTACTGTTCCTTCATCATTAAAAATGGCCTCTATCTCTCCAATTCTCAAAAAACCTGGTGCCGATCCTAATGATCTAAATAATTATAGGCCCATTTCTAACCTGCCTTTTATATCTAAAATCCTTGAAAGAATAGTAGCAACTCAACTAGAATCACATCTGCAAGATAACGACATTTATGAGCATTTTCAGTCGGGTTTTAGATCCAATCATAGTACAGAAACAGCTCTTATTAAGGTTACAAATGATCTTCTCTTGGCTGCTGATTCTGGTTTCCTGTCTATTCTTATTCTTTTAGATATTAGTGCTGCCTTTGACACTATTAGCCATTCAGTATTACTCGAAAGATTGGCCTGCATTGGAGTAGCTGATAATGTTTTACTTTGGTTTTCGTCTTATCTATGTGACAGAAAACAGTTTGTGATGATTAAGACTGCTCAATCAGAGCCTGTCTCGGTCACTCACGGCGTTCCGCAGGGGTCTGTTTTGGGTCCGCTTTTATTTATTATTTATATTCTACCCCTCGGTTATATTTTTCGTTCCTATGGTATTTATTTTCATTTCTACGCCGACGACACACAAGTATACATATCCACAAGACCAAATGCTTCTCATCCCCCTTCTAACCTTACTAAATGTTTGCAGGATGTTAATATATGGATGACTAATAATTTTTTAAAGTTAAATACAGGTAAAACTGAAGCCCTTCTCGTTGGATCTAGGTCTGCTTTATCTAAAGCTCAATCTTTCCCCTTGCTCATTGATAATTGCCCGGTTAACTTCTCTAGCCAGGTGAAAAGTCTTGGCGTTATTTTTGATGGTTTGCTTTCTTTTAGTTCCCATATTAATAATATTTCACGTACTGCATCTTTTCACTTACGTAATATTACTAGACTTCGTTCTTCACTTTCTCAACACTGTACTGAAGTTCTCATTCATGCCTTGGTTACATCTAGGCTTGATTATTGTAATTCCCTTTTATGTGAGATTCCGAAAAAACAGCTTCACAGACTACAGTTAATACAGAATTCAGCAGCCAGAATTGTAACTTATACACGTTCTTTTGAACACATAACTCCAATTCTTTACCATCTACATTGGCTTCCTGTTCATTTTCGTGTACATTATAAAATATTACTCCTTACGTTTAAAGCACTTCATAATCTGGCTCCTCAATATTTGTCAGATCTTCTTCATCTCTATACACCTCTTAGATCTTTGAGATCATCTTCTGCAGACTTACTGTCTGTGCCAAACTTCAAAATGAGTTCCTTTGGTGGTAGAGCTTTTAGTTGTGTGGCGCCTAAGCTGTGGAATGCATTACCCTTGCACATTCGCCAAATGGATTCAATTTCCTGTTTTAAAGTTCAGATAAAAACGTATCTTTTTAGAATAGCTTTTAATGAAATGATTGTATGATGTGTAGCATCGATGTGTTTGTATGTTTTGTACTTATTGCTTTGTTCTATATTGTAAGGTGTCCTTGAGTGCCTTGAAAGGCGCCCATAAATAAAAGGTATTATTATTATTATTATTAAATAAGAAAGTCAACAGAAACAACAGGTGCCTACACATCTTCAGAAGATGGTCATATAACAAAACACAGCTAGAGAAAAATAATTCTGATTACTGTAACATGCAGTAAAAAATGAAAGGCATAAATGTCAGAGGAAACTCACGCCTCTGCGGTGGGTCCCACGGCTCGATAGTTGGCAGTGGTGCTGATGAGCTCCGTCTCCTCGTAGTCTTTATTAACGCCATCACGTCGCTCTCGAGCACGATCACGGTACTTCTCCGCCAGCTCGCGCTCTCTCTCCATCTCCTGCTGCCGCAGTTTAGCGTAGTAACTTCAAACAGAAGCGTGAAGCGGAAGAACAGAGAAAAATCATCTCAAAACACTACTGAATTTTTACAAGACACATGTTACATGCATTTTAGTACTTCATTTAAGCAATAATTAATGGGGGGGGGGGGCGGATAAAATAGGAACTATTTAAAAATTCACTTCTGAAAAAAATCTAATTCTGTCTGGTGTGTTCATACATGAACTTTACATTCGCTAGCACAGGAGGTGATTACTGTATAAATACTGTATTATATGTTGCATGCAAGTAATAGCTAAAACAAAAAAAACACCATTATAAAAACACTATTTATGAGATAAAATGATGTGTATTTATTGAGGGGTTTTAGTGCGGATCTTAAAGTAACCGCAGTTTTCACACTATGTCAAAGCACTTAAAAACATCTCATCAAAAAAACAACAACATCATCATCATCTCGATAATTTCTGGGATTTGGTCAATAACAATAATTAGACGATATTTTGCTGTGTGTTTACTGTGTTGATACATTGGCAGGTTTAGGATTGATTACTAATGTTTTGGATATTCTTTATATTCAGTGCGGTGGTTAGTTCACAGCAGTGACAGAAATTACATTTTCCAATCAATTTAAAAATTATTTTTAACTTTTATCTTTTTCTTCCCTAATTAAATGTAGCCTAAGCATAATTTATAACGTCAAATTGCTACATTTAATCAAATTTAATTAGAATAAGACGACACTACAGGGCTGTTACCAGTCAAATTAAATCAGTATCAACTAAATTGCTCTTTGCAGTGCCGAGGAAACACAGACGCTGCATCTGAAGTGGCGTTTAGATGCGTTTACTCGGTTTAATGCAGCTCAGAGGGACATGAATGCACTGAACCTGCAGCTACACATGCAGAAATAATGCTTTACAAATAAAACTTTGACGATATATGAAATGATTTTAAAATTGAAAAGATACTTTAAATATGAAACTGAAACCACCAGTAGGTGGCAGCAAGTCACTGTTAATGAGCGAGTCAAATTAGGGCTGCTCGATATTGAAGAAAAGTGTGATATGCGATAACTCATTAAATAATGCGATATGCGATACGATACGATAATGCTTAAAGCGTGTAAAATAAACTTAAATTATCTTTAAAATATCTTTAAAATTATATAATCTACATAAGTGTTTCACTTTCTTTTAGTGACAAGAAAACATCCCTACAGCTTCTGACAGTGAACATCAGTGTTTTACTGTAGTGTAAGAAGTGTTATTTTAATATCAGTGTAAACCACAGGGTTCAGGGGTTCAGGTTATCCTACATTAGGGTTATTTAACAGCAGAAACTGAATAATCAAATGTAAAAATAAAACACTGCTTACTTTTCACTGTATGAATTAAATATTTACTGATTCTTATTAAAGCTACAAAAGTTATTCAGCCGAGAGCAGCGAGTGATTTTCTCTTTGTCTTTTGTTCATGACCCGTTATTGCAAGCCGTTGCGATATGCATATCACGATATGTACATTTGCGATATTTCGATATATTGTGCAGCCCTGTTCAAATGGACTGAGTTATTCAGTGAAACACCGCTGTGTGTGGCTCAGAGGTACAGAACAGTTTTGCCGTGGCTTTGTTGGTGAAATGGAGAGAAACAGGCAATATTGTGTCTAATATAAGTCACCTAATTGTTTATTGTATAAAATCAGTTTCACATTTGCAATTGTGCTGCTATCTGAAAAAACGGCACTCTTTGTGTGATTCACTATATCATGATATAAATATAGTCTAAAAGACATACTCATACAGGGGCAATGTTTTTATTTGATAAAATGGTAATTGATGCAGAGCATCAACAGCAGGATTAGATATTAAAGCAGTAGTAATGTAGGAGGATTCACTCGCTGTTCCTCAACTCACCTTTTCTTCTTACGCCTGCGAGCCGCAGGATCCTCGTCCTCGTTATATTCCCGTGGCATCCTGGGAAAATCATCGCGACAAAAAGTTAACGGGACTTATCATAGAGACACACAGTGCACACATGACCACAGAAAGATCTTAAACAAGTGTGTTCAAAAGCAAAGTACTCATGTTGTCGTGTTTTGGAGGGCGGAGCGGAGGACGGGGTCGATCTCGGGGTCATCAGAAGCTTCCTGAAGTCATCATTGGTCAGCTTGGATCTGAGGGTCACAAACAAAATTTCATTGGGACACAAGGACGGATCAGACTCGACTTGAGAATGAAGATAGTAACGTCACTGAAACGTCAAGAACATCGATTTTGTGGATTTTCTGCTACAAAATAATACCATAATAATAAAAGCTATTACATTTAGAATTAGCATTAGAGAAGCAAGATCCTATGCATTTTAATGTCAGGTGTAAAACTTGTCTTTGAATACTGTGTCACTGCTGACGCTTCACTCATTTAATCACAGTAAGATTAAGTAAGATTTTTAATGTTTTTAAAAGAAGTCTCGTCTGCTCACCAAGGCTGCATTTATTCGATTAAAAATACAATCAAAAACAGTAATATTGTGAAATATTATTACAATTTTAAACAGCTGTTTTCTATGTGAATATACAGTAAAGTGTAATTTATTCCTGTGATCAAAGCTGAATGTTCAGCATCATTACTCCAGTCTTCAGTGTCACATGATCCTTAACAAATCACTCTAATATGATGATTTGATGCTCAAGAAACATTTATGATTATTATCAATGTTGAAAACAGTTTTTTACATTTTTATTTCATGATGCTATGATGAATAGGAAGTTCAAAAGAACAACATTTATCTGAAATCTAAAGCTTTTGTAACATTAAACACGATCTTTCAAAAGCTGGGGGTCAGTAAGAATTTTATTTTTATTTTTGGGGGAAAGAAATAAAATAAATCAATACTTTTATTCATCAAGGATGAGTTAAACTGATCAAAAGTTACAGTAACGACATTTATAATGTTAGAAAATATTCTATTTTAAATAAATGCTGTTCTTTTGAACTTTCTATTCATCAAATAATCCTGAACAAAAAAGAAATTGTACACAACTGTTTTCAACACTGATAATAATAATGAATGTTTTTTGAGCATCAAATCATCATATTAGAATGATTTGTGAAGGATCATGTGACACTGAAGACTGGAGTAATGATGCTGAAAATTTAGCTTTGATCACAGGAATAAATTACAGTTTAAAATATATTAAAATAGAAAACAGTCATTTTAAATTGTCATAATATTTCACAATTTTACTGTTTTTTTTTTTTATCAAATAAATGCAGCCTTGGTGAGCAGAAGATACTCCTTTTAAAAACATTTAAAAAATCTTACTGACCCCAAACTTTTGAACAGTAGTGTATATAAAGGGAAAGCTGAAGATTTAACACTTCAGAAAACGAGTCCTCTGATCATCAGCACATTATTGACAGGTGGAGAGCACTTACTGTAGCGCTGACCGATGATCTTCCACCTCATGGCCATCAGGAGCCAGAGGATTGGAGTACACCTCGGCTGAAAGACACACACATCAACACATTCATATAAAAACTGCCTTTAAATGTTTGTACACAAATCAGTTGTTAGTTTTAACCTTTAATATCAAAGTAATGTACCAACTGACAGGGTTTCCTGTGTAGTTTACAGCATTAGATGAGAGGTGCTGTCTATCTATGGGATAAACTGACATGTACTGCATCTGATATACATCCAAATGAATCGATATCGAATCGGAATCGGAAGTGAATCGAATCGCAAGCGAGTGAATCGAATCGTTCTAACGTTCCTCGACTCTACAGTGTTGTAAACAGTGAGGGTTCGGCTGCAGGAGCTTTGCTGTATTTGTGTCAATGCGTGTTTTATTTGCACACAGACAATCTTCTTCTATATCTCTCACATATTCTTTAACTTATCAAACGTACACATTATCTTTGAGATCTACACAGAATCACTAACAGTTCCTTGGCGTTATGCAAACGGCACAGGCATGTTCATGGAATGTAACAGCGTATTTATTTTCGTACGATAAGAACATATATGATGTGATTATTCATCCGCACACAATATAGACTTAATACACGGTATGTAATACTTACATTCGCGTTCAGGCATGATGAAATTAAACGAGTCTCTCTAAAACGCGACTCGACGCACTTTAATGTTGATAGTCGGTCTGATGACGTCACACTTCCGGTTATCTGTGTCACGTCGCATCAGCGCCGCCTGTTGACCTGGAGGAGAGCCGATCACGCTTAATATGTGATTATATTAAGTATTACTATCAATAGTTCACCCCATAGTTTTTCCATAGTTTTGTTGTTGTTGTTGTTGTTGTTGTTGTTTCCATAAATGATGACAGAATTTTTCATTTTTGGGTGACCTATCCCTTTAAAGGGCCAAAAAAAGAAACATAAACATAAAAATAAAAATTGAGTTACAGACACAAAGGTAAAAGTTGAGAAAACTATATCTTCTCGTGGATTGAAAGCATTATGATTTCATTCCATTGCTATTTATCATCACAAGCAACATCACTGTTTGGATTATATGAAGGAAGAAATATAGAATACAGTGTTTAAATGAGGCCATTAAACATTCAATGAACAAATTTAAAAGCTTGTTTAAAAACATTTCACTCTACAATGAAGGAAGGGTTAGACATAGGCTACATCAATAGTAACTTTGCCTATATTCGAAATATAGTGATAACATGAAAGACAGGAAAGAATAAAGAAAAGGCCAGTAAAAATATGCCCTAATTGTATTTATATGAATTAATTTTCCGTAGCCTGTTAAACTTTTCACAGGCGTTTTGTGTTGTGTTTTAGGGTTAAAGAAAAGTGAAGATTTTTTTCTTTTCTTACAGTGTATAAAAACTGATTTGAATTTATGTTGAAGAAGAAGTTGAAGAAGAGGGCTTCCATTATCAAGGATACAGAAAATGACACTGTAAAATGTAGGCTACTACATCAGAAGCAAGGACGAAAAAAAAAAAAACCACCCAGTTCGGTAGGTGGCGGTAATGCAGATGAAGCGTGTTTTAACCCGCAGAAGAAGAGCTCCACTTCCGGTCGCTGAAGGTGACAGTAATGGCGGCGGCATCAGTGGTTCGCGGGATCGGCTCGAGTCTGTCGAAGAATCTGCGTGAGATCCGCCTGCAGTTGTGCCAGAGATCAGCCGCCAGTCAGGGGACCAGGTGCAGTACTGAGGCCTTTACTACTGATGCGTTTTGTTACAGAGTGACTGTTCTGTGCGTATCACTCTTACACAGTGCAACTTTACATTATAAATACTGTCTGAAATCCTAGTGAACTATATGACAAACCGATTAGCTTTTACCCATCCATTATATTATATATATATATATATATATATATATATATATATATATATATATATATATATATATATGTATATGTATGTATATGTATAATAGAGATAAAGAGAGATAAGCACTGGCTGCCAAATATGTGTCGATGTGCCACAGCCTGAGAGACAGCAGGTTAATGTGTGTGTAATGTGTGTGTCTGACCTCAGTGTGTTTCCCTACTGTCCTCCACAGTGACCCTCAGTAATGTGTGTGTGTGTGTGTGTGTGTGTGTGTGTGTTAAAACACTGTGGTAATCAAATGTTCACACATGTTCTAATTTTTTACACTGTTTATTTAAATGTAAGTTATGTTATAATATTTTTTTTCAGTTATTTTGATGTTTTTTATTATTATTCTATGCATTCCAAGCTTTGGCAATATTCTATTATTCACAGTCATAGAGAGAGAGAGAACATGACATAATGCATCAAAAGATTAGGACATTTGCATTCCACAAATTAGAGTTAATGAACATATTCTGTTTCTCAGATTCTTCATCTCTGATATTCTGATGCCAATTTTCCTTTTTTTTAAAGCCATTGATTAAAAGAACAGATTTAATGCATTATCAGCAAACGTCAAAATTAGTGGTGGTGGACCGATATTAGTTTATTGATGGCCGATATCTACTTTAATTAGTCTTTAATAATTTATAAATAAATATGAAAATACATTTTAAACATAATTATTTATAATATACAATATACCGGTACTTTAGATGGAAACTTCTTGATTATGCAGTCCTATTAGTCAGTATTTTTCACACATAAAGTATTTAAAAATATATGAATACAATAAAAATGAATAACAATCATATTTTTTTTAAATACAGACAAGGTAACACTAATTGTACAAACAGGACACAGTGAAAATGGCATTGCATTATTGCGGCACCTCTTTTCACCCTCTGTCTGAATGCTTCTTTAAGACCCGTCTTCCTAAAAGATTACTCTGCTCTGATTGGCCAGATGACCCCTCTGTTGTGATTGGTCTACCGTGTCGGAAAAGTAATTCCCCTTACCATAACTGACAAATATCAGCTCCTGAAGCTTCATAAGGCACCGTGAAGCTATATAGCGATGTAACAATGTATCGTTTCACAATATATCGCAACGCAGAAATGCAACAATATGTATCGTCGTGGATAGTGACAATATGTATCGTTGTGGATAGTGACAATATGTATTGTGGATAATTCACCCAAAATAAAAATTACTGTGTGAGGAAAAAAATCTAGTTTTCAGAGTTTTAGTGTCAGTACGACATTAATCTACTATATATAATGTTGAATATAATGTATAATAATGCATTGGGGGAATATGTGTGTGTCCTGATAATGCCAAATGTCTGATGTTACCAGTGAAAAGTGTCCTACATTATTTTAAATATATCTAGTCAGTGACGGAGAATATTCATCTACAATAATTCAGTATTTTCAGCTTCAGAATCATGAATATTGTTATTCTGGTGTCTCTATTGTCCTGTGCTTTGGGTTTCAGCACCAAGTCCAAGACTATTCATTTACACACACAATGTAAAACCAAATTTAGCATTTTAATCAACAGTACATTTTTTGTTAACCTTTTATCATATGTCTTGGAGTATCGCAATAATATTGTATCGTGAGTTCAGTATCGTGATATGTATCGAATTGTGGCATGAGGGTATCAATACACCCCTAGTAAGGACGTTATGGCGTTGGTTTTGGCGTATCAGTTCGAGCCCGAGTCCAGTTATGACTAGGGCTGTGCCATATCATACCGTCCACGATAATACCGGTATAAATTTTTACATGATAAAAAAGCATCATATCGCGATATCACTGATATAGCAAGGCAATGACATATGGCACATTACGTTCCCTAGCACGCACAAAAACAACAGCTGTCTGAGCGCGAGAGCAGCAAGTCAGCCTCCAATGACGATCAAATCAATAATTTAAAAACTTTCTCCAAGACGCAATTTTACCAACCGGGTGAGTGTTCAGCGGCGCCGCGTCTTCTCTCTCTCGCTCTCAAAATGGGCTGCACAAGTCAAGCGTCGATACAACACTCGTGTTTAGCAGTCAGGACATGACGGTTACTTGCATCGTAACTAAAGCTGACCATTTTTACTTCTTTTTAAGTCTTATCAGTTTAAACATTTGCGATTTTAAACTATTCAGTACTCTCGCGCGCTCTGTTTACTCTGCGTGCATACATACAGTAAAGCCGTCTCACAAACAGCTCGCGAGTAACAAAAGTTATTTTTCGCGGATTATATCGCTTTAACGGGGGGAAAACACGCAAAATTGTATAAAAATGCCTGTCATGGTTAGTATATTCATAAACAGTCGGTTATGTCTGAAATAAGCATAAAACGCGTGTGACAGTGTGACAGTCAGTATCATGAAAACAGTAATGGATCCGGGCACTAGCTCTAAAAGTGACAGCAACCATATGTCTGTCATTAATGTTGTAAGTTAGTCAAAACTACAAAAGATAGCTTTCATTGTAAGGAATCAGAATTAATATCCTATGTATTTAATTTAGTCAGGACTCAGGACTATCAGTGTTATTTTACATTTGATTACCTTATTCAGTTTCTGTAGCATTTCTGAATACTAGTGTTAGACCTACCCAAAAACTTTTCTCTTTATTTGTATCTTTATTATTTTGTATATATTTTTTGCTACTTTTTTCAATTTAATTCAAAGATTGAAATCAAGCTTCCTTGTGTTGTGTAAAATCTTAAAAACAAAATTACCCAATTGTAAAAACACGAGTGAGCAAACATTTAGGTGAGATAAATGTAATAAAAAAAATTGTCAACTTTTTTTTCTATATCGTCATAAATATCATTATCGCAAATATTCTTGAAATATCGTGATATCATTTTGAGGCTATATCGCCCACCCCTAGTTATGACAGTCCAGAAGAACCAGCTGATCCGCCCAAACCACACTCGCCGGACGCTTCACAGTGGAGACTCTTCATGTGAGACTGCTCTTCACAGTCACTCCAACTAGACTTGGGGGGGGGGGGATTGAGTTTATATAATATATATATGTTTTTCATTTATAGTCTTTTAAAAAGCATCTGAAATAATAAACTAAGAGCAATGTAGTGTTGTCAAAAATATTCATTTTTCTATGCATATCGATACTGAAATATCTGAAACGCTTCCAATACTCATTATCCACTGAATAGATACATGATACCAGCTGCTCTCTCTCTCTCTCTGTCTCTCTCTCATCTCTGTCTCTCTCTTTCTCTCATCTCTCTCTCTCTCTCTTTCTGTCTCTCTCTTTCTCTCATCTCTCTCTCTCTCTCATCTCTCTCTCTCTCTCTCTCTCTCTCTCTCTCTCTCTCTCTCTCTCTCTCTCTCTCTCTCTCTCTCTCTCTCTCTCTCTCTCTCTCTCTCTCTCTCTCCCTCATCTCTCTGACAGTGAGTGACACACAAACCCGCCTCCATTCACTCACTCGCTTCATTTGCTCCTGATGAATATTGTTGCTGTTACAGGATTATGTTACGCATCATTTTACTCATTCCCGCAGATTTTGTTCTCAAACCCAAAGTTTGCGCCTCTCAGTACTAATTGAGTTATTTTTCGCTGTTCATGGCACTTAAACACTCAAATAAACACAAAATAATGTCAAAATGCCGGTCTTGACGAGTATTCACGTAAACGCAGTCAGTCATGTTTTAAGTGAACGTAAACAGTTGAGAAAGAAAACGCATGTGTAACAGTATAATGGATCTGTGCGTCAGGTCTTAAAGTGACAGCAGCCTAATAAACCTGCTGCCAAATTATGAAATCATATTACAAATATCTATATGGCAGTTTTTCCCCATGGTATTGATTAATGTCAAATGTGTGTCCACTGAAAATAGTGGAATAGAGTGGCTGTAACTTTGGAAAACCACTAGTCACAGTGACTGGAGAGCAAAAAGGTACAATAATAATAGTCCCCTTTAATAATGGCCTGGCGTGGTCGAGTCCTATCCACAGGCTTGCACCACACATGTTGATGGTTGGTCTGTACTGCACAGTTCACACAGATAGCACAGGTTATTTCTGGTTTTGAAGTGTTCATTAAGGCATTTAGTCACAGTCTGGATCCCTCTATTGACTTGTTGCGCTCTTCTGTGAGAGAGGGATGAATGGATTGTGTGTGCGCCTATAAACCAGCCTGATGATTTTTAAGTTCAACATGTCTCATTCTGTTTTGCTAATTATTATTTGTTGATGTCGTTATTTTAGGGATTTTATCGAGCAGCATTATGTGACATTAAAGAAGGCAAACCCTGAGTTTCCCATCCTGATCCGAGAATGCTCTGGAGTTCAGCCCATGCTGTGGGGTCGATATGGTAAGAAAACATAACTAAAGCATATTCATACAATAATGAGCATGTACAGTGCTATGCATAAGTTTAGACACCCATGCTAAAGTTGACTAAAAAGAGCAATAAAAAATCATCTTTTGGAAATTGGAGTTAATGCCTTAATTAAAAAAATTAGGAAAAATCCAACCTTTAAGGACACCAATTTTCTTTGTGAATGAATAATGTATCGTAAATAAATAAATGTTCTTCCTTAAAATACAGGGTGCATAAGTTTGGACACCCCTATGTTAAATTCCCATAGAGGCAGGCAGATTTTTATTTTTAAGTATTTATTTTTATTTTTTGTTTAGGATACTATGCATCCTGATAAAGTTCCCTTGGCCTTTGGAATTAAAATAGCCCCACATCATCACATAGCCTTCACCATACCTAGAGATCGGCATGGGGTACTTTCCATAAGATCATCTCTCAATGCAAATCAAACTAGCTATTAGGCTAACTGAAATAAAACCATGCCAATCTCTAGGTATGGTGAATGCTATGTGATGATGTGGGGCTATTTTAATTCCAAAGGCCAAGGGAACTTTATCAGGATGCATAGTATCCTGGATCCATGAAGTAACTGGCCTTTAAAAATAAAAATCTGCCTGCCTCTATGGGAATTTAACATAGGGGTGTCCAAACTTATGCACCCTGTATTTTAAGGAAGAACATTTATTTATTTACGATACATTATTCATTCACAAAGAAAATTGGTGTCCTTAAAGGTTGGATTTTTCCTAATTTTTTAAATTAAGGCATTAAGTTCAGTTTCCAAAAGATGATTTTTTATTCCTCTTTTTAGTCAACTTTAGTATGGGTGTCTAAACTTATGCATAGCACTGTATACATAATGATGCATCCTCTCTCTCTCTGCCTTAGGTTTTGGTAAAGAACACAGTGTTTCACTGGACAACATGAGCGCCGACCAAGTGGCCAAAGCACTTGAAACCGTAGTAAATGCAAAATCCTAATTAAGCCTCATAATGTAAAATGTTGTAAATGTTATGCGTGTCACAAATGGAAAATAAATGTAAATGATAAAATCCTTGGAATTTTTTTTTTTTTTCCTGAAGCCTTTATTTCCCATTGACCCAAAATAGATATTTCCAGTAATCACAAATGAGAATTATTTGTTCATGCTAGCCTGGTAACAATACAACCATATGCATAAGGATATTTTAGAACCAAACTTTCATGGCCTGTTCTCCAAACGACTGAATGTGACTACATTCCCAAATACAGTGTGCGAAAGTAGTACCTATATGCCACCTGACATCATTAGTAGGTTTCATCCTAAAACATTTTCATGGGGTGTGGTAAATTGTGTGAACGTCCCCTTTGTTTCTTTTGCATATTTCCTGCACCTATATTTACTGTTCATTACTGTCATAAAGGCCGTTTACACCGTTTTGGTCGATCGGGTCACAAGTGGATGTCATTCCCGTTTACACCTGGTGTTATAATCCGTCTCTTTTTGGGGGGTTCAGATCTTTCGATCTAATGGACGAAATAAGTTTGCGCAATTTACATGTGAACACGACCGGAGATGATGGAAAAACACACGGAGAGCATCAGCTTTCTTTTCTGCTCTGACAGACACAAGACCAGCCGAACGCTGTGAGTGTGTGTTAGAAATCAGGAATGGTGAGAGAACATTGTGCTTGGTACATTTTCTCTTCAAACCAAACTTGTGTCTCCAGCTGATCAAGTTTAAACCCTGTCTGGCTCGAGCTCTTCTCATAATGTTCACGCTTTCGGTCAGTAGACGGAGAGAAGACGGTCTTTTAGTGGCTGTTTGATCACATGAGCGTTTACGCTACGAAAGCAATCCGGTCGAATGTGTTTTCACCTCCATCTGGAAGTGGTGAAAGTGGACGAGCTCGAAACGTTTTAGACCTAAACTGTTTTACATTTCCAGAATCGCTGTTCCCGAGAGAACCAGTCATTGTGTGGGACAATCTATGATGAAGCGGCATTTTAAAAACTCAATATCTGAAAGTTTTCCATCCTCATATAAACTGTCACCTGTACTCTGTTTTCATTGAACGGTATTTGTGATATTAACATCATTCTGACATACTTCAACGGGAGTAGAAGGTTAACACAACTTTCATATTTTGCTATTTTAGCCACTGCATAAGCTAAAATATGTCATTTTACGGTCAGAAATAAACAACACTTTGGTGGGACATGACTTGATTTAATCTTACTTAAGCCTTTCCACATCTAAAAGGAAATGTTTTATTATATTGTAAACATTATGTTTAGAGATTGTGGTTGATGTGTATTGACAAGTATGTAGTTTAATTTGAGGGGCCACTGCCATTTTTATAATACTGGTTAAACTTTTTATCATCTTCCACTTTTTAGATTAGTTTTATTACTTTGGTAAGAGGTGAATGAATGATATGTTAACAATGAATGTTTGTATAAAACAAATAGAAGTTTTATATGAGGCACAAACAAAACAGTTACATGACTAACAATATATTTTATTGCATGGCTTGGAGCAAATGTATGCAGGGTGGCCTTGCAACATTTGTGTGAAGCAGGTTTTTATCATTTTATTGCTGAATTATCAACAAAAATGACCCATCACAGAACTTATTTTCTTCTTTGTTGCATTATTTCCTGTCATCTCTGTAAAGCTGCTTTGAAACAATCTGCATTGTAAAAAGCACTATATAAATAAAGGTGACTTGAATTGACTTTATAAAGGCTATACGGTATGAAAAAAGCATAGGCTAACCCCCCCCCCCAAAAATTAAATCTGAACACACTTTCACAACCCGCTCTAACAGATAGACAATCAACCTTCGTCATGTTGGGGTTGGACTGTGAAAGAAAAATGAGGGTGATATTAATGTCACAGAAAACTATTTTCTCTTTGTCAGTCTAAGACGCTTTAAATCTCCCAGTGAGTGTTATGGTACCCAGTAAACAACTCTGGATTGAATACAAAAAGGGGCCATGCAACTATGATATTCATTATCTTTTATTATAGATAAATAATAAAAGATAATGAATTTCAAACCTGAACCAAACATATTTTTTATTCAAAGATCAACAGTCTGTCATAGTCTTTAATCTGCCACAAAAAAACACACATTAATATTATGAACTCAAAAACAAACAGTGACTGTTGTAAATCAGCCTCATAATAACGCTAATAAGCTTATGCCAAAATGATTTTTTACAACTAAATTGTCGGTCATTAAATAAGAAAACTAAATAATTGTGTAGATGATTTGCTTTGTGTAACCCGACATCAGACATGCAAATATCAGTGATGCATAGTCGCGTCTGGTATCTTTGCAGAACTTCAAAAAAGAAAAAAAAGATGATGCAGCCAATGACGTCAACCTCCACGGACAGTTTTTAATGTTTAATCAGACAATAACTACTCAAGATTTTGCTTTAGTGTAATTTGCGGGACAATTAGGGCCGGATTCGGGATTCTGGACAATAGCTTAGATTTGGGGACGTCTGGTCACCCTAGCTGTAAACTCCATCTTACTTGTCTGTGCTTTCAGATCATCCGCGCTTCTTCAGCGATGTAGAGAGAAGCGCATAGTTGCCAGATACTAATGAAAAGACCTGGTAGAAAACGTGTTCGTATAACAGAAAAGCTCTGACTGGGGTTTAAATCAGTGAAATCTGGCAACCGTAAGCATGAACACTCGTAAAAACAGTCTGTAATGTGTTGTCTCCTCCTTTATTCGACAAAAACAAGTGGTTATGTTCAAGTTTTAATTTTTTTTAAACACATTTCAGTCTTGTCTTTTTTCGTCAACGATATTGCATGTGTTGATATAGTCCCAGTTAGCGTTTAACGACGTGTCGTCTCTCATCGTCTTGTCTTAGTCAGGGGAAAAAAAGGTCGTCAACGCACATTTTTCGTCATAGTTTTCGTTAACGAAATTAACACTGAAAGCAAAGCCCGAAGATTTTCTCCTCTTCTCTCTGACCCGATGAGTGCGCTGTTCGGGTTGCGGCTCTTTTCGAGGTGGATGGCATTATGTTTGCTCTTCGGACTCTTCCTCGGTCTCCAAACTTCTGCGTCGTCTTCCAGTGGCTTGAGATCGAGCCGAGAGGACATCACTACAGCTTTCAGACCCAGACAACCTCCGCACATCATCTTCATCCTGACCGATGACCAGGGTTTCAATGACATCGGGTATCACAGTCGGGACGTCCGAAGCCCGACGCTGGATAAACTGGCGTCCGAGGGAGTGCGACTGGAGAACTACTACGTGCAACCGCTGTGCACCCCGTCCCGCAGCCAACTCATCACAGGCAGGTCATTCACACAATACTTTAATAAGAACACAGAGACATTACGCGTTTTTTTTTAGAGATTCAACTGAAATCAGAATCTAAAATCAGGTTATAAAAACAGATAATGTTGTAAAAATCCAAGTAAACCTTACAGATCAGGATTTGTTCAATGTTTTTCATGTTTGTTTAATGAACAATAAACAATTGCACATGCACTGCAGGACCAGTCCTGTAGGCTACACACTAACAGTTTACAGGCTAAGGTCATGGTCACAATAACTTAAGACACTAAAGAGACCTTTCTGCTGACTCTGAAAAACAGATGCACCGGCAGGTCATTCACCTCATCACCTCTTTCACACAATACTTTCGGTAACACTTTATAATTTATTAACATTAGTGACCTTAACATGAACTAGAATTACCAATACTTCTTCAGCATTTATTAATCATAGTTCATATTAATTTCAACATTTAGCCTACTAATACATTAGTCAAATCAAAGGTTGTATTTGTTAACATTAGTTAATGCACTGTGAACTAACATGAACAAACAATGGTAAGCTGGGTTTTTATTAACTGTAACATTAATAAAGATTGATAAATACTGTAACACATGTATTGCTCATTGTTAGTTAATACATTAATGTTAACTAATGAACCTTATTGTAAAATGTTACCATACTTTTAATAATACACAAATTACGCGTTTTCTTAAAATGAAAGAGGTTCACTGAAATCAGAATATAAAAGGGTTATAAAAACTCCCTTATTACAGGGTACTGTATTTTAAAGATAATTTTGTAAAAATCCAAGTAAACCTTACAGATTTGAATTGGAATGGGTTTGATCAATGTTTTTCATGTTTGTTTAATGAACCATAAACACTTATTGCACATGCACCTGTGGACCAGTCCTGTACACACTTACAGTTTACAGGCGGTAGACAATTAAGGTCATGGTTACTATAGCCTAACTTAAAGGAGTAGTTCACTTTAAAATTAGCCCATGATTTAACGTTTCTTTCAGACGAATACAATCAGAGTTATATTAATAAACACCCTGACGCTTCCAAGCTTATATATATATATATATATGTAATATCACTATATAAAGAGTTTTGTGAGCACTTGTCAACTCCATCAGCTTACAGGTCAACTCCGTCAGTGACAAAACTAAATATTTTTCCACCTCAACCACATCTTTTCCCTCAGTTGTAGCTGCCTTAAAGGGATAGTTCAACTAAAAATGAGAATTAGCCCATGATTTGCTCATCCTCAAGTCATCCTAGGTGTGTATGACATTATTCTTTCAGACAAATACAATCAGAGTTATATTAAAAAATGTCCTGGCTCTTCCAAGCTTTATAATGGCAGTGAATGGCTCTATATTTTTTGAAGTCCATCATAGTGCATCTATCCATGATAAAAGTGCTCCACACGGCTCCGGGGGGTTAAAAAAGGCCTTCTGAAGTGAGGCGATGTGTTAGTGTAAGAAAAATATCCATATTTAAAAGTTCTCCTAAAAAATATTTCTTTCAAAATAAACAGAAACCTTCATCTGACGATGATAAAAAATGGCAAATGAGTTGACAAAGACTGACGGAGTTGTAGCGGTACAGTACGTCTCATGCTGGGTCTCCAGTTGCTCACAGAATACAATAATCTGGTTAGGTTGAGCGTAATGATAAGCATTATTATGTGCTGCCCTGTAGAAGAAACAGAAATGTTACCAATGTGAATCCTATTCTCTTAACAAACTATGGGTGTGTTTTGGGCATAACGTGAAATAAACCAATCAGAGTCTCATCTCTAATTCCCTTTAAAAGCCAGTTGCGCTCGCGCCATGGCGGATTTGCTATTTACATAGCGGAATTTGCAAGCGTAAAAACAGAATGCTTCTCTAGCGAGGTAACGGATCTGCTCGTGCGTGAGGTTAAAGCTGTGTGTGTGTGTGTGTTAAAGCGCAAGCAGACCATTACGGGACAAGCCAGATTCACCATATCTTTATGTACGCAATAATAATCTTTTACATTGTAATCCTTTTATTTTAAATATTTGGCATGTTTGTGTGCTGCTGCGCGTCCCTGTGTGTGTAATAAGCAGAGTGTACGCGCGTTGTGGACCCGCCTATAGGAACATATAACTATTGCGTCCTTTAAATAACAAAAAAAATACTGAGCCATTGACTTTAGACCAGGTTTCAGATGATCAATGGCTCAGTCTATTTCAGTTCCTCAAAATAGTCAAAGCTCATGGGCGCACAGATGGGCGCAAATGTATATGCTATTTAAACAACGTGGCGCAGGACGTGAAAATGATAACTGCGTCGGGCTGAAACTAGCAAAAAACACTTGCGTCGCGCCTGACGCCGCATTGCGCCAGGTGTATGATAGGGCCCATAGAAAGTAAATAGGGTCAGATTTAAGTTCATGTCAGCTTTAAAACCGGGTGTAAAAAGCTTATTGTTTCAATTCTTGCTTTTTCTCTCTTTCTGAGCATTAAGAACGTGTTTATGCTTTCTTTCAGATATCAAATTCACACCGGCCTCCAGCATTCCATCATCAGACCACGTCAACCCAACTGCCTCCCACTGGATGCGGTCACGCTCCCTCAACGCTTGCAGGAGGCTGGCTACTCCACTCACATGGTGGGCAAGTGGCATTTGGGCTTCTATCGGAAAGACTGTTTGCCCACACGTCGTGGATTTCACACCTACTTCGGTTCATTGACTGGCAGTGTGGACTATTATACGTATGGCTCATGTGACGGCAAGTCATTGTGTGGCTTTGACCTCCACGAAGGTGAGTCAGTGGCATGGGGGAGAGGGGGGAAGTACTCAACTCACCTCTACACCCAGAGAGTGCGCAAAATCTTAGCAACGCACGACTCAAGCAGTCAGCCTCTTTTTATCTTCCTTTCCCTTCAGGCAGTGCATACACCTCTAAACCCTCCCAAAGAATACATCTATCCGTTTCGCCACATGGGCAACGTTCCCCGCAGGAAATACGCAGCTATGGTTTCCATCGTCGACGAGGCGGTCCGAAACATAACTTACGCGCTGCGCAAATATGGCTTCTACCGCAATAGCGTCGTCATCTTCTCCACTGATAATGGAGCCCAGCCACTCACAGGGGGCAGTAACTGGCCCCTACGAGGGTGCAAGGGAACATATTGGGAAGGTGGTATTAGAGGAGTGGGTTTCGTGCACAGTCCCTTGATACGCCATCGAAGAAGGGTCAGCAGAGCCCTTATTCACATTACTGACTGGTATCCAACTCTTGTTGGACTTGCTGGGGGGAATGTGTCACAGTATCCGGGATTAGATGGGTTTGATGTTTGGCCTACCATTAGTGAAGGGAAGGAATCTCCACGACTGGAAATTCTTCACAACATCGACCCTCTCCACAGGCGCAGTCAGGGCTCATTTAAGGAGGGCCATGGACTGTGGGACACAACCGTGCAAGCGGCCATTAGAGTCGGTGACTGGAAACTCTTGACGGGCGACCCTGGACATGGGGATTGGGTGCCACCCCAGGTTCTCACGAACTTTCCTAGCAGCTGGTGGAACCTGGAGCGACAGACTGGAGAAAAAAGGAAATCGGTTTGGCTTTTCAATGTTACGGGCGACCCTTGTGAACGCCATGACCTTGCAGTGCACAGGCCTGATGTTGTCAAGGAGCTACTGGCACGTCTAGTATTGTACAATCGCACAGCAATACCTGTTCGCTACCCGCCAGACGATACCCGTGCCGACCCTAGTCTGAATGGAGGTGCTTGGAGACCTTGGGTTGGCGAAGGTGAAGAGGAGGAAAACTGGGATGGGATTTATTACAAGAGAGGAAAGAATCGCAAAAGAAAATGTAGGCTCTGCAAGTTACAATCTTTCTTCAAGAAGTTTAATTTAAAGATCATGTCAAAACAGATATAAGACTCTTCTGTTTTTAACATCACTTACATTAACTTAACTTTACGGGGACATATTATGCCCCTTTTCACAAGATGCAATATAAATCTATGGTATCCCCAGAATGTGTCTGAATGTTTTGAACCCAAATTATATTAAACGAGATCTGTACATCGCACTTTAGGACATAAGCTGAGCTCATTAGGAAACTTATGTCATCAAGACATGAGTGCTGTGTCTGCCTGAGAAATTGATTTGAATTGTTGATCAGTAGTTGTCAGAAGTCAACTTTGTATTCAAGAACAAAGGCAGATTGCTCAATTTAATGCTAAGATAATAGATTCAGCTCTGTAGGAGAACTTTTCTATAGATTGGAAAGACAATGTAGTTGTTTTTCAGTGCGCTCAGAGCTGCTCCTTTGAGAATCTCACTCGTCTCCTTCGCACAGTTTTATTCTCTCACAGACACAATGGGTCTCGTTTGCAAGTTTAGTGGAGTTTTTAGTGAAGTTTCGGTTTCTCCTTTTGCTCTCTCTCAACCCATGCACAGAAACACCCACATTCACACATTCTTATTCAGATTTACCTCACAAATATACACACAGATGAGATTTATGTGATCTCTCTCACACTTGGGCGTAAGCCTTAGAGTTGGGGGACTCGAATTTGGACTCAAGTCCAATTTTGAATGAACTCGGACTTGTCTCGCACTCGGGTGAATTTGTACTCGGACTTGACACGGACTCTGACATTTTAGACTCGGAGAATTTCCCGAGTACAGTTGAGTCCAGACACTGGAGGACACATCATTATTAAAAAACGAAACGAAACTCCTTGTGTTGTTTCAGCGTTAAGGATTGTAGCCAATCACATACATGTATATAAGCGCATGAACGCAGTGGCCAATCAGAGGCGTTTTAGAGTCACCATGCGGAGAATTTGCTCAAAATGTATGTTCAGAATCATTACGAGCTTCATCCTTTCGCAAATCCCTTCATAAACAACAGAGTCTAGACGCAATGTACTGTAAATAAGATATTCACTGTGCAGTGCGGACAACTTCAGTGTGATGAGAGTTTTAGTGACAGTGCAGAACGCGGTAAGTCAGTCATGGCTTAAAGGGAGCGCTATTGATCTAAATAATAGTTTTGTTTTTCATGCTTCTAGAAGACCAGTTGTTACGTTCACATTGTAAATTATAAAGAGTGATAACTGCATTTAAATGTGGGAATGAATCTGGTAATTTTGAGTCCTGTGAGTCATGAAATAACGTGATAACCATATCAACATTTTGGCTTCTAGTAATGTTATGATTTTTGTTACATTTAGACTTTAGTCACAAGTTTACAGAATCTCCAAAATGTTATTTTATTTATTTTTTAATAAGAAAGATCATAAAAACATTGTTTCTATTCAGTACTGCCCTGAAAAAGCTTTTGCACATAACAGATGTTTAATAGCCTAGTCTACAAGACAAAATACAAACCCAAAATACAAGACAAATTACATAGACTTGATTTTTAATATTGTGTGTCATAACCTGAAGTATCCACAACTGTTTTTTGTTGTTGTTGTTGTTTGTAATGGTTGTTCATGAGTCCCTTGTTTGTCCCTAACACTTAAACTGCCCAATAGTCTTCAGAAAAATCCTCCAGCTCCTGCTCATTCTTTGCTTTTCCAGCATCTTCTGCATATTTGACTCCTTACTAGCAGTGATTGTATGATTTTGAGATCCATCTTTTCACACTGGGACTCATACACAACTATTACAAACCCTGCAAACATTTAGTGATGCTCAAGGAGGAAGCATCCGTTAGGAGCCAGGGGGTGTCAACTTTTGAACTGGATCATTTGTGTAAATTGTTCTTATTTTGTTTAAAAATTCATTAATTAATTTAGTCCTGCCCTTCGGAGGCTAAATAAGATATTAGCATGTAAAACAAAAAAAGGAAAATGTAAACATCATCTTACTCAAAAGTTTACCCCTGGCTCTTAATGCACCGTGTTGCATTCTTGAGCATTACCTTGCAGATTCTGAAAGATGTACAATAGGTAAACGTATGACTGCAAATATACATTGCAATCCTTTTGTTAAGGTTAAAACATTAATTCAAGAGCTCAGTGTTGAGACCTCTCGCCGGAATTTGATTGACAGGCGATCTTACCAATCTTAATGCAGATATCCACCATTTTTGTCTGACAAACGAACCAAACCAGTTAGTAGATTAAAGTCAGTGGACTTTTTGTGTGAAAAAATTGTGTGTATTGATTTCTTTTTGCAGTTCTGGTGTTCATTCATGTTTAATTCGTACTATAACTATAAGAGATTATCAGTTGACGTGCTGCTTGAACTGAGCCCTACACATTAAAGCACCACAAAACAGTATTTATTGTTTGAATTTCTTAAAAATTAAAAAATGTGAAAGCTGAGACTTTCTTGTCTGTTGGCACATTGTCAGTATCCTCTTTGCTCCGCAATATATTTTTCACTGCGTGAGAACATGATGTGTGGAGTGAGAACGGAATGGCTTGTCGGACGTAGCAACAGTAACTAAGAGGGGCGGGTCTTTGTGAAAAGCCAATTTCAAATCATTTAAATCTTTGTGGACTCGACTCGGATGTTAAGGACTTATACTCGACTCGGACCCAAAACTAATAAGCCTATTTTTATTGCAATTTTAATTTTTTGGCCAGATAAATAGTAGCCTGGAACAAAGAGTTTACCACACTCAGCTACCAAGATAATCAATAACAACAGCCCTACTGTAATGCAGGGTGAACTCAAGAAATGAAGGGAGAGCTGGATCCAAATGCAAAGTAGTTTAATAAGAAAATAAATATAAACAAAACCATAACAGATTCCAGTGAACCGAGAACAGACTGAGACACACCAAACGTACATCCATGTAGGACAACACCAGACAAAGAACATGAGAAACACTGGGGTGTATATATACACACAAGAGGAGACTGGCAAATAAGACACACCTGGGAACAATCAGGAACTAATCAACAAGAAAAACTACAAAGAACTACAAAACATGTCACAGACCAGGAAAAAACAAAAGTTCACACAAGACAAGGGGAAAGCAAGGCAGGAATAATGACACCTGCGCACTACAAAACAGAATTTTGTTGTTGTCCTTTCATGGACTGAGTATAGTTGCAGACGTTATAATAAATGTAATGATAAAAGCAATACTGAGCAGTTCCTGCAATAGACATCGCTCAACAGAAGCATTTATTCGGTCACTATTTCTTGTTTTTGTTTGTTCCCCCCCCAATTGGCTTCAATAGTTCTGTGGTAAAACAAGTCTAAAATATACATATTTCTCAATTTATGTGAGCTTATAAAAACAGCATGTATACTAATTATACAAGAATTGTATTGACTGTTTTCAAAGGTTATAGCTATTTAAAGCAACTTCAGGTGATGATACACAGGGCAACTTTTTGAGCAATGTTGCTGGGCAATGTTGCCGTCAACGGGCAACCAGATGAGACACAGGGCCCACGACTGATCTAAATTATCCAGATAGAAATGTATTGCACATTTTCAATGGGAAAGTGCCCAAGCAACAATCGCTCGGCAAGATTGCCCAGCAACATTGCTCAAAAAGTTGCCCTGTGTATCATCACCTTTACTCCAATTACAGATTTTCTTTTAAATGTTTTGAGAAAATAAAAGCTCAAATAAATGCAATGTTAAATGCTTTGTATGAACAAACAGTAACTGCCCACAACATTGTCAACAAGATGACTTGATTGATGATGCATTAGGCTTTTTTTTCCCATCAAACCAAACGGTCGTTAAAATATGTTAGCTCTGTGATGCAAGAGCTGGTAATGATGCAATGTAGGTAAACTTTGGAGCAAGTCAAGTCAAGTTACATTCATTTATATAGCACTTTTTACAATACATTGATTGTTTCAAAGCAGCTTCACTAAATAAACAGGAATACCTGTTGTCAGACCGGCTCGAATACCTAGGCCTTGAGTTACCTCAACAAAGTAGTCCTCTGGAGTAGTTTTAACTTCTTCTTTGTGTCATACTTTAATGCAAAATCCAAATGCCTTGAAGACCATGGCAAGACATGTCTCTAAGAACTTGTTCTCGTTCAGTGGTGATCTACATGGGTCTGGTAAAGGTATGGACAGTGACAGATTACTGGAATGGGTCCAGACTCTTCAGTATAGGCTTTCAACACTTAAAGTGCAAGCTGTTAGTTGTGCCTGACTCACTTTATATACACTGCATATACATGTTTTTTTTTTTCTCATATGCTATCAAGACAAATCCTCTGTAGCACAGAGACAAAAAAGCAATGGATGTAGCTACAAAGCAGTCATGGCCCTCGTGGATGATAAGGTCTTGGGTCTGGCCCAATACCATTTTGGGACCTCCTTGAGTAGCACATCTAGGACTGTGGGACAGCTTTCCACAAATCACCTTTAAAAAACTGCCCAGCGTGGAAGCATGACATGAATCAGACAACCATCTTCTCTGTGGTGAATGGAAATACTCAAAAAAAGTGCTGATGTGATCCTCCTTCCATTCAGCAAATGGAGATGGAGGGTGTAATCAAGTGATGGATAATCCAAGTGATGGTGGTGGTTGAGGAGAGATCCCGACATGATTGTAAAGCGCTTTGGGTGTGCAGTAGTGCATACGAAAGCGCTATATAAATGCCTCGTTCATTCATTAATTAATTCAATGAACAGAAATGACTGTTCCAATTCCTGCTACAGTGTGAGACTGCAACAAGTGAGTAGAATTTATTATGTGGTGTTGTGTAGATGTGTTCATATTTTATCTATTGACCTGAGATTTACATCTGAATATATGATTCTGAAATATGTCCCATTATTTTCCACACAGAAACATGGGAGGAGTGGATGTATCCGATGGCCTCAGTGGGTATTATTCAGTGAACAAAAACAGAAAGTGGTACTGTGCCCCTCATGAAAAACAATACAACATACTTTTAAAATGAGTACGGAATTAACATACTTTAAGAGAGTATACTGTACTTCACTGAATGTAATGTTTTCAGACACATTGTTATTTACAATTAAATGAAAATGTATTATAGTTTACATTTATATTACAGACAATTGGTTGAACTTAGTACTTTTTTGAACCACTTAAGTAGGACTTGAGTACATCTTTGTATGTAATTTCATACGGAGCCCCTATGGGGACATGGTGGTGGGGAAAAATATGAGATTGGAGGAAAAATTATAAGTCAATGCTTTTACTTTCTCACGCAAACATTTTAAGCAAAGTTTCTCATGGGAACTCATACATTTTACACAAAGTTTCTTGCGGGAACGCAAACATTTTGTGACGAACGCACGGTTTCTTGAGGGAATGCAAACATTTTACGCAAAGTTTCTCGGGGAAACGCAAACATTTTACGCAAGGTTCCTCGGGGGAACGCAAACATTTTTGCGACAAATGCAACGTTTTTGGGGGAATTCAAAATGTTTATGGTTATTCACGTAACCCTGGTTCCCTGAGAAAACGGAAACCGGTATTATGTCAGTTTAGACATAAACTGACATAGACTCTATAGACTCTCTGGGCAGCGTAATAGTACAACAAGCTACACAATGCTCATTCCCGTTATCTCAGGACACCAGGGTTACAGGAGTAACCATAAACGTCACTCGCATTACTTCAGTTTTAGCTGACGCTTATATGGAACTTAATCCAATAGCGTTGAACTACAAGTGTAGAATGGAAGCCGCTCTGCGAGCCGACAGCTAGGGTGCGCTCGATTGAGGGCCCTCAGACCAGCTAGGGGAAAGGCTCAGACCGCAGTCGGAGCCTGCTACACAGTCCATAAGTGTCTCCGACTGACAACACCTGTGCTTGAAGAACAGGGATGTCCATGTTGTAAAATCTGACAAAAGGTGGACGGCGAGGACCTGCTGGCCGCCGCACAGATATCTGGGATAGCGACTCCGCTGGACCACACCCAAGAGGAGGCCATACCTCTAGTCCATGGACTTGTAAGCCAGTGCTATCGCATCCACAATCCATTTGGAAAGTCTTTGCTTTGAAACCGGCAGCCCTTTATTTCGGCCTCCAAAGCGGACAAATACTGTAGCTGCCCTGATTGCTGAAATTGGCTCAGTAGACACTTGGAGGCATCTGTCACGACCATCTTCCTCCTGGAAACTGAGCCCAGTAGGTAAAAACAGGGTGATTTCCAAGGGACCAAGGCTCTGACGCAGTCGTGGGTCACCCTGAGAGTGTCAGCCTGTGTGCCACGCATGGGGTAAAATTAGACCTTTTAACCAGAGTTTTAACCTTTTAACCCAGCAGCTTCTGAAACCTCTTGAGGAGGTGAAAGGACTCCACTTTGAACGTGGTCACCATGCTCCTGTGAGAGCCGAGCCTTTATTTGGGCTGAGTCAAAGACTGCTCCCAGGAATG
The DNA here is from genome assembly GCA_021464565.1 of Rutilus rutilus. Classification (NCBI taxonomy): domain Eukaryota; kingdom Metazoa; phylum Chordata; class Actinopteri; order Cypriniformes; family Leuciscidae; genus Rutilus; species Rutilus rutilus. The sequence goes on along the minus strand of JAJAQA010000017.1, from coordinate 3,614,946 downwards.
AAATGCGTTGGCTGGGTTGCAGCAAGCTCTTGCCAAAGTTGACCCTGAAGCCCAGGTCCTCCAGATGGCTGAGGAGCTGGGATCTGTGGATGCATAGCTCCTGATCTGATTGGACCATAAGCAGCCAATCTTCGAGATAGTTGAGGATGCGGATTCCCATCTGTCTCAGAGCGGAGAGTGCCTAGTCTACACACTTTGTAAAAGTAAACAGAGCTTGAGAGAGTCCGAATGGAAGGACTGTATATTGGTATGCCACCCCCTCGAACATGAATCTCAAGAACGGTCTGTGATGGCGGGCTATTTGGATATGAAAGTAAGCGTCTTTCAGATCCACTGATATAAACCAATCCCAGGGTGAATTTGCGCAAGCATTTGTTTGATAGTTCACATTCTGAAGGGCCGTCTCGTGAGGGCGCGATTCAGACATCTCAGATCAAGGGTAGGCCTGAGGCCACCATCCTTCTTGGCGATGAAGAAGTAGCAGATACAAAAGCCTGACTCTCTGCATTCCGTGGGGACTTTCTCCACAGCGCCTTTTACCAGCAGAGACTGAACTTCGGCTCTGAGGACATGAGAACTGTCATCTGAGACCGATGTTTCAAGCATGCCCCTGAAGCGGGGCGGTCTGCAAGCGAATTGGAGCTAGTAACCTCATTCTATTATCCCTAAAATCCAGCTTGACACTCCGGGGATGGCTTGACTTGTCAAGAAGCAAATGGTTGAAGTACTACAGGCTGCGTAATGCTTCAGATATGGGTAATGTTTGACCGGGTGGAGGCGTGGCTTGACTTCCGGCTCTGCTTTTGGCTGGGGCTGGACGGGCACTTAGGCTGGCCTTGGTGGCTGCTGAGTCGGCAGGGCCGTCTTGGAGCGACTGGAGGCAGTGGCGAAGCTGGTTCTTTAAGGCAAGAAGTGACCATTTGTGTACATGATTAAAAAAAGGGGTGAAAGGACACACCCTTGAGCTAATCCTGTAGAGAGCAATAAGGGATCTGATAAATGGCCATTTACAAATACCCTCTGCTCTCTAACAGTTAAAAAATCTATAAAAAAAAGTTGGTGAGGCAAGTTAAAATCACACAGCAGCTTGTCTATTAAAATATATGGTTGCACTGTATTAAAAGCTGAAGAAAAGTCTGCAAACAGAAGCATGGCATGGGATTTTGGTTTGTCTAAATGCTTATATACACTATTCAAGATAAAAAGCTTTGCATCCTCTACTCCACTCCCCGCTCGATAGGCAAATTGCAGGGGGTCCAGTCTACCCTCTACAGATGATAGCACCAAGTTTTTAACGATTTTTTCAAATACCTTCATAATTGGTGATGTTAGAGCGACGGGCCTAAAATCATTTAGTTGCCCTGGTTTGCTAATCTTTTTAGGAACTGGGATCACTTTGGAGGATTTCCAAAGAGTGGGAACCACACTGCTCTCCAGTGACATCTGAAAGATGTGCTGGAGGACACTGCTCAGCTGATCAGCACAATAGCCCACAGACAAGATCAGGTCCAGGGGCCTTCCTTATATTGACCTTATTCAGATGGTCCCTGACACACTCTTGACTGATGGTGACATCATTTTGAGACATTAAAGATTCTCCCAAACAAGAAATATTTTTAGAAAGGTCATATTTTTCAAAGCGAGAATAGAAATTGTTAAAAGCATTCGGGAGATCAGCGTCATTTATCCCCTTAATTGTTATAGGTTTCCTGCTGTCTCCGCTTCCCTGAGTAACTGAGGACATTGCTTTGATTCCCCTCCAAGCTGCACGAAGATCCCCACTACTATACTTGTGCTCCATCTTATCCTTATACATGATTTTAGCTTTCCTTATCCCATTTCTTACTTCTCTATTGATTTCTTTCTTTTCCTGGCTACTCCCTGTATAAAAAATGCGTTTCTTTTTATTCAGAACACTTTTTAGTTCTTTAGTGACCCATGGTTTGTTGTTAGGGAATATTGTGATATTTTTACATGGGATATTACTGTCTACACAGAAAGATATATAAGATGACACAGTTTGTGTAAGTTCATTTAAATCACTGCAGGAACTATAAAACACGTCCCAGTCTGTGCATTCAAAGCATGCTTGTAAGCTGGCAATGCTATTTTCAGTCCAGCATTCCAGCATAGTCTGCGATGACTGCGAGAGAGAGGCTTCAGTCTTCTTTGGAGCAGCGAGATGATCTTTGCGCTGAAGGAGAAAGATTCTGACGATTCTGCATTTCTGAGTGTCTTATATAGGCTGCCAATCCGCCCCTTTTGGCGGGCTGAAATGCCATTTGTCTGTGAAAAGCACAGGCGTGAACCAATCAGGCTTCCCTGATTCCTTTTTTTTCCCATAAGAGTCAGCTAAAACTGACACAATGTGATTGCAGGAGAACGCAATAATTTTTCCACCCATCTAATTCCCTCTCAAATTTTCCTCCCATCATGCCTCTCTAGGGGTTCCGGTTACATGATTATTTCTATTGTCTTGAAATATTATTGTAGATAATTGTTTTTGAAATATGGCAACTAATAAGTGTACTGCCAAATGTAAATGTAAGCATTTATGGTAAACTAAAATATAGCCTACTTTATATTGAAATGTGCATGCCATGTATTTAAATATATTTGTAATTACACATTTGTAATGTAATTGTCAGGATACAGGCAAGGAGACAGAGGTAAGTGAATCCAAACACAGCTTTATTCAAGGTGACAAAAGTGCAAGGTGAGTATTCAGTGAAGATCACTCGGTGCAGGGCAGACAGCAGGTAAGCATGTTCACTTCAGGTTTGTAGATACCAAACAGTCACAGTTCATAAATACTTGTCTTTTGTCTTTCAGATGCAGTCGATAGCAAGGAAGCTCGGAGGAAACACTGGAAGCTCGGGAGAACAACGGATCACAGGCAATAGGAAATCAAACAGGATTCCTGGAGACAATGACACAGAGGTTAGTGTTTCACAGGTTAGTATACGTTACGTCTTGGAAGCATCAGAGGTTCAGGAGACAATGGATCATGGTCTATTCCTGTTGGAGGCTTGACAATGAACTGGGGCTGTGGTGAGTGTTTTATAGTGCTTGATGAGGTTACTGATGATGAACAGGTGTGTGTAATTAGTATTCCGGAGAGAGTGAGTGCAGGTGTGCCAAAGAGGGCCCTTTCAAGTGCCAAAATCAAGAAACTTTGCTGCCGTACCATGAGTCCAGCAGGCGTAATGATATGACGCAGCGCCTGAAAATAGTCCCCAGCTCAGTAACTTCCAACGTGACCGGGACTAAGTTTGTCTAACCTATTAGACCTATTTTCAGGCGCTGCGTCAAATCATTACGCCTGCTGGACTCATGGTACGGCAGCAAAGTTTCTTGATTATTACGCAGAAATGAGAGTATAGTTCCTAGCCATATCAGCCTAGAAAATCGCAACTTTTCATTTTCCGTCGGTCTTAGTACACGATGTAACTACAGAAGAGTCAAGTTTTAAATAGGAAAAATATCGAAACTCTTTGGTCATTTTTTTGAGAGAGATGCTAATGGTCCTGTCCGATTCAATGATCTATGCTAAGCTATGCTAAAAGTGGTACTGCCAGACCCGGAGATCGGCTGAATGGATTCGAAAACGGTAAAACTCAACTGTTTAACTCTGGGGGAGTTGTAAAATGAGCCTATTTCCCAAAAAAAGTGGAGTATCCCTTTAAAACAATAATTTGACATTATTACAAAGCACCACTATTTTTAAATGTACTCTGACATTGTTTTGAGAAATCTAGTCATGAAAGTGCAGTCTCTATGTACACTTAAGTTGTCTTTTATTTCATAATATTATATTATCTACAAGTACCTCTCTCTTTTTTAATCATTTTTTATCATCATTTAATCAATGTCTTTGTGAACATTGCAGTGGTGAATGTGTTCATCCTCCTCCACCTGCATTTGGCTGCACTGCAAAACAAGAAAAAAAAAAAAAAAAAACCTTCTGGGAAGCTGTAGTTTTGAAGCTTGTTTATTGGACAACAGTCCAATTTGCTCTCTTGCTCCTACTTCTCACAAAAGGACACTCTTATCATGCATGCCACAAACCAAAGCCCATCGCACAATCCAGATGTGCGTTCATAATGTTCATAATGTTATATGTATGTGTAGAATATGTTTAATAAAAACAGATCTGTGTGTTCTGGTGTCAGAACAAGTAGGAACCACTTCCTGTCCTTTAGGAATCACCAGTGAGGCGTGAATATCTCATTTGTTGGTACAGCAACTAGTCTTTAATTTCCTAACATTTAAAACCATATAAAAAGCAAATGATTTATTGCAGTACATCATTTTATTACACTGCTATAACTTCATTTAATTGACTTAGTTTTCATAATTTCATTTAAAATAAAAATTAAATTACATTCACATTTATTTGTATAGCGCTTTTCACAGTACATATCGTTTCAAAGCAGCTTTACATAAAATACATATTTCTACATTACAATTTAGAGTGATCTGTTATCAGAGGTGACTGTGTCCAAGTTATGTCCATATGAAATTTAGTTCTAAGATAATACAAATCATGCAGTTAGCTAACATCATGTATTCATTTAAGCAGAAACAATGAGCTCATTAAAGCAATTATTACAAGGTGCGATCATAACGATTACAATATATGGAACATTTGGCAGTGGTGCATGTTGATTCTGAGTTGGTTCAGAGTTGGCGTCATCTGAAGTCCTCGCAAGAGCTGGAGTCATCTCAAGTCGTCTCTTCCCATCTGAAGTCTTCATAATAGGCTGGATCCAAACTGGAGCTGACACAGTCTCTAGTTACCATCCTAAGATAAAACAGAAAATCAAATGGAAAATAATGAGCATTTCTGCTGTTCATAACATTTCAAGCAATACAGAGTCATGTGCATTTCATCTGATATACCTGGAGTACAAGGTTATGAGATGCGTCATATGAATGCTTGGCTAAAGAGATGCGTCTTTAATCTAGATTTAAACTGAGAGAGCGAGTCTGAGGCTTGAACATTATCAGGAAGACCATTCTGGAGTTTAGGAGCCAAATGCAAAAAACGCTCTCCCTCCTTCAGTGGACTTAGATATTCTAGGTACTATCAGAAGCCCAGAGAGTTTTGTGATCTTAAAGAGCGTGATGGAATGTAAGGCAATAGAAGATCAGTCAAATACACAGGAGCTAAACGTTTTAGGGCTTTATAGATCAGTAGCATTACTTAATAGGTAACCAGTGTAGAGATGATAAAATTGGTGTTATATGATCATATGTTCTTGACCTCGTAAGAACTCGCGCAGCTGCATTTTGGACTAATTGTAGCTCGTTTATTGAGGATTCAGGACAACCAGTTAGTAATGCATTACAGTAATCTAAAGGTCATAATGCATGAACTAACTTTTCAGCATCAGAAACTTGATAGCATGTTAGCAATGTTTCTGAGGTGGAAGAAGGCTGTTTTTGTAACATATGAAATACATTTTTGAAAGACTAATATAACACCCAGGTCTTTAACTGTAGAGGAGGAAGTGACAGTACATCCTTCAAAATGCTAATTATATTCTAAGAGATTCTGTGTACAGGTTTTTTTGGTCTTATCCAAATTTAATAGAACAAAACTACTGGTCATCCAATATTTTATATCTTTAACACACTCAATTATCCCTTTAGATAATTTAGAGATCTGGTCGTGGTGAAATATAAGTGCATCATCAGCATAACAGTGGAAACTAATTCCATGTTTTCTTATAATATTACCAAGAGGCAGCATGTACATTGAAAATAGCAGAGGGCCTAACACAGATCCTTGTGGCACTGCATAATTTACTGATGGTATCTTAGATATTTCCCTGTTTAAATAGGTAAAATGGTATGATCTAAACCACCTTAATGCCCGTCCCTGAATACCAGTGTAATTTTGTTGTCGATCTAAAGAGTGTTTTATGATCTATAGTGTCGAACGCAGCACTAAGATCAAGTAAAACTAGTATTGAGATGCAACCTTGGATAAGCCGTTTGTAATTTTAACAAGCATAGTTTTTTCAATCCAGACTTAAATTTTTCAGATATCATTAGACCAATTTTTTGCCTATATATTCCAAAGCATTTTGAAATGCCAAGGTACAATGAATAGTGGTTGATTAAAAAAAAAACTATCTTGATTAGATAAAAGGCATGTGCTGTTGACCCCTCTGAGGAGATAGGAAACAAGAACAGCTATTCTTTACTTATCATTGGTAGACTTAATTGTTTCATAACTTCAAGTAATGTTGTTTACCTCTGCAATGCATTGGCCAAATGGACATCTTCATGCATGGATTAATAAACAACACTGTACGATTTTTTCTATGGCGAAGGTTTAAGGTAGCAGACAAGAATAAACTCAATAAACTCAACCAGGAAAGCTGGTCCAGTTCATGGAATTGAGTTACAAAAACGTAATATTATTGATAATATCTATAATCCCCTGCATGCTATAGATAGCACCATATTTAGTCACAGACTATACAGCTGTTCCATTGAATGTTATAGAATGTTTGTTTTTTTCATGGCCGTGAACTTCTGTATCATTCCTCCCTTCTTCTTCTTAAATAAATAATTATTTTGCAGCTTATTGTTTCATTTATTTGTATTTGTATTTCGTTAGCCTCATAGCATAATTGCCTATATATATATTACTGAGGCAATTATGCTATGAGGCTAACGATTTGTGTTATACATCTATTAAGTGGCCTATACTGTTTTAATTGACTACTAAAAGTAAATAATTAAATGGTAAGTACAATTGCGAGTTTGACTGATATTATGTTATGTCGTGTGGCTTTAATATTATGATATTAAAGCCACACTGAGTGTAAGCCTATATTAGGTGTAGGTGTAATTTCGCGGTGGTCCTGCAGGGGACTGCATGAGACTGTTTCTTTGGCACTGGATTCACATGGCGATAATACAGAGCACTTTTCAGCCGCTTAAGTAACGATGATTTTGTGATCCATATCTACAGTATGATACGACATACTTTTTGGAAACACGGTCCTGTTTAGTGCGTATTACTAAGCCGAAAATAAATAAATAAATAAATAAATATAGCAATGAATTGTAGCCTTAAATAGCTAAATTAACACATTTCAAATGTGTGACACGTTTGAATTAAGTAATTTCTTTACACTAAAAATTAGGCTATATGTTGATGTCATGTTAACTTAAAGACACCATACTGGACAAACGTGATTTTGAGAGAAACATCTGCATGGTGTCCTACATATTATATTGCATAACAAACAAATAAATAAATAAATAAATATAGCCTACTATATATATTTGTTATGCAATATAATATGTAGGCCTACATATGTAATATATATAGTTAATATATATATATATATATATATATATATATATATATATATATATATATTATATATATATATATAAATAATATATATATAAAACAAGTAGCCTATTGTTATCTACTGTATTTGTTATCTGCTAAATTAGCTATACGCTAATAAAAGCAAGTCTAATATAGACAATTGTATATTGAAAGCTTTTATTAAATTGCTATTTTTAAGATATAGGCTATTTCTCCTGGTAAGGAGGGGAAAAAACTGCAACGTGGTTCTCATACCCACTTAAACAAGCTTAGTTGTTTTTTTTTTGTTTTTTTTTATCGAGGTTATTGCCAAAATATGGGAACACGAATTGGTGCGTGGTCGAATGATCGAAGAAAAACTGTGATGTCTTGTAAATGCAAATACGAATTAAAATATTCTTTTTCACAGCTCGGTGTTAACAAGGGCAACGAGCACTCCGCCATCAGACGTCTGATTTTTACCCGCATTATTATCAACCATCAGCGTTTGTTACACTCTTGTTTTTCGCTCCAAACAGACTGAAGAAGTTTTAATCAACATATTTATATATTTATATATATATATATTTTTTGTAATTCATATCGACCACATTGAAAATCAGTTCCGTCTGTTGCTTTCTCAGGGTCAGCAAGTCGATGAAGATATTCTCACCCTTTTTGTCGAAAGCTCTTCCCATTTCAATCACAAGGAAGTCACACCTGGTTGTGAAACGTGTCGCACACATCTAAATCCTCTCAGATCGAGAGTTGAGTGACAATGTTAAATGTCAAGAGGAAAAGTATGAGTGAAACTATGAGAAATTACTAAATTCTGAAGAAATAGAAGATAAGATTAAATCCTGATCATTTGTGTAGCCTACATATTAACTCATTAAGTTTACGAAATAGATCTACCAATAGGTTGGATACAAAAAATGTCTAAACTAGCCTAATAAAAAAAAAAAACTCATATCGAGCAGTCAATAGGCTACCAAAGCAATCTTCAATTACAGTGTTGTTGTCTTATTAATAGCTACAATTTTTCTAATCGAACTCTGAAGTTAAATAAAGCTGCACCGATTATATAATTATTTGCCCACAAACGCACTCAATGTTTGTCATATTATCTGCCTACATAATCATAAATATTATTGATTAGCAGCACTTATAACTCTGGCACAATCTGAAGAATCAGCCTGAGACGCATCACAGAATAAATATGTGCCCTACACTAAAAAATTTAACAATATTCACCACGAAATCGGCAGTAAATTTCACAAGTGGCCTAATTTAAAAATGTCTGAATTAAACGTGCAATTTTTAAGTAGAAAGACCTAAATAGTCTCTTATTTTCTTGTAGCTACTCCAATAAAAAAAAAAAAAATCTTTTTTTTTTCCAGCATGTAGCTTCACACACACATTTGCAGATGTTTCTCTCAAAATCACGTGTGTCCAGTAGCCTATGGTGTCTTAAAGTTAACATGACATCAACATTTACTTTCTTAATAAAGGTTTGATCTCACAGTGGACGATTCATAAAGACATTTTATAAAGCTCTCACATTATTTTTTATCTTTATAAATCTTTTGATATCTTTCTTATAAATGTTATATTTTATATCTTTATGATTGTTTCATTCGTCTCCATCTTTTTTTTTACTTTTTTTTAAACAGGTCATAGGCCTATTTTATGGTCGTAGGCCTATATGTTTTGGATGATACTCCATATAGAAACTAAACTTGATATAATTTGGTATATTAATTGTATCTCTGTCCACCGACACCGACGCTTCTCTTCTTAAACACGCTTTGAAAAGTGAGAGCTCAACATCGCAATCGGTACAGAAATATTCATTAGGCTATACATCGCTGAAAATACAGAATTGTACTATAGACATCAATGCCTATTCACTGTCACTAATTACATAAATTGAAAACACATTTCTATAGTAGCTGGATGATTTTCCAGCCACACTTTAGTAAAATCTGTTGAAAATCAGACATTTTCCAGAACTAACAAATACATTAGCTCTGCTATATATTCAGCATTAGCCTATATGTAGCCTAGTATTTTCAAATTAAGGCTGTCTAAACTTTAATTTCGTCTTGCGCAGATTCACTAACGTGAAGGTTCGGGATCGAACACCTGCTGCACATTCCGTGTTTTAATTCAGCAGAACTCGAACAAGACGAGGTTCGGGATCGAACACTGAGGAAATCCCATTCCATGTGTAGCCTACTAATATACGCATTGAAATAATCTTTCTATAACATCCAGTGTGTTATAAAATGTGTCTGCAAATGTGTCACATTTTAGCGCACATCCCATAAAATCTAAAATGACGTAAATGTAAATGATTATATTATGGCCATGATCTTTGCCTTGTTCACACTGTAGCTGCTCCTTGTTTTAAATCCAATGATAATCAAATGTGTGTGTGTGTGTGTGTGTGTGTGTGTGTGTGTGTGTAATTATAGGACAATTGTATAGGCTATTGAATATAACTTACTCAATGAAGGCTACAGTAGGCCTACAATGCAATATTCTTTTGTAAGAAATATGGTAAAGTTTTGTTTGGCAAAATCTTATTCAAATAGTGACAAAGTCGTATTACGGCATGTCATTTAATTATAAAATGTTGATTTACCAATATATCCATTTAAACTAATCTTTTTTTAATGTAAAATGGTATCGGAAGGCCACATTGTGACTTAAAGTTTATGATAATTATTTTCTCCAGCCATGTTGCCAATAAAAACAAAGACAGGGCACAAGAGACACTAAACTAAAAACAATAGCCAACAAACACAATATAAAACCAAGCATAGAATAACTAAAAAAAATAAAAAAAATCTAAACAAATATCTTTCCCTATAAGTTGACCCTTTTACTTGTTTTTAACAATAATGCATACAAATATAGCGATACTTTCTTGTTAAATATAATTTTATCCGTAAGTTATAAGATAAACCACATTTTACTTTTCAAATGAATATGTAGGCCTTTAAATGCAATAACATTTTTTATGGTAGCATTTTTACATTTTCCTAAAAATTAGCCAACAAACATGTTTGCAGTGGATAATTATATAATAACTCATTACATTCTTTCATGGGCCGCTGTGTTTCGATACCGTGGGAGGGTGATGATCGTGATCATAAACGTGACGTCAGCCTCGCAACCTTTAGCAGGCACTGAGGCTGAAGGGTTCAGAGAATCTGTCCAGGTAGACGAACCGTCAGGTTATAGGGAAACCTGGGTCTGAGGAGCCAAGATCAATCGTGCGGGTGCATATTATGCACTGGAGTCATCAGGCGGGAAAATGTATGTGAGTTACCTCTTAGAGAAGGACACCAGCATGTACCCAAATTCCATGAGACACCCAAGCCTAAACCTAAACCCTCAGAATTTTGTAACCGCACCTCCACAGTATCCGGACTTCACTGGATACCATCACGTCCCTGGGATTACCAACGACCCTCACAGCCAAACCGGAGCCTGGAACCCCGCGTACCCTCCTCAGAGAGAGGAATGGACACCTTATGGCCCGGGAACCGGACCTTCGGCTTCGGGCACCGGTCAGCTGGGCTTCAGTCCTCCGGAGTTTTCATCTGTCCAAGCGTCGGGCCTTCTTCCATCGTCCATAAACTCACCAGCCGGTCAGCTGTCGCCGAACTCGCAGAGACGGAACCCGTACGACTGGATGCGTCGGAGCGCGCCCCCGTCAAACTCAGGTGCACTTCAAATCTGAATGCAATTATTGCACTTTAAAAAGTATAAGTAAATGATGATGATTATTATTATTATTATCATAGAGACGCATGACCTATAGCACGAATTGTATTTATCGTGCAATTTATACGCAAAAAAACGTGCATATGATACGCACTTTATGGCATGTGTACGCACACTCCACAACACTAATCCTACCCAAGGGGGTTACAGAGCGTATCATATGCACGTAAAAACTATTTGTTGCGTATAAATTGCACGATAAATACAATTCGTAATATAGATACGCATTTTCATGAGATCGTGTTGACATGACTATCCAAGCCACTTTAAATAAGTTCAATTACAGCCTATATGCCATATGTAACGTCGAAACTGGTGAGCTCGGCGCCACGGCCACAGTTTTACAGCTGACAAAACTCCTCTGCATTCACGCGTTTGTCATGCTAATAGAGATGTGTGTGTGTGTGTGAGTCCCTTTGCTTTGATGTCAGTCTTTGTTCTTTTTTATGCCTGGATGCCGAGAACTCTGTTGAATACACGGATGCGCACGTGTAATTAACAACATACTAAAATAGGGTTACACTTTATTTCACAGTGTCATTGTTACATTACATGCAGTTACTAGTAATTACTAAAAAAATATGTATAATTACATGCAACTAACCCTAAAACAATCCCTAATCCTAACCATATAGTAAGTACATGTAGTAGTTACTTAATATTACTCAGTACGTATAATTAAAGTGCAACAAAGACACCTTAAAATAAAGTGTAACCCTTTATTTTAAGGTGTCTGTGTTACAGTGTAATTATACATTTAAGTACTGAGTAATAATAATTAGCTACATGTACTTACACGGTTAAGATTAGGGTTTGGTTTAGGGTTAGGGTTAGGGTTAGTTGCATGTAATTATGCATAATTTATTGTTATTACTACAATAACTAAATGTAACATGTGTAACAATGAAACTGTAAAATAAAGTGTTACCTGAAATAGCAGTAAGGATGTGTTTTTTAAATAAACCGGAAAAAATCAGTAAATAAAAAATAAATAAAAAGATGGTCGTGTAATAATTAATGAGATCATGTCAACACTTAGATCAATTGCTTAAACTTAAATTCGGTGGATCTCGGCGGATTATAAAAAATGGAAAATGCAATATAAATTGAGAACATTTAATATGTTTACATGTACAGTTGGACCTAATATTTACATCAGATGGGAAACAATGAGATTTGGAATTATCTCAGTATATGCAGTAATAACTTTGATATTTCAGGAAACTTTAGGGACCAACAATGACTCTCATTAATTAATCCCATGCCATGACATCATAGAAAAGCTGGGAAAAAGTCGTACATTTAGTTGGACATATACTCAGATGGGTGGTAATGTCCCTGTGAACACTATTTCACTCACGGTCTATAATATGAAAAAAAAAAATGGATATGCCATAAAAATAGAATCTTGAGGCAATTCCCCAAGACAGTATTTGTAATCACTAAACATTAACATACATCTCAGTAACCGAACTGTCAAAAGTCTGGAGCCAACCAAGCACGAATGAAGTATTATCAGCTCATTAACGTCCTCAATTTTCTACATCACAATGAAATAACTGGCTTTAAAATGGAGGATTGTAAGAGTTGCTCGGCTGAGTTAATGATAACTAGAGATTATGGTCTCTGGTGAGATTTTGGATGAAGATGCTATATGGATGAGAAGCTAATTATCTGGAGTTCCTCCCTGTGTGTCTGTTGCCCTAGACAGGCGGCGTCCTTCCCTTCGCCGTGTGTGTGTTTTAATATTTAACCTGCCGGCCACTTAAGTCCCCTCTTGCCACTGACAGGGTAAACTAAGTTTGAAATATAGAGACACGATTCCAAAGACCTTTATAACATGGACATCTTGGTGTTTTATATATGTGTGCTCTTAACGATTGGCTTGATTAAGGGAGCAAACACTATGTTCCCATAGTTACTTTTTAATAGAGAAGATAAACACATCACTGCATTAACTCAAAAAGACCCTTTATTTTTATCACATTATCATTAATTATAGTCAATTTGATTTGTTTAGCATTTCTCACTTATTGTTTCAAATCATCCCTCGTGAACGCCACGTGATGTTTACGAGAGAAAAGCCTTGAAACGAACCAGATTTACAGTGAATTCTATGCCATGCAAAAAAATATTCTTCTATTATGTGAGGTGAAAAAAGATTCATCAAAGAGACGAGTAGAATGAATCCTTAAAGGGACTGATTTACAATTTTGTGTTTACATTTTCTTTTAGGAGGAAAGACCAGAACAAAAGACAAATACCGGGTAGTGTACACGGACCATCAGCGTCTGGAGTTGGAGAAAGAGTTTCATTACAGTCGTTACATCACAATAAGAAGAAAAGCAGAGCTGGCGACAACACTCAGTCTGTCAGAGAGACAGGTCAGCTGCTTTAATACAGTCTACACAAATACGATATCATAATCTTAGCCTAATCATGCATACCTAACTAGTTTATGATTACTCATATGCAGTGTTGGGGTAACGCATTACAAGTAATCAGATTACTTTTTCAAGTAACTAGCAAAGTAACATTACTTTTTAATTTACAACAAAATATTTCAAATAAGTTATGCAAGTTACCCATGTTGAGACTCATCTCACTTGCACAAAAATAGATTCAGTATTCGTCAAAATGAATAAAAAAACAATATGAAATGCAAACGCTGAATATTACGTAAATCCTGAATAATTGAATGTTAAATAATACAAATATAATTTATGTATTTAATCTCACTTTATTGACTGAAATATTAACAGAATATTATTTATCTCACTCACAAAAACATTCAGTATTCTTCAAAATGAACAAAAACAGTGAAATGCAAACACTGAATATTACACAAATCTGGAATAAATAAATGTTAAATAATACAAATTTATATATTTAATCTCACTTTATTGACTAAATGTGAGCAGACAATTATTAATCTCACTTGCACAAAAACAGATTCAGTATTCCTCAATAAAATAAAACCAATATGAAATGCAAACACTAAATTTTATGTGAATCTGGAAAATGTGATTCACATAATATGTGAATATAACACGTAAACATAAATGTTCAATAATACAAATATACTTTATATATTTAATCTCACTTTATTGACTTAATTTAAGTCTTTGCTGCTGACCTTCGATGATCCAATTCAACCATACTAATCAGCAAAAATAACTTTAGTTTCATGTTTGTTTTTACTGCTGTGATGAACCTGTCCTATTCTTTTGCGATCCAGAATGGCCAAAACAATCTCACAGCAATTCGTTTTACGTTTTGGCGAATTGGTGGCTAATTTTTATGAATTTGTACAGTCTCATTCGTACGTTTTCGTACGATCTGTTTAGACCCCAGTGACGGGTATGTTTAGGGGCGGGGTTATGGGTGGTCCTGCATAATGACTTTTTTCAAACACATAGTTAGACTTTATACGAAATCACCACCTCGTACAATACTTTTGTTTCCTGTGAGATCGGGTTAAAATGGCAGCACAGCTGAAGGGTTTGTTTGAGCATGCACTTCCTTCAGCGTGAGGCTTATTCATTTCACTTTTGTGAAAAGGCCTTTACATTTGGCAAAAATAGAACTGTTGTTGTTGTTGTTTTTTTGTATTTGAAAAAACAAATAAGCAAGCCCAGTCCAGGTGAGAAAAAAGTAATGCAAAAGTAACGTAACGTATTACATTCCATAAAAAGCAACTAACGCAATAAGTTACTTTTTTAGGGAGTAATTCAATATTGTAACGCATTACTTTTAAAGGAGACCTATTATGCCCCTTTTTACAAGATGTAAGATAAGCCTCAGGTGTCCCCAGAGTGTGTCTGTGAAGTTTCAGCTCAAAATACCCCACAGATCATGTAATGTTAATTCCCATTTTTGAGTGGAAGGAAAAACATGCTGTTTTCGTGCATGTATCTTTAAATGCAAATGAGCTGCTGCTCCGCCCCCTTTCCAGAAGAGGGCGGAGCCTGTACAGTGACTCTGATACTCTGCCAAAAACTAAACAAAACAAAACATCTCATAAGAAAAAACAATCCAAGGCACTCAATTGTTCTAATTTGTTTTTAGAAAAATATAAAAAAGCCTTTATACTTTCAAGTGTGTGCCTCGAGTGCCTTGGATTGTTTTTTCTTATGAGCTGAAAGAGCACAGAGATACTGAATTTACTTTTTGCTTTCCTTGTATTTAAAAACAAAACATCTGTTTGGTTTTGATTATCATCTCTATCGTGGTCATGCTCACCTGACATTGCAGTACTTCATCATCATGAAAGGTATTATTTGCGTTTTAAAGCCATATCAGTTTAAACTAATATGTTTTTTTGAATGTATAAATCCATCCGAAGCAGGCTGTCAGATGGCACGTCCCGTGAGTATTAAACTAATTTCTATATTGCGTTTAAACTGTCAAAAACACACAGAGCTCACATAAACACAGTCGGTTGTGTCTATGAACGTAAACAGCAGGGAATGAAATCACATGTGTATATTAGATCTGTGTATTAAAGTAAAAGCAGCGTAATATACACATATTTGATGTTAACTTGACTCAAACAACAAAAGAAAAACAGAAAATCACTCACTGCTCTTGACTGAATAACTTTAGTAGCTTTAATAGGAATATATTTCTTACTTGAATGCTGCTGTTGAATGCTCTGGCGAGGAGATAAACATGGCGGACTGTGTACCGCTCACTGAGGGGCGGAGCTAAGCTAATAGGGTGGAGTCTGTCTGCAGTCGTGGGCGGGGCTTGTTCCAATGTGACGCCATATTGGAGCACATTCCTGAACGGCTCATTCTGAGGCACTGTTTCAGATTTATGGGGAAAAAATAACAGAGTGAATGGATTTTTACCACAATAGGATGCTGTGGACACATAAATATGTTCAAAAACAATATCAAAGTCAATTTTGCATAATAGGTCCCCTTTAAAAAGTAATTTTCCCCAACACTGCTAATATGTCAGATATAGACGAAAACAACTTTTACCTCAATAACTCTCGAGGGAATTTTTTCTTTCCAGTATGACTCATGGCATGTTGTTGACAGGTGAAGATCTGGTTCCAGAACCGGCGTGCTAAAGAGAGGAAAGTCAATAAAAAGAAGATGCAACAGCCTCAGCCAGCGTCCACAACCACACCAACCCCACCTGGATCATCTCTCCCAGGCAATATGTCCATGGTCACCAGCAGCAGCGGTGGCCTGGTTTCACCGCCTATGCCAATGAATATCAAAGAAGAGTACTGAAGAGAGAAGGATGTGCAGACTTTGACTGTTAATATTTTTATACTGCCCTTTCACACTTAGACATACACATGGTACTTTAAAATCAACACATCTTTGTTGCGATGAAAAAGAAACTGTGACAAACGTGACAAAAGACTGTCTGCTGCATGGGGTTTTATCGAAAAATACAAATGAAAAGTCGTCAACTACCATTCCGAAGTAAAATGAAGCAACATAAATCTGAAAGGTTGTGTAATATTTCTCTGGCCGTGTTGGTTTCTTTATTTTAGTACTTTATTACCGCTGTTGTTTTGTTCATCATTGTAAACTGTAAGATGTTTTGAGATTATGAAACGGAATTAAAATAATTGTGTATTTCTAAAGTAATTTGTATTAATAAAATAAATGTTTTATTGTGGCAAATCGATTCATTTCACACTTGCCGAGGAGAGCAGCGTTTCCACCCATTCATTCTTTATACTATATCTGACATTATTATTAAATTGTGCCTTAACAGATATCTAACATGTGAGCTAATCTACAGCCAAGTGCCAAATTTCACCCTGTGAAATACATACAGAGAATAAAGTGTATTGAGAATACAATACACATACTGTGCTGTTCGCATCAAGCACTGATTTGTCAGTTTTATTGAATGTGTATTTTTATATTCTTTTAAAATGTCCTTTCTGTTTGCAAGGGTCACTGAGAAAATGTCAGATGTTTCCGCACATTAAGAGAGAAAACACCGCTGGAGCAGCATCTAGGCCCAGTTTATACCTGATATTAAGATGCGTTTTGGTCGATCATATCACATAGACGAGAGAGATACATTTCCGTTTACACCTGGTGTTTTAATCTGTCTCTTTTGTCCACTTTCACCCATACAGCAACATAGTGTCGGCCCAGATCCGGCCCACATCTGGTATGCATTGATGTAGCCTACCAGATGTGGCCCGGATCTGGTCCGACACTATAGGCTGCGTTTACACTTGGCAGTGCAACCACTTCTGTCCTGATTTCTTCGAGAGGCGGGGAAAGATCTTTCAATCTAATGGACCAAATTGCAAAAAGACAAAATAACAAAAAGCTCATACAATTTACATATAGGCCTACGCGACCGGAGACGATGGAAAAACACACTTTTCTCTTCAAACCAAACTTGGGTCTTCAGCTGATTAAGTTCAATTTTTATAATTATTTAATAATGTTTACGGAGAGTAGACGGTCTTTTAGTGGCTGTTTGAACACATTCGACCACATGAGCGTTTACACTACGAAAGCAAACCGGTCGAATGTGTTTTCAACTCCCTCTGGAAGTGGTGAAAGTGGACGAGCTCAAAATGCTTTAAACCCTTTTACACCTGTATTTAGAGTCGTCCACTTGTGATTCGATCGACTAAAACACCTTAACACCAGGTGTGAACAGGGTCCGAGGAGAGGGCCTGTCTAGTCTGAGATCCACTAGGGAACAGACATCACTCGAGCCGGAGCTCGCGCTGTTTGCTCAGTGTAACGGCATCGCTGGATAAGAGACGAGCGCACACCGAGAACCTGTGAGCTATTTCATTATCAAGCACACTCTGGACTCTCTTATCAATGGTGTGACAGAGAAGCTCAGCTTGACGGGCATTGCATATCTCCTCCACGGCGTCGCTGAAACAGGACCTGTTTTATGACCACGTTAACAAAGCCAGGGTGTGGCGTCCAAAGGCCAGCGAAAGCCACTGTTGAGCAAACAATATACATCTGCCTGCGTTCATATCCATTCACAGAGTCCATATGCCCACACTCAGCCTTCAACACTATTATCTGCATCTTTGTGGATTTCTAAACGAAAGAAGACATTTCACATTTTCATTGTGATCAATATCTTTCAGATCTCCATCTCTGAATCATCTCACCGGGGCCCAAAACCAATGTATTAAATCCTACAAGTATCCTGTTTACACATTGATGGATACATATGAGAGAAATATAGTGATTCTAAAGACACGCTGTTTTATTTAATAAAACTAATAAAGATGTTTAAATGATTTGGTAAATCTGACTTGTTACCTTATATTGTTTCATTTTCTTTATCATTGCTCTATTTCTGGTGAGGGGAGAAGTGTATAAACAAGCTTGCTGATAGCTCCCTCATGTCATAAACTTTATTGGGGGCATGTTGTAAAAATATTCTCACCACAGTAACAAAAACTTGTTTATATGCAATTCTGAATGAAGCTACAAAACTTTTTTGGTAACACTTTACAATAAGGTTCATTAGTTAACATTATGTGAACTAACATGAGCAATACATTTGTTACAGTATTTATAAATCTTTGTTAATGTTAGTTAGTAAAAATACAGCTGTTCATTGTTTGTTCATGTTAGTTCACAGTGCATTAACTAATGTTAACAAATACAACCTTTGATTTTAATAACGTATCAGTAAATTTAGAAACTAAGATTAATTAAGATTAATAAATGCTGAAGAAGTATTGCTCATTCTTAGTTCATGTTAACAAAAGTAGTTAACTAATGTTAACTAATGAACCTTATTGTAAAGTGTTTTTTATTAGGAAGTCCAAATAATTTCTTGATGCATTTATTAATAGAAACTGTGTCTAAATCAGTCAGATGGAGGAAGATTAATTGTGATTAATAAAAAAAATAAAAAAAGTCAATGCCATCACATCTATCTTTTTTTGTATGTATGTATTTTTTTAATGCATAATTATAATTCAGTACAAAACAAAATAATACAGAACAATGATCACGAACATGTGGGGATTCAGAGAAAAGGAAAAATTAATAATTCTAAAAAGAAGAAGAAAAATTACAATCTACATAAAACTTGTTCTATAATACAAGCTTTTTTTGTTGGAGGGGATTTTTTTGAAGTGATCACAATAATAATTGTAAATCATAAGCAAATTACCCAAGTATCATGGAACTACTGATTTATCGCAAACAAAAAAAAGTCCTAATTTGAGGTTGAAGATAAATATTTGTATGTTTGTTTTCCCATCTTAAAACCTCTTTTCAAAACCTACAATTTAACAGGATCATCTATAAATAGTTAATTAGGGCAAATAGTGTAAAAAATAATAAAAGAAGAATACCCATGTCTATCTTCACTTAAAAAAGGCTAAACAAACTCATTACGGGTCTAGTATTACTTATATAGCTTGTTTACGAGGCTATTGTATCATAAACGTTCAATTACAATAGTTATACCCACTAATAATCTCTATAATGGCGAGAATAATTCAACATAAACACTGGAGCTGTAAAGCAATGATTCTAGTGTCTCTCTATAAATAGCAGATATGGTTAAGTGCCTATGACACCTTTTCATTGAACCCAGCGGAATTTACTCACAGAAATACTTCTGTCATCATAAAAACAACTTGAGTTTTTAATAATGCTGTATAATATTATTATCAAACAAAATACAGAAAGCAAGAAAGCAAGGCCCTGTTGTTTACCCTCTTTGTGGAAGGTGCCTTGTAAAGTCAACATTATTCATATATATATATATATATATTTATATATTGACGATATTAAAAAATGAAGTGTTATAAATTGGGACATTGTTTTTGCACCATAGCTGTCAACAGTAATGAACGGCCAAGAGGAAGCATAAAATAGTTTACTAACTTGCATAATCGTGACATGCCTTGATATCAAGCATCAGATTTTTGATAGTAGTATGAGCAGATTTTCTCGGGTCTCTTTGAAAGCCTCATCCTTCACCTTGATAATCAACCTTTGCCTTTGTTGATAATTTCGAGCATTTCAACATGACAATGTATATATCGATGTCAAAACAAGTTCATGTTTGGCAATCCAAGATAGACGTGCAAGAAACAAACCTCAGTTTCCGAGATGTGAAGTGTGAATGATTAACCCGCGCAATGCTCAGTAAACTTTAACATCAATAAAATAGCAGTGTGACTTCAACTGTCATTCACAGCACTTCTAGTGCAGTAGTAATACGATTGTTCATCACCGTGGGAAATGCAGTGCTATATGATAATAGCAAATAATAGCAATTGCAAACCCACATGCTCAAATTAGAAATGTAGTACAAGTAAACACACATCTTAAACATCAAAGCACATAGAAAAGAGTCATATTTATATAACAGTAACTGCTCTATACTCCTCTTCAAATGCAGAGTTTTAGTTGACTGATGTTTCTGCCTCACAGTGGATGTCAGAGGTCAGAGGTCAAAATGCTGATCATCCAGGACTAGGACCCTTTTCTTTGTACCTGGATTACTGAGTTATTTAGATTTCATTTGGTTCAGACACGATCCTCCGTTCTTCAAAACTCATCTCAGAGTCCGTAAATTTCCGTTCAAATCACACATCTCAAAGTCTGTGAATTTAAACTTGACTGAGAGCGGGTTTAGTTCAAGTAAACTATACTGTAGCTCTCTGAACCAGCTACTGGGATAATAATAATATAATAATAATAATATGGGACCTAATGATGATGATAATAATAATAGGTTAATAACAATAATAGGTGTATGTTGTGTACTTGCATGTTTTTACATTGTACTTATATAAAAAATAAAAAATAAACCTGTTTGTAATTACAGGTGTAATTAATTACATGTATAATTACAGTGTTGACCTTCCCTTACACCTTAACTCACCCTTAAACATAACCAGACCACCAAACCTGTCCCTAAACTAACCCCTCTCCACCTCAATAGCACCTCAAAAGGTTTTCCTCACAATACAACATCAACACAATAAGAGTTAGTAACACCTAATATAAATGTGACCTAATAAGAATATTTTTATTTGAATATATACTATAATAGTCACAGCCGAATTACTCACTGACACATTTTTTGGGGAAAAAAATATAATTTCATTTGAACAGAGACAGAGACAGATGATTTAGCTTTTTTGCTTTATAAGTTTTGTAAGAACGTGGCCTTAATGCCATCAAGCAGCGCATACATTTCTTACAAACTCTTGACATTAAGACTGTTTACATAGGCTACTACTAGAAATAAAATATTTATGAATCCTGTCGCAAAGCGTTTAATTAATCGGTTGTCGAGTAGGACCGGTTACATTTGGTGCCGTGACCCGGATGGACCCGGATGCATATGCGTTCCCCGAGAAACTTTTTTCGCACAGTAGGATCATATCCCTATAATATTTCTGCATTAATACCTAATCACCACTCGAGTGTGCAGTCACACGTTCTTCACTTCACTTCCGTAAAGGGTTGAAGACCTTAAATGCTGTAAATCAAAGGTCTTCAGTCCTGCTCCAATGACCCACTGTCCTGCAAAGTTTATTCCAACCTGCTTTACCACACCTTGATGTGTATTTTCAATAGATTAACTGCTTCACATATGTTTCACTAAACTCTGCTGGACAGTATTTCAACAATTGATCATTTGAGAATCTAAAGGTAAGACTGAAGACTGACTTCAAAAAGGTCACACAGAAGTACAAACTTCATGGTTGCATGCAAAAGCCTTAAGTGTCATCGCAGCTTACAAAAATGTCAAGTTTGGATAACTTTACCTGTGAAATTGCGTAGACAAAAGTTATTTGACCTCTTTTTGGTGACTTTTTGGATGGTAGACTCTCAGAAAAAAAGGTACAAAAAGCTGTCACTGTGGCAGTACCTTTACAAAAGGTACGCCTTTGTACCTAAAGAGTGCGTATAAGTCCCTCAAAGGTACATATTGGTACCAATCGTGTACATATTAGTACATATTAGAACCCTTTTGAAGAGTACTGTCCCAGTGACAGCTTTTGTACCTTTTTTTTCTGAGAGTGTAGACAATTTTTTTTTTAAGTTTTCATGTTACAGATCGACAAATTAGTATTATCACTGTATATTTAAACTATTTACTAAGCTATATGTCATCATCACCACCATTTCCTTCCCCTAGTTTGTGAAGGGGACAGGAATATCCAAAGGGAACTTGTGTATAACTCTTTAAAGGTACGAGTCAAGTTTGGTAAAACAGTGCCGTCCAGTGGACAAAACATATATCAAAATATATCATAATATCTTATTTTAAAGTCACAACATTGACATCTTTAAATTTGTTTGGCCATACAGAAAACATCAGGCCTGGCATTTTTCCACAGCCAGTCATATTTCCTTTACAATGTATTGAGTTTTATAGAAGAAGGCCTACTTTTTATAACTTGTGGTGGACTGGTCCATCAATCAGGGTGTCTCCTGCTTTAGGCTCAAGGCGCCGAGACAATCTCCAGCATCCCAGTGACTCTACACAGGACAAGCAGTTTGGAAAATCGATGTATGGATACTTAACCCCCAACATTGAAATTATTCAACAGTTTGTGATATTATCTCTTTTATCAGCTCAAGAAGTGCAGACAGAGGCAGGGGAAGAGAAGGACAGATGAAGTGATGGAAAAAATGAACATCTATTCAATAATCTCAGTTGCAAGAAATTCAGATCATATAGGTCTGATTCACACCAAATCAAGGTCATTCTTGCAATTTTTTGTTTGTTTGTTTGTTTGTTTTATTTTATTTTATTTATTTATTTTTGAGTTATTTGAAATTCAATTTGAAAAGGATTTCATGCTGCTTAGTCTGACTCTTTCTGAATTTGCCGCTGGCTCTTATAGATAGTGGTTAAACATGAGATATAATTCATTTGGGGTAGGCTATATCAAACGGGCAATCTGTTCTGGAACATGTAATAGATTAATAAACATTAAACAAAGATTGGTTTTATTAATCTATTACATGTTCCAGAACAAATCAATTTGGGTTAGGGGAGAGTGGGGTGATTTGTGCCAGGGGGGGAAGTAGTTCCACCCTTGTTTCTGGAAACCCATAGAAGAAATTGGTCATGTGACCACATCATTTTGAAAAGCAATCACTTTTACTCATCCTCCAAAGAAGAGAGACACATGGCATGAGAGTTAAGCACATTTTAGTGCAAAAAAACAGTTTTTTCCCTTTCAAAGTAAAATTTCTATGATTAAGGTTTTTTGCTTGTAGTGTCTGAACAATTATAGACAAGCTTGAAAACATTTCACACATGTTTTAGTGCTTTAGTAGGCTACACAATGAGTCTATACAGTTAGCATGATGTTAGCTCTTAACTGCTGGATCATGCTAGTTTTTCAAACTTGTGGGTCTGGGGTGATTTGTGCCAAAGGGCCTGGGTTAAGTTGTGCCAGATCCAGACCACCTAGACCTACATACTCACAGGGGATAATCTTGAGAAGTGAGGAGATGGGCATGCCTCATTATTGTTTGACTTAGGCCTGCCTGCTATTTGTTTCATTTAGCTAACACTGATTTCAGTTGTGAGTTTGCACTATGTTATTAAAGAGAAGTTTTATTCAGTTTTTAAGTGGCCTATGTCACAATAGGATGTTTAGAAATTAGCCTAGTCACTTTATTCTTATATGTTACATAATTGACAGACAGCGCTATGTCAACAGGCATCTATTGCCAAAGCCTTTTTGCCTGAAATGATTCACAAATATCATATATTGTGTTGCTATGGTGCTCTAAATGGTTGCTAGGGCGTAGCTTGATAGCTTCACAATGATCCTGAGAGACTGATTGGTCGTCTGAGTAAAATGAGCCCGCCCCCTTGTCTCTATGACACTGTGATCCAGAGTTATGTTCAATACAAAATCCCTATGCAATTGACCATAGTAGGAAAACGCATGCTATGGTATTCCAGGGTGACAATATCTAAATAAACCTTAAATTAGTAATTTTGTATTGAATTTATCTTGCTTTCATATAGCATTACGGTTCATAACATTAAAATGTTCTGTTTTACTTCAGAAATCACTGGCACAATTTAACCCAATGTATTCCCCCAAAGGCACAACTTCCCCCGCACCAGGGGCAAGTTGTGCCATGAGACCACTTTTTTTCCCAAAAGCTATATTTCTGAAACAATTTATTTCAGATCCAAAGTTATTGTTCTCAGGGATGCACCACATCCTGAAATATTATGTACATCCTTAAGTTGAAGGCATTACTGCCATGGCCTCACTTTAAAGTCACTTTGAGTAAAAACTGGCACAACTCACCCCACTTTCCCCTAAGGGGGAAATTAAGTTTCATAACTTTAATAACTTTAACTTTCATAACGTAAGTTTCATAGCTATTTAACTTAAATCCTGTAGCAGATTGCTGCTTTTGTACATTTTGACTGAATTGTTTCCTTGTTGTCTCCTATTGTCTTTTATAATGGCTATTGTTCATTTAAATAATGTTGTTCAATATATATTACTTTATATAAATAATATGTCCGTTAGTGGTGAGATGGACTTCAGTGAATGTTACATTATTACGCCGTTAGATGGCGGAAAAGACTGTCTTTATGATTGAGTCTGAAATGAAGTTGTCTTAGCGCTGTCATGGGAAGGACGAGGACGAACATATCGCTCTCCTCAGCGGAATTCAAACTGAACTTTTGGATTTAAGATGACATCGACCTGAAGAATGAATGCTGTATCAGATGCAGGTAATACACTCGTTTAGTCGCTCTCTCTCATAATACCATAAAACTGTTCTCTACATAATCCAACATTAAGCTTCAATGAAGCGACTCAACGTTCCTCCGTTACTAGTGCTAAAGTGAGCCTTGGGCTCAGCTGTTAAACTGTTGAACTGTCTACTTGAGATTTGAGGTTTGAATCCGTGGCGGAAGGAAGTAGTTCTGCACAAAAGTTTTTTGTTTTGTTTTTTGTTTCTTATTTATTTACACACGTGTGCCGTCGAACTGTTGTATAACAGCAATATCACACTCATAGTCGTGCGATATGGCTGTATATCATCAGCACAGATGTGATTAACTACAGCACTCGGCCTGAATCACAGCCGTGCTGATATTCAGCCATATCTCACTCCTGTGATATTGCTCATATATCGTTTTTGGTTTCCAGTGTGATCATATTGCAGAAATGTGACCGCTTTATTTATTTTAATGAACAGAATTAGAGGCAAATAATTCTAGCAAGATTCCTTGTTGAGTATCACAGTTATTGACTAAAGAAGTGCCTTTAAGTAATATTTCAAATGTCTGATAACCTGGCCAGAAGATATCTCTTCATAGTTCATGGATTAGCGAAGAAAATGACTAAATTGGGTGCAGTATGAGAATACAGCCACAAGATGGTGACGAGCATCTGGCCTCTAAAAGTAGGGGAGAGCGGGGCACAAAGTAACGCCAGAGCCCGTCTACCCAGATAGCGCACGACTATTTGATGTGAAACTTACATCTGGAAGACGTATTTTAAGGAGTGTTTGCTCATCTGCAATACGTCTATAGGACGTTTCCTGTCAGATGTCAAATAGACGTTTAGAAGATGTCTTTAAGATGTAATGATTTAGAACGATTTAGAATGTATGTTAAACTGACATCTTATAAACGTCTATTTGACATCTGACAGGAAACGTCCTATAGACGTATTGCAGATGAGCAAACACTCCTTAAAATACGTCTTCCAGATGTAAGTTTCACATCAAATAGTCGTGTGCTATCTGGGTACGGAGAGCCTGCCCCACTCCCTATTAAGCCCTATTGTACCGAATTTTGGTTGTAGTACCACCAGAGTTCCACTGGGGGCGATCGCCATGAGTGCAAAATGAATGGGAGTCTATGGGGCTAGACGGCTATATTTGTCTCTTTCACCCGATTGCCGTTGAGAAATCTCAGATCTGATTGTAGATTTTGCAAGTTCAACATGGGTTTTAGGTCGAAAGTTGAATGAACGAGTACTTATGTCCTTTTGATTTCTTACAGGTTGAGTTGTTGTTGCCCATAAAACGCTAGCATTCTGCTAATGGATGCTGATTGGTCACTGAAGGACTGATTACGACCAGAGATACCGCTTGATGGCATCGTGGCATCCAAAGCGGGACCACAAACAAACAAAACAAAAACAAGTCTAGCACGTGTATTTACCTGTGTCAGCTGTGTTGTCAATGCCTGGAGAGAAAAGAAAGTGCAGAGCGCGAAAGCACCAGGGTGACTGAAGGATTGCCGTGAAGCAGTATCTCTGGTCGTACATGTGTATGACGTCATTGACACTTTAAAAGACTTTTTAAAGCAAATAAAGCCGCTTTTCCACCGAAATTACCCGGAACAATTTGTCCCAGGAACTTTTTTCCCAGGAACCTTTTTTGCCCCAGACCGGTTGCTTTCTGCGTTTACACCGCGGTCTAAAGTACCGGGAAGGTAAACTGCGCGCAACTGCTCCTCCCAGTCTGCGACGGACAGTAATCAGTTTTGAGCGCCACATTTATAAGTATGGAGGAGATTCAAACTGTGCTGCAGTTATTGGTTTACTAACGAGGTAATTAACATAACAAAATAGACGAGCACTGATACTAAAGCGTGTTCAGAAAGCTTGTATGCGTATAAAATTAAGACAAGGTACGTTGTGAGATGACTGGGAATAACGCGCAAAAATTTCCT
This sequence comes from Rutilus rutilus, assembly GCA_021464565.1. Classification (NCBI taxonomy): domain Eukaryota; kingdom Metazoa; phylum Chordata; class Actinopteri; order Cypriniformes; family Leuciscidae; genus Rutilus; species Rutilus rutilus. The sequence continues at coordinate 3,588,134 of JAJAQA010000017.1, read as the reverse complement.
TTTGCGTAAATACTCTTTAAAAAAAGCCTGAACCCCGTCTATCAATCATAAATAGTGACAGTCTTGTAAATAGTTGTTTGTTACACCTCAATGCGCTATTTCAATCCTGTTATAGTAAATTTGTAACATGGTTTGCCTTGCAATAGATGACAATGTGTAAACATAATGACTTAATATTAAAAGCTGTGGCATAAAAGAGACGAGCACTGATAAAGCGTGTTCAGAGCTCGTAATGCTAACGTTAGATATAAAATTGTATGTTATCAGCTATTGCGGACATTGGCCGTGAGATGGCTGTGACGAACGCGCAGAAAGTTTCCTCTTCCACAAATACCCAAATAATAAAGCCTGAAACTCGTCGCCAGTCCCCCAGTTTTTTTTTATTAAATTCCATATTTGCAGACAGACAACTTTACTGCATGAAGCCACTTTTTAAAAGGGAGGTTAAAAATAAAGAAAATGCTGCGTGGAGTCATCCAACCAAAATGCGGCGTGAACACAACCAATCAGCTTGTGCAGTGCACAAGTCCCACCCCTGAAAGTTCCTGAACTTTGAAAAAGTACTACCTCGTGAGCAGGGACTATCGGAGGGGGAAATATTTACCCGGAACTTCATTTAGACCCTGGTTCCTGCGGTGTAAACACATCGAGTACCAGCCCAAAGTTCCTAGTTCCTGGGGAAAGTTCCTGCGGTGGAAACGCGGCTTAAGTGACTCAAAAAAATCTAACACCCGGCAATGTGTAATCTATTTGCATCTCCTTTCGAATACAACATTCAAATTACTAGACAAAAAATTATATCCTGAGAAAAGTGGATTTTTATTGGTATAGCGCCATAGACCTCCATTCATTCTGCACTCGTCCTGTGAGCGCCCTCATATGGAATCCGAGAGGAACTGCAACCAGTTCAGAAGCCGGCCCGGAAGTGTACTGAGAGTGAAACTTCTCGCCATATTAGACATTCTCAGAGAATGTCTAATATGGCGAGAAGTTTCACTCTCACTACACTTCCGGCTTCTGAACTGGTTGCAGTTCCACTCTGATTCCATATGAGGGCGCTCACAGGACGAGTGCAGAATGAATGGAGGTCAATGGCGGTATACCCCTCAAAATCCACTTTTCTCAGGATATAATTTTTTGTCTAGTAATTTGAATGTTGTATTCGAAAGGAGATGCAAAGAAATTACACATTGCTGGGTGTTAGATTTTTTAGAGTCACTTATTTGCTTTAAAAAGTCTTTCAAAATGTCAATGACGTCAGAATGCTGACGTCATTAGCAGAATGCTAGCGTGTTATGGGCAACAACAACTCAACCTGTAAGAAATCAAAAGGACATAAGTACTCGTTCATTTAACTTTCGACCTAAAACCCATGTTGAACTTGCAAAATCTACAATCAGATCTGAGATTTCTCAACGGCAATCGGCTGAAAGAGACAAATTTAGCTGTCTAGCCCCATTGACTCCCATTCATTTTGCACTCATGGCGATCGCCCCCAGTGGAACTCTGGTGGTACTACAACCAAAATTCGGTACAATAGGGCTTAATAGGGAGTGGGCAGGCTCTCCGTAGACGGGCTCTGACATTCTCTTGTAACGCTTTTTGACTTTCTCAGTTTGTGTAAATCTACTTATGGTTCAGAGTATTTATTTTTTCCCACATTAATTTCCCACATGTCTAGTACAATTACGTGGTTTTGTTTTATTAATACAGTATATACTTTTTTCTTGATATACCCCGAAAGAAAGGAAGTGAACTGTGACAACGTGCCCCATAGGTGGAGTACATTGTAACATGTGAGGGGCACACTGTAACATGACCATATGACAGCTTAAAATGTTATCTGATCTAATAAAAAAAATATACAAGGCAAACTAAAATATTTTCTAAATAAAATATTATTATTAACTTTTTCATATAAAACAATGGCATTTTTTAATAATTAAATATAAATAATTTTTGAGTTTTGACTACGAACACAGGAAAACACAGCTATACAACATAGTTCAAAACAAATAAATAATGAGTAATTTCTGAACATTGACTCTCAGTCTTTATTCACCTTTTTCTCATATTTTCTCAATAGAATTAATAAAAGTATAGAATATAATAGCATATTTCTAATTATAAACGCAGTGTGACAACATGCCCCGCCTGCACAACTGGGATTTAAACCCTGCTAGTGTCTTCTGCTGGTTAGCGAAGCATTAAAGAACTATCTCAACTGTTAAATAACATATTGGAGATTAAAATAATATCAGATTTGTCTAATTTGAAATAAACACAAAATATAGAGATGAAAAATTTACTTAAGTAAGAAATTTACGTTTGCTATGGGTTTAATTAATGTCTGTGGATATCTTCAAAAAAAAAAACAATTATTTTGGCGCAATTTTTTCTCTATATAGTGTTGATATGACAACCAGTAAATACACCAAGTTTCGTCATGCTAGCATGTGTGGAAGTATTTAAAACAAGTGTGTTACAACTAGCCCCGTGTTACGTTGTGCCCCTCGCTCCCCTACACAAAACACACTTTGGTTTCTTCATGATCTCTATTTTCAGTGTTTCCAGATGTTTGTGCTGCTTTAGTGTGTCATTTGGTTGAGTATTAATTATTGTTTTGGGTTAATGAGAGAGAGAAAGGCAAAGTGTTGTTAAGGTCTTATCAAAGGTCTTGAAAGGTCGAACTTGTACATTAGTTTAACACTCCAGGCACAACTTCACAACATACATACAACATATGTAATAAATATTCAATAAAAACTTTGAATAAAGTGCGAAGTAGCCAGTTTTCCTAGGTCAGACTACTTTATTTGAGTTTGTCCAAACCTCTGTGCCACAGTTATATAGAAGCGTTGCAGAAAGTTTTGCAGAATCTCCTAAAATAAACCTAGATATTTTAAAGGTTTTACAGGCTACAGTACACTAATCTTCATTAAACTTAAACTCCAATTAAAAAATGCTGTTTTATATTATATTCACATAGTTTAATGACAGGTAGGATTCTACGGAAGCGTTATTGCATTCACTTGAGGAAAAATAATCTCTGTTTTTCTGAATTAACGAGTTAATTATCTCAGAATTACGAGATAATTTTTCATGAATAAAAAGTTTTTGCTCTGTTTTTCTGAATTAATGACTTAATTATCTCAGAATTACGAGATAATTTTTCATGAATAAAAAGTTTTTGCTCTGTTTTTCTGAATTATTGAGTTAATTATCTCAGAATTATGAGATCATTTTTCATAAAAAAATATTTTGTTCTGTTTTTCTGAATTAACGAGTTAATTATCTCAGAATTACGAGATAATTTTTAATGAATAAAAGTTTTTGCTCTGTTTTTCTGAATTATTGAGTTAATTATCTCAGAATTATGAGATCATTTTTCATAAAAAAATATTTTGTTCTGTTTTTCTGAATTAACGAGTTAATTATCTCAGAATTACGAGATAATTTTTAATGAATAAAAGTTTTTGCTCTGTTTTTCTGAATTATTGAGTTAATTATCTCAGAATTATGAGATAATTAAGTCATTAATTCAGAAAAAACAGAGCAAATATTTTTTATGAAAAACGATCTCAGAATTATGAGATAATTAACTCAATAATTCAGAAAAACAGAGCAAATACATTTTATTTCAAGAAAAATGTATCTCATAATTTTGAGATAATTAAGTCATTAATTCAGAAAAACAGCAAAAACTTTTTATTCATGAAAAATTATCTCGTAATTCTGAGATAATTAACTCGTTAATTCAGAAAAACAGAGCAAAACTTTTTTTCATGAAAAATTATCTCGTAATTCTGAGATAATTAACTCGTTAATTCAGAAAAACAGCAAAAACTTTTTTTCATGAAAAATTATCTCGTAATTCTGAGATAATTAACTCGTTAATTCATAAAAACAGAGTAGATTATTTTTCCTCAAGTGAATGCAATACGCTTCCGTAGGATTCTCTTTATGGCACTCGTTCATTTCTATGGTATCCCCAAGCAGCAATTGACTGTAAGTTCGTTCTGGTTAGGAGAAGAATTTCTTGAAGGTAGTAGTATAGCACAGTCCTTCAGCAGAGTCACTAACATGTCAGCCTTCAAAGAATCTGTGCGACAGAAATTTAGACATTAGGACAAAAGGGAGCTGAAAATACACAATCTTTCAGAAATAAATGAAACAATCTGACCCAGTGATATGGAACTGTAATAGGGACCCGGAAGGAAATACTTAATAGCTGTGCGTTTACTGAAACACAATTGCACATCTCAGAACGCTTATCAAAATCACATGGTATAAACACACAGGATAATAGGGTGGAGCTAAAATAAGCAACAGGCTATAATCACCCCACAAATTGTATGGTTCCATCTGTATGTTTTCCCACCATTGTAATTTTCTGATTAACTTACTCCCATTGACTGGATCTTCACCAAACTTGGCACAGGTCAACGCTAGACCAATAGTTATCAAAAGAACTTTCATCCAATGAATTGCCTAGCAGAAATGATTGGATTTATTTGCTGGGTGTTGCCTATTATGACCAAATAAAGCAGAAAAGTTCACAGTTTTATAAGTAAGAGTATCGCAGATGCATTACAGGAAAATGTATTTCTCTGTAACGTTAGCAGTTATTATAGAAAAGTCTTCCTCTCTAAAAAGCTGTTTAAAATATTTGTTGGCTAATTTCACACGAGTAAACACCATGAAACGCAAGAACACAAACTACCACACCTTATGAATACAACAAGTTTTTTGTAAAAATATTTTTATTGGACTTCTAACAGGTTAAGATATTATTATTATTATTATTAATATTATGTCCTGAAAGCATCTGGGCATCCCAATTCCCCTCCCAAACTTGGTAGGATGGCCATTACTCAACTGTGAATGACAAATGACAATATTATGCAATATCAGCTAAATATCAATATTCTCCACTAGAGGGAGCCATAGGATACACCGACACAACATTGTCTACAGCATCTAGTATGGATAGTCAAATTTGGTCATGCTTTTGCTTCTGCTTGGCCCGGTGACAGTGGACATGTGAGGTGGGTGTGCTAACAAAGACGAGCCCGTCCCAGCTGGCCTCCATTACACTTTCTTCACATGTGCTCGGACTAATAATTCGCAACTTGTAATATTTGTTTTGTTTTCTCACCCCCAAACCCCACACCCCCAAAAAAGTGTCTGAGAACATGACATCCACACAGCAAAAACTTGCCGGGATGCTTTCAAATTCTACCCACTATATTCAGAGAGGTGCGGTGAAATTTGTCCAACTCTAGGTGGTGCTACAACAAGAACATTAATGTTTTCTACTATGAAGTACTGCAGGGGTGACGATTATTTGGAGGCCAAAACTTTTTGTAGAGGGGTTGTTGGCCTGTACATTTACATAATCTTATTTAAAATGATATAAATCAAGAATTAATGTAATTCATCCTCTCAACAACTGTGTTTTTCTTTCTTTTTTTTTTGAAAGAATCAGGGCTTCCATGGTCTTGGAAAACCTTTATAGGCTATATATGGCTATACCAACTTTAAAAGTTGATTTCTAGTGATTTTTAGGTCTGGAAATGTTATGCAAATTAATGGTAAAACTCTATGGTCAGTCTATAATGAACACATGTTTTAGCCAAGCTCCTAAATATTTTATTAAAACATAATAAAATATTTTATTAATATATATATATATAAAAATAATTTTTCTTAAGCCTTATCCAGCAAGTCACACACACAAAAAAAATGAAATTTCATGGGGCCTTTGAATATTGTTGTGGACGGTGAGGTCCAGAACCACTGGTCCAGTATGGACTCTCCACTAATCAGCCACGACATTAAAACCTCCTGCCTAATATTGTGTAGGAACTCCTTTTGCTGCTAAAACAGCTGTGATGAGCTGAGGCTAGGAGTTACGCGACTACTGATTCACTCCAGTTACTTCACTGTAAAACATGATTTTTTGGTGAAGTAAATACTACTGAAAAAAAACAATGTAATTTACATGAAAAAGTTAGTTCAGGCAAGAATTAAAAAAACGAAGTAAATTCCATATCAGTACTTAATTCAAGCGAGTAAAAATGAAAGCGTAAATATCAACTCAATAAAATTAAGTAAAAATTACTCAACTTTTCTGATACTGGGGTTCCCATCATGCACTGGACCTTGAATAATTAATGAGGTAAATTTTTCACTGGTTTCCAGCTGTATTTACACTGTTTTATCATTGCTTTTGTTGTCAGGATTAGTAACTTGCCATTTTGTGACATTTCGAGTAAATTTTCTGCTCAAAATGACACATTCAAACACAAAAACGATCCATCAAATGTTACCGTCATTGTGTATTGTCTACCAAGTATTGAGGTCTTTGCATTCACATGATGCTGTAGTATAAATTACTTAGACAATCTAAGTAAAGCACATTCTATAAATGACTGGTATAATTCAATATTATTGTTTGAGTGAAATGTAATGCGAAGGAAATTCAACTAAATCGATATTAATCAACCTTTTACTAGCCAAGTTAAAATTACTTATTTTCTGTGTTACTTTCACTTAACTAGGTTAAGTAAAGTTTACTTAATTCCATATTCCAAGTAAATTTAACTTAAAGATTTCTAATTAAAGCTACTGATGAATATGTTTAGGTTTTTACTTGGCAAATCTTTGTAAATTTACTAGCATTTTCTGAGTGAAAAAAGTTGCCTAGCTTTTTTCAAGTAAATCCTACTCCAAATTTTTTTCAGTGTTGTCAAAACAATACCAGAGTTACTTGAGTACTCGAGATTGTTACCCTTAAAAAAAGACATAATAATAGTTTGTGTCAACAAGCATTTATTAATTCACAGCTCAATGTTTACAGCAATTATGTCTCTTACATGTTAAAAAAAAATCACTCTGAGAAAGGACAAACAGGACAAAGCAATATTAATATGATCTATACCTTTACGCTGATATATAATAAATAACAACAAAAAAGGAGCTACTCCAAATACCTATAATATTACTGCACAATAATATAAATATTCCTTCATGATAATATATTGATTTAATCAATCTTAAACCCACTGCGAATCAAAGACAGCTCAAGATTTGGCAACTGGTGTGTAGAAATACTAAATTTTACCTGTTGCCATCTTACATTTTTTGTGAAAATGTCTGACTCTAAAGTGGATGGCTAATGTAATCCCCAAAGGAGACAGAAATAAAATACAAAAACAAAAGTACTGCAAAGCAAATTATTAATCACAAAATGAATGCAACCTGGCAACTTACAGTAGAATGTCAAATGGAAGTGACAGTGACTGGTTGCTATGATGCAGCTTGGGTGTAAGTGACTTGGTTGTCATGGAGACGACACTACTTGTCAGACTGATGTGCATAATAGTGTGGGCATTATTTTTAGTTTTGTTGAGAGTGATGGGGGTTTACTGATGAAACATTACAGATGTGTTTGCAATAGGCAAATGGGAGAAATATTTTACGTTTAAGTCTCTTTTGATAAAGTGTCTGCTAAATGAATGTCTTACAAAAAACAGTCAATAAAAGTAACATTGGAAATAATGACCTGTAACCATGGTAATCACATCAGATCATTCAGTATTCACATCAGATATGGGTTGAGTCAGTGGTTACAATTGAGTGGTTTACAAAACTATAGAAGATTGATAAATTGAGGGTGCAGTTTACACATGTGGGAGCACAGATTACTAAATTGATGGTACTTGATTCAGACTCTGAAATTTCAGGATCAGATATATGGTTGGATTCTAGCTTTTGCCATCTGGGGTTTTGAAAAAAAAAAAGTTTGAACATTTTGGTAATTGAGGAGGCATTGAGAATTTCTCATGTAAAGATATCTTCTCTGTTTTCTCTAAATTATGTTATTGTCAGGAGTATGCTTTTTTCATTATGTTTTAGTTTGGTTTTGTTCCTGTTTTCCTGTTACCAGTCATTGTTAGTTTCTTTGGTTACTGATTATGTCATTGTTTGTTGTTTCCATAGTTTCTGATTATGTTGCACACCTGTGTACTGTTCTGCAGATTAGCCTCCTTGTGTATTTAAGCCCTTAGTTTCTCTGTTCAGTGTCTCGTCTATGATTATTGCTGTTTTAAAATTTATTTCTGAGTTTCTTAAATGTGTAATCCATTGGATTTATGATTAAAGACTGTTTTGTTTCTCTTACTCTCCATCATCAGGCTTTGACTACAACCAATGCTGACAAAATACCAAACCTAAAGAAACGATTTTTGCAGCGTTTATAACCATGGATTTACCTGCAGCACACCTGTTCTTGTTGGAGCAAGGAGACCACGTTTTTTTAAAATATGTATATCTGGCGTGCCTCACCCACTATCCGGACCGCTCGCTCTGCATATTTTTTCATTCATGAGCTGAGGCTAGGAGTTATGTGACTACCGATTCACTCCAGTTACTTGTCAAAACAATACCAGAGTTACTTGAGTACTCAAGATTGTTACCACCAGTTGGCACCACCTTGGCTCCTCGCCCCCTCGGCTTCACCTGGGGCCGTTGTCCTCACAGCTCCACCGGGCTCCCTCATCCCTCTGGCTCCACCTTGGTCAGTTGTTACTCTGCCTGCACCAAAGACTTCCTGGCCTTCGGCTGAATCTCCTCCCTCCACTCCATCAGTTCTGTCAGGCTCTGTCACGCTTTCCCTCCGATAATGGTTTTATCATAGAGGACGGCAACTGACGCCACATCTGTAATGCTTCACAGTGTCGCAACAGACAGACTAGCATGCTTCATTTTTTTCCAGTCCTCCACGACGGGTTCCGTCATATCTGTGGCGATGACCACTAGGAGCGCAGAAGCTCTTCTGTACACAGTTTTCAAACATGGCGAAACTAAAGAGAGACGATAGTATTGGCGCAATGGAGGAAAGATTTGTGGTGCTATGGCAGTACTCCTGCCTTTATGATGTTTCCTCGAGGGACGATCACGACAGTGTGAAAAAAGATAAATGTTAGCGGAGGTGCTTCAACAACCTGGTGAGTAGGCTACATATTTTTACTACTAGCTCAAGTTCTCTTTAGAGGATTCCATACTGTCCTGAGGAACATCTCCACTGTCAGGTTTTCTTTCTTTTTGGGGCTTTTCTGACAACAAGAGATCCTGTGCAAAACACACCGCTTTGATAGCCATTGTTTGTTTACGCTCACAACACCTTTCAGTCAATAGTTCAGCCTTCTCAATGACATCACACACAAATAAAGCAACAGGTTATTTGCGTCTCTGAGCATCACATGATGGTGTTTCCTTACTGAATTAACAAATTGTTTGAATTAATGATTCAGTGACTCTGTAACGAGTAGAAATAAGGTGTGGCCCCTGTTGAACTGTCTGCACTTTATATACGCCTCGAGCACCCAATATATGCAGGTTATTTCTGTTTTCTGTTGCTCAGTTATTTTGTTTATTAAGTAACGCTGTGGATGGTAGAACGTTTGTGATTGAGAAGTCGACAAGTCCAGTTTTGAATGAGCCACAGAACCCTAAGGAGGATGCTAAAGCCACAACATATGGAGATAGGAAGGAGCAAAAGCAAAATTCTGTTCAGTAGAAGGTAAACTTCAAAGGGGGGAGGAAGTTTCACTGAGGCAATCCTTCCTCCAGAAGATAAATGCGCTCACCCTTGTCTTATGTCCCTGCCTGAGTTGCTTGTCCTTGGACATGTGGAGGACTGTACTTCTCCTTCATTTTGGGATACACCATTTATTGTTACAGTCAATTTCTGTCATAAGGCCATTGACATAGCGCTGGAAGTGTCTCACTTTTGGCAGTTTGTACAAATATGATTTCTGATGTCTTGCAACATTCTCAGAAGGTTCAGCCTTGGACTTTCCCCCAATTCAGCTTGCCAACAGCGCTGCTTGCACTCCAACTAGTGTTGTCTGGCTGAACATTGGCCTCCAAGGCAAAATTTCGATCATCGGTATGTCATTATCCCTGATCTGTCCTCTTCACTCATCTTAGGGATGGATTTATGCTACGAGCATCGGTTAGCATCTAGGCTATATCAGGTGACCCTGGGTGAATCTACATCCCAAGAGGTTTTGAGGCACCTGAGCTTGGGAGCTTGATGTTCTTGGATGTCTGCCAGTCTGCTTTGGATAAGAAAGATGAGACGGCTTGTCTGAAAATGGAACAAAAAGCAAAATTGCCTTAAAGACTTTTAGAGCTTGTTTGACGGACAACCTGTGAAACCAGTTCACCTCCCACCATACCGGACCTAACCAGCTAAGAAACAAATCATCGATGATCAGATTCAGATGATGCTGGAAGAAAACCTCATCGAACCTTCTTCCAGTCCATGGGCTGCACCTGTAGTAATTGTCAAGAACCCATGTGGAGACCACAGGTTTTGCGTAGACTACAGAGGCCTTAATCACTTGACTCTTAAGGATTCGTACCCACTGCCCAGAGTCGACAATTCATTGGATTTCCTGGCTCATGGAAAATTTCTTTCAACTCTTGATTTGGCTCAAGGGTACTGGCAGGTGTCAGTGGAGAAACAATCAAGACCAAAGACAGCTTTCACATCACACTGTGGCCTTTTTTCAATTCAAAGTCTTTCCTTTTGGGCTAAGTAGTGCCGCAGCTACGTTTCAAAGAGTAATAAACAACATCCTTGCTGGCTTGATCTATAAGTGCTGTGCAGTGTACTTGGATGATATCTTCGTCGCATCCCCAACCTTTGAGCAACACTTGGAAGACCTCCGGGAAGTCCTGTCTAGACTTAAGTCAGCTGGTCTTACTCTCAAGCTAAATAAGTGTCAGTTCTGCTTGAGCGAACTCATCTTCTTAGGATACAGGGTCACTCAGGATGATATTTCTCCTGACCCGAAAAAGGTGGAAGCAGTCACAGATTTCAGAACGTCGACGAACGTGAAAAAAGTGAGAGGATTTCTCGGCCTCACAAGCTATAACAGACGATTCATTCCAAATGATGCATAAAAAGCAGAGCCACTTTTTAAAGAAAGGAAACCCTGTTCAACTGGGACGACATTTGTCAGGCTTCAATGGATTACTTGAAAAACTGCCATACGTCTGAACCCATTCTGTGCCTCCCAGATTTCACACGGCCATTCTTCATCCACACTGACGCTTGTGACTTGGACCTTGGTGCGGCCTTGATGCAGAAGGATGACATGGGATGAGGTGTCGTTGTAGCTTTCGCGAGCAGAACATTGCACAAAGCGGAAAGACCGTACTCAACACCTGAGAAAGAGTGTTTGGGAGTGATTTTTTGCGCATCCAGTTCGTGCGAAAGAGGTGAATTGAGTGTCTGGTGCGATGTGCGCAAGTGAATTTGAAGCGAATTCTGTCATTTCACATTATTACACATAACTTAATTTCTGAACTTATTTTTGTTTGTTTCTTTGTATGTATGGCTTACTTGGGTTGTTACCAACATCTGGTGAAAATTTCATGTCAATAGCACCTTTGGAAATATATTTACTGAGAAAAATGATGACGTGTTCAATACTTATTTCCCCCGCTGTATATTTATGTAGGTTAGAAAAAAAACTTCATAACGGTAAAATGGCTATAAAAGTTAAAAATAAATGTTAACTTTTTGGAAAAAGATAATTTCTGTCACTGCTGCGAACTGACCACTGCACAGAATATGAAGAATAACACTTTGGGAGTCATCTGTTCACGGCAGTCCTAAACCTGCCAAGGAACCAACACAATAAACACACTCAGCAAAACATTGTCTACTTATCATTATCGAGAAAATCCCAGAAAATATCGAGATACAATTTTTTGTTAATATCGCACACCCCTAATGGACTCCAACACCTGCGAGGACTTCAAAATCTGAATCAACATGCACCAATGCAAAAAAATTCTATATATCCTAATAATTTTTTACCAACATGTTTTCATTACTTTTATGAGCTCATTGTTTTTGCCTTAAATTAATACATTGTTTAAATTAATACATTGTTAGCTCACTGCTTGATTTGTATATGTACATTTCTGAAATACATAACTTGTACACAGTCACCTCTAATAACAGATCACTCTAAATTGTAATGTAGACTTTTCTGTAAAGCTGCTTTGAAATGATATGTACTGTGAAAAGCGCTATACAAACAAATCTGAATTTTATTTGTGAACCACTGGCCTAGTAACCTGACCCTGCGTTCAAGTCATCTCGTAAAGATCATATACGCATGAAGAGGGACGTTAGCTAGAGGAGAGATGTCCTAGATGATGACAACGACAAACGCTAAGAGCACCTTCGAATCTGCATGCAGGGGAATTTCTACTAATGAGTAATAAGGAATCACAGGCCCTACTAATAACATCTCGAATTAGTTAAACGATATGCTGCAAAGGTTGCATTTGAGCGAAGGGATTTCAACTGATTACAAATATAAAGAAGTGAACTTTCCCCATCATTTTATCCGAGAGCCTTTCAAATAGCTATTTTGGACATCTATTCATACAGTAAAAGCAGACTGCTGTGAAGTAACAGTGTGATGCACACCCAAGGTGTGTGGGTGTGTTTTACTGTCTGCATGGCTTCATGTGTGTGAGCATGTGAGGAGAGGAGGAGGATGCGGCTGCCATGGTAACGAGGGCTGTGTGTATGGAGAAGAGCAGCCAGTCGCAGGCAGCCACAGAAAGATCTATCTTTTTTTTTTTTTTCTCATTCCACTTCCACTTTTTTTCCGATATAGAAAACGATCTCCAGACCAGGCGTTTGATCGCGCTTCTGTTCCTCCTGCCTGACGACACTCTCATCAGACGCAGGAAACACACACACTTCAAGGATGGCAACCATCACCTGCACACGCTTTACTGAGGAATACCAGCTGTTTGAGGAACTGGGAAAGTAAGTTGGAATTGCTTCATTTCTTTAAACCAACGTGACATGTTTGAGCTGGCCCAAGATGCTATTTTCAATCAATAAAAAAATGCAATGATTTTTTTTTTTTCTTTTACAAATCAGCTAATGTTAAGAGTTTTAATTGTTAAACATCTTGTCCCTTAAAGAATAAGGTCAACATATCTGGAAAATGTCCTCGATAGATTCTAAAAGGACGGCAAATCCACTTTCCAGTTTAAATTGAAACCGGTTACAAGGCGAATTTTGGTTTGAATGTTTTAGAATATTATGAAATCAGTGCAGTCAGAATGTGTGGAAATGATCCATGGGTATGTACTAACTTGAGAACGCACACAACGCAACTTACATTACATAACATAACAGGCAGACATTGGCTGAAGCAGATCCACTGAGGAAATTACTTAAAAGTTCAGACGCAAGATCTGATGAGCGATTCTAGCATTATGCATTAACAGTACAGTGAAACGATCTTATGCTTACAGAGAGCGCATGCTGAAGAAGAAAAATCCCTGTCTAGTGTCTTTTATTTATTTATTTAATTGTAGTCAGAGCCTAATTAAGTTGCAGTCAGCAACCTAACTGGGTTTTTGCAAAATTCAGTGACTGCTCAATGCAAAAGAAGAAACATAATATACTGACTGCACACAACTCATTAACAACATCGAGATATAACGTTCATCTTTAAAGATGGCAGAAGAGAAATCAGAAAATGCCATATATGTGCTCTCAAATGAAGAAAATAAGTATACAGTGCAGGAAAAAATGCTGTAGTACAGAGTGGGTGGATGGAAAAAGGGAAGCAAGCAGATATATATGTACACACACACACACACACACACACACACACACACACACACACACACACACACACACAGTATATTGCCAAGTAAGACATGTTCCTAGGTCAACATATTTTGTTGATCATGGAACGACATTCCTGTCCAAAAATGTAGTCCTACCCCTACCCCTACCCCTACCCCTACCCCTAAATCTAACCCTACCCATAAATTATTCCTAAAATCAGAAGGAAATGATAGATTAATAACACTGGTGTAGAAGCACATAACCCTGGTTCTAAGACTAAACTTGACATAAACTATAAATGTGTCCCTAAAATCTGACTGGTTGATTGGAATGTTGTTCAGGAATAAAAATGTTTTTTTTTTTTTTATTATCCAGGAACACGTTGTACTTGGTAAAATCAGGTTCGCCTCATATATATCTATATATCTATATCTATCCACCTATATCTATATAACACAATACAATGAAATGAAATTGGTGAGTAACTGGACTGTTACACTCTATAAAATGTAGATATTCGTATATCAATGCATGTATTGCCAGTAACAATGCTCTGAAATGTTGAGGCAGAAGTACAAAAAAAAAATCTGCTTGCTTCCCTCTTTCCATCCACCCACTCTGTACTACAGCATTTTTTCCTGAGCGAATGCACTGTATACTTGTTTTCTTGATTTGAGAGCATATAACACCTCTACAGAGATGGGTCTTCAACTCCATCTGGCCTTGTGCCCACTGCTCTACTCCCACATACACCCTCATACTGAACACACACACACACACACATCTTTTTCTGTGGGCAGTCAAACCGCTTACATAATTGCCTTTGTGGGTGGCAATTCAATTCAGACATTGAAATATTGCATAATTCAATATATTACTGCTTGCCTAGCAGGTAAACCTGCCTTTCTTTCTTGAAGTTTACATTCACAGAAACATGCAGACATTGCTTCCATGTTCTCTGATTTTTAGGGGAGCCTTTTCTGTGGTGCGAAGATGTGTGAAAGTTCTCTCAGGGCAAGAGTACGCTGCTAAGATCATCAACACAAAGAAGCTGTCGACTCGGGGTAGGTGCACAGATTAGTTCAAATGCATTAATACCTGCTCAAGGATCAGGTCTGTAAGCAATCAACAGAACATCAACAGTGGACTCGATTTACAATTGATTTATTGCCAGTCTATAGATGATCTGTAGTCAGTCTAAAGACCCCATTTACAAAACTGGTGATTTTTTTTTTTTGATTGACTCATTCTGTGTTATCTGGAACAGGAATTACTTAAAGCGATAGTTCACCCAAAAATTTTAATTCTGTCATTAATTACTCAGGCTCATGTCTTCCAAACCTGCAAGGCTTTCTTTCATCTTCAGAACACAAATGAAGATATTTTTAATGAAATCTGATAGATTTCTGTCCCTCCATTGACAGCTACAAAACTACCACTTTTTGACGCTTCAAAAAGTTCATAAAGAGATTATGAATTGAGTGGTTTAGTCCAAATTTTCTGAAGAGACACATATTTAATTTAGGCTTTTATTCACATAAACATTTATCAACTCACACAACAGTTAGGGTAAACGGAAGCTTAAGCATGTTCGCTTGAAATGTGAGAACTAATGAGGTTCATTCTCGTGTTACGCAGCACGTTTGAGCTTCAGCAAGAACCAATGAGGTTCATTCTCGTGTTATGCAGCACGTTTGAGCTTCAGCAAGAACCAATGAGGTTCATTCTCATGTTACGCAGCACGTTTGAGCTTCAGCAAGAACCAATGAGGTTCATTCTCATGTTACGCAGCACGTTTGAGCTTCAGCAAGAACCAATAAGATTCATTCTCGTGTTACGCATCACGTTTGAGCTTCTGCAAGAACCAATGAGGTTCATTCTCGTGTTACGCATCACGTTTGAGCTTCTGCAAGAACCAATGAGGTTCATTCTCGTGTTACGCATCACGTTTGAGCTTCTGCAAGAACCAATGAGGTTCATTCTCGTGTTACGCAGCACGTTTGAGCTTCAGCAAGAACCAATGAGGTTCATTCTCGTGTTACGCATCACGTTTGAGCTTCTGCAAGAACCAATGAGGTTCATTCTCATGTTACGCAGCACGTTTGAGCTTCAGCAAGAACCAATGAGGTTCATTCTCGTGTTACGCATCACGTTTGAGCTTCAGCAAGAACCAATGAGGTTCATTCTCATGTTACGCAGCACGTTTGAGCTTCAGCAAGAACCAATGAGGTTCATTCTCGTGTTACGCATCACGTTTGAGCTTCAGCAAGAACCAATGAGGTTCATTCTCATGTTACGCAGCACGTTTGAGCTTCAGCAAGAACCAATGAGGTTCATTCTCGTGTTACGCATCACGTTTGAGCTTCTGCAAGAACCAATGAGGTTCATTCTCATGTTACGCAGCACGTTTGAGCTTCAGCAAGAACCAATAAGATTCATTCTCGTGTTACGCAGCACGTTTGAGCTTCAGCAAGAACCAATGAGGTTCATTCTCGTGTTACGCATCACGTTTGAGCTTCTGCAAGAACCAATGAGGTTCATTCTCATGTTACGCAGCACGTTTGAGCTTCAGCAAGAACCAATGAGGTTCATTCTCGTGTTACGCATCACGTTTGAGCTTCAGCAAGAACCAATGAGGTTCATTCTCGTGTTACGCAGCACGTTTGAGCTTCTGCAAGAACCAATGAGGTTCATTCTCGTGTTACGCAGCACGTTTGAGCTTCTGCAAGAACCAATGAGGTTCATTCTCGTGTTACGCATCACGTTTGAGCTTCAGCAAGAACCAATGAGGTTCATTCTCGTGTTACGCAGCACGTTTTAACTTCTGCAAGAACCAATGAGGTTTATTCTCGTGTTACGCATCACGTTTGAGCTTCAGCAAGAACCAATGAGGTTCATTCTCGTGTTACGCGGCACGTTTGAGCTTCGGCAAGAACCAATGAGGTTTATTCTCGTGTTACGCATCACGTTTGAGCTTCAGCAAGAACCAATGAGGTTCAATTATCGTGTTACGCCAGCACCGTTTGAGCTTCGGCAAGAACCAATGAGGTTCATTCTCGTGTTACGCAGCAGTTTGAGCTTCGGCAAGAACCAATGAGGTTCATTCTCGTGTTACGCGGCACGTTTGAGCTTCGGCGAAGAACCAATGAGGTTCATTCTCGTGTTACGCGGCACGTTTGAGCTTCAGCAAGAACCAATGAGGTTCATATCCTGTGATTCCGCAGGCACGTTTGAGCTTCAGCAAGAACCAATGAGGTTCATTCTCGGCGTTTGAGCTTCAGCAAGAACCAATGAGGTTCATTCTCGTGTTACGCGGCACGTTTGAGCTTCAGCAAGAACCAATGAGGTTCATTCTCGTGTTACGCGGCACGTTTGAGCTTCAGCAAGAACCAATGAGGTTCATTCTCATGTTACGCAGCACGTTTGAGCTTCAGCAAGAACCAATGAGGTTCATTCTCGTGTTACGCATCACGTTTGAGCTTCAGCAAGAACCAATGAGGTTCATTCTCGTGTTACGCAGCACGTTTGAGCTTCAGCAAGAACCAATGAGGTTCATTCTCGTGTTATGCAGCACGTTTGAGCTTCAGCAAGAACCAATGAGGTTCATTCTCGTGTTACGCGGCACGTTTGAGCTTCAGCAAGAACCAATGAGGTTCATTCTCGTGTTATGCAGCACGTTTGAGCTTCGGCAAGAACCAATAAGATTCATTCTCGTGTTACGCAGCACGTTTGAGCTTCGGCAAGAACCAATGAGGTTCATTCTCGTGTTATGCAGCACGTTTGAGCTTCAGCAAGAACCAATGAGGTTCATTCTCGTGTTATGCAGCACGTTTGAGCTTCAGCAAGAACCAATGAGGTTCATTCTCGTGTTATGCAGCACGTTTGAGCTTCGGCAAGAACCAATAAGATTCATTCTCGTGTTATGCAGCACGTTTGAGCTTCAGCAAGAACCAATGAGGTTCATTCTCGTGTTATGCAGCACGTTTGAGCTTCAGCAAGAACCAATGAGGTTCATTCTCGTGTTATGCAGCACGTTTGAGCTTCAGCAAGAACCAATGAGGTTCATTCTCGTGTTATGCAGCACGTTTGAGCTTCGGCAAGAACCAATGAGGTTCATTCTCGTGTTATGCAGCACGTTTGAGCTTCAGCAAGAACCAATAAGATTCATTCTCGTGTTACGCAGCACGTTTGAGCTTCAGCAAGAACCAATGAGGTCCAGTCTCGTGTTATGCAGCACGTTTGAGCTTCAGCAAGAACCAATGAGGTTCATTCTCGTGTTATGCAGCACGTTTGAGCTTCAGCAAGAACCAATGAGGTTCATTCTCGTGTTACGCAGCACGTTTGAGCTTCAGCAAGAACCAATGAGGTTCATTCTCGTGTTACACAGCACGTTTGAGCTTCTGCAAGAACCAATGAGGTTCATTCTCGTGTTACACAGCACGTTTGAGCTTCAGCAAGAACCAATAAGATTAATTCTCGTGTTACGCATCACGTTTGAGCTTCGGCAAGAACCAATGAGGTTCATTCTCGTGTTACGCATCACGTTTGAGCTTCGGCAAGAACCAATGAGGTTCATTCTCGTGTTACGCAGCACGTTTGAGCTTCAGCAAGAACCAATAAGATTCATTCTCGTGTTACGCAGCACGTTTGAGCTTCAGCAAGAACCAATGAGGTTCATTCTCGTGTTACGCATCACGTTTGAGCTTCGGCAAGAACCAATAAGATTCATTCTCGTGTTACGCAGCACGTTTGAGCTTCGGCAAGAACCAATGGGTTCATTCTCGTGTTATGCCGCACAGTTTGAAGCTTCAGCAAGAACCAATGAGGTTCATTCTCGTGTTATGCACGCACGTTTGAGCTTCCGGCAAGAACCTAATAAGATTCATTCTCGCTGTTTATGCCGCAACGTTTGAGCTTCCAGCACGCAACCAATGAGGTTCTCATTCTCGTGTTAAGCAGCACGTTTGAGCTTCAGCAGAAACCAATGAGGTTCATTCTCGTGTTATGCAGCACGTTTGAGCTTCAGCAAGAACCAATGAGGTTCATTCTCGTGTTATGCAGCCGTTTGAGCTTCGGCCAAGAACCAATGAGGTTCATTCCTCGTGTTATGCAGCACGTTTGAGCATCAGCAAGAACCAATAAGATTCATTCTCGTGGTTACGCAGCACGTTTGAGCTTCAGCAAGAACCAATGAGGTCCCAGTATCGTGTTATGCAGCACGTTTGAGCTTCAGCAAGAACCAATGAGGTTCCTTACTCGTGTTATGTTCGGCAAGAACCAATAAGATTCATTCTCGTGTTATGCAGCACGTTTGAGCTTCAGCAAGAACCAATGAGGTTCATTCTCGTGTTATGCAGCACGTTTGAGCTTCAGCAAGAACCAATGAGGTTCATTCTCGTGTTATGCAGCACGTTTGAGCTTCGGCAAGAACCAATAAGATTCATTCTCGTGTTACGCAGCACGTTTGAGCTTCGGCAAGAACCAATGAGGTTCATTCTCGTGTTATGCAGCACGTTTGAGCTTCAGCAAGAACCAATGAGGTTCATTCTCGTGTTACGCAGCACGTTTGAGCTTCAGCAAGAACCAATGAGGTTCATTCTCGTGTTACGCGGCACGTTTGAGCTTCAGCAAGAACCAATGAGGTTCATTCTCGTGTTATGCAGCACGTTTGAGCTTCGGCAAGAACCAATAAGATTCATTCTCGTGTTACGCAGCACGTTTGAGCTTCAGCAAGAACCAATGAGGTTCATTCTCGTGTTATGCAGCACGTTTGCGCTTCAGCAAGAACCAATAAGATTCATTCTCGTGTTATGCAGCACGTTTGAGCTTCAGCAAGAACCAATGAGGTTCATTCTCGTGTTATGCAGCACGTTTGAGCTTCAGCGAAGAACCCAATGAGGTTCATTCTCGTGTTCTGCAGCACGTTGAGCTTCAGCAAGAACCAATAAGATTCATTCTGTGTTATGCAGCAGTTTGCGCTTCAGAAAGAACAATAAGATTCATTCTCGTGTTATGCCGCACGTTTGAGCTTCAGCAAGAACCACTGAGGTTCATTCTCGTGTTATGCAGCACGTTTGCGCTTCAGCAAGAACCACTAAGATTCATTCTCGTGTTATGCAGCACGTTTGAGCTCTCAGCAACGAACCAATGAGGTTCATTCTCGTGTTATGCAGTCACGTTTGCGCTTCAGCAAGAACCCAATAAGATTCATTTCTCGTGTTATGCAGCACGTCTTGCGCTTCAGCAAGAACCAATAAGATTCATTCTCGTGTTATGCAGCACGTTTGAGCTTCGGCAAGAACCAATGAGGTTCCATCTCGTGTTACGCGGCACGTTTGAGCTTCAGCAAGAACCAATAAGATTCATTCTCGTGTTACGCAGCACGTTTGAGCTTCGGCAAGAACCAATGAGGTTCATTCTCGTGTTATGCAGCACGTTTGCGCTTCAGCAAGAACCAATAAGATTCATTCTCGTGTTACGCAGCACGTTTGAGCTTCAGCAAGAACCAATAAGATTCATTCTCGTGTTACGCGGCACGTTTAAGCTTCAGCAAGAACCAATGAGGTTCATTCTCGTGTTATGCAGCACGTTTGAGCTTCAGCAAGAACCAATAAGATTCATTCTCGTGTTACGCATCACGTTTGAGCTTCGGCAAGAACCAATGAGGTTCCTTTCTCGTGTTACGCATCACGTTTGAGCTTCGGCAAGAACCAATGAGGTTCATTCTCGTGTTACGCAGCACGTTTGAGCTTCCAGCAAGAACCTCATTCTCGTGTTACGCAGCACGTTTGAGCTTCAGCAAGAACCAATGAGGTTCATTCTCGTGTTACACAGCACGTTTGAGCTTCTGCAAGAACCAATGAGGTTCATTCTCGTGTTACACAGCACGTTTGAGCTTCAGCAAGAACCAATAAGATTAATTCTCGTGTTACGCATCACGTTTGAGCTTCGGCAAGAACCAATGAGGTTCATTCTCGTGTTACGCAGCACGTTTGAGCTTCAGCAAGAACCAATAAGATTCATTCTCGTGTTACGCAGCACATTTGAGCTTCAGCAAGAACCAATGAGGTTCATTCTCGTGTTACGCATCACGTTTGAGCTTCGGCAAGAACCAATGAGGTTCATTCTCGTGTTACGCAGCACGTTTGAGCTTCAGCAAGAACCAATAAGATTCATTCTCGTGTTACGCATCACGTTTGAGCTTCGGCAAGAACCAATGAGGTTCATTCTCGTGTTACGCATCACGTTTGAGCTTCGGCAAGAACCAATGAGTTCATCTCCTCCCGTGTTACGCAGCACCGGTTGAGCTTCAGCAAGAACAATAAGATTCATTCTCGTGTTACCGCAGCCGTTTGAGCTTCCAGCAAGAACCAATGAGGTTCATTCTCCGTGTTACGCATCACGTTTGAGCTTCTGCAAGAACCAATAAGATTCATTCCTCCGTGTTACGCCAGCACGTTTGAGCTTCGGCAAGAACCATGAGGTTCATTCTCGTGTTATGCAGCAACGTTTGAGCTTCAGCAAGAACCAATGAGGTTCATTCTCGTGTTATGCAGCACGTTTGAGCTTCGGCAAGAACCAATAAGAATTCATTCCTCCGTGTTATGCAGCACGTTTGAGCTTCAGCAAGAACCAATGAGGTTCATTCCTCGTGTTATGCAGCACGTTTGAGCTTCAGCAAGAACCAATGAGGTTCATTCTCGTGTTATGCAGCACGTTTGAGCTTCCAGCAAGAACCAATGAGTTCAATCCTCGTGTTATGCATCGGCAAGAACCAATGAGGTTCATTCTCGTGTTATGCAGCACGTTTGAGCTTCAGCAAGAACCAATAAGATTCATTCCTCGTGTTACGCAGCACGTTTGAGCATCAGCAAGAACCATGAGGTCCAGTCTCGTGTTATGCAGCACGTTTGAGCTTCTGCAAGAACCACTGAGGTTCATTCTCGTGTTATGCAGCACGTTTGAGCTTCGGCAAGAACCAATAGATTCATTCTCGTGTTATGCAGCACGTTTGAGCTTCAGCAAGAACCAAATGAGGTTCATTCTCGTGGTATGCAGCACGTTTGAGCTTCCAGCCAAGAACAATGAGGTTCATTCTCGTGTTATGCAGCACGTTTGAGCTTCGGCAAGAACCAATAAGATTTCATTCTCGTGTTACCGCAGCACGTTTGAGCTTCGGCAAGAACCAATGAGGTCCATTCTCGTGTATGCAGCACGTTTGAGCTTCAGCAAGAACCAATGAGGTTCATTCTCGTGTTACGCAGTTTGAGCTTCAGCAAGAACCAATGAGGTTTCATTCTCGTGTTACGCGGCAACGTTTGAGCTTCAGCAAGAACCAATGATGGTTCATTCTCGTGTTATGCAGCCACGTTCTGAGCTTCGGCAAGAACCAATAAGATTCATTCTCGTGTTACGCAGCACCGTTTGAGCTTCAGCAAGAACCATGAGGTTCATTCTCGTGTTATGCCAGCCGTTTGAGCTTCAGCAAGAAACCAATGAGGTTCATTTCTCGTGTACGCGGCACGTTTGAGCTTCAGCAAGAACCATAAGATTCATCTCCGTGTTACGCAGCACGTTTGAGCTTCGGCAAGAACCAATGAGGTTCATTCTCGTGTTATGCAGCACGTTTGCGCTTCCAGCAAGAACCAATAAGATTCATTCTTCCGTGTTACGCAGCAGTTTTGAGCTTCAGCAAGAAACCAATGAGGTTCATTCTCGTGTTACGCGGCACGTTTAAGCTTCAGCAAGAACCAATGAGGTTCATATGCAGCACGTTAGCGCTTCAGCAAGAACCAATAAGATTCATTCCTCGTGTTACGCCATCACGTTTGAGCTTCGGCAAGAACTCAATGAGGTTCATTCTCGTGTTACGCATCACGTTTGAGCTTCGGCAAGAACCAATGAGGTTCCACTTCTCGTGTTACGCAGCCACGTTTGAGCTTCAGCAAGAACCCAATAAGATCATTCTCGTGTTTACGCAGGCACGTTTTGAGCTTCAGCAAGAACCAATGCGGTTCATTCTCGTGTTAACAGCACGATATTGAGGCTTCTGCAAGAACCAATGAGGTTCATTCTCGTGTTTACACAGCACGTTTGAGCTTCAGCAAGAAACCAATAAGATTAATTCTCGTGTACGCATCACGTTTGAGCTTCGGCAAGAACCAATGAGGTTCATTCTGTGTTACGCAGCTCGTTTGAGCTTCCAGCAAGATACCAATAAGATTCCATCTCGTGTTACGCAGCACGTATTGAGCTTCAGCAAGATTCTCGTGTTACGCATCACGTTTGAGCTTCGGCAAGAACCAATGAGCAGTTCATTCTCGTGTTACGCCAGCCGTTTGAGCTTCAGCAAGAACCAATAAGATTCATTCTCGTGTTACGCAGCACGTTTGAGCTTCAGCAAGAACCAATGAGGTTCATTCTCGTGTTACGCAGCACATTTGTGCTTCGGCAAGAACCAATGAGGTTCATTCTCGTGTTACGCAGCACGTTTGAGCTTCTGCAAGAACCAATGAGGTTCATTCTCGTGTTACACAGCACGTTTGAGCTTCTGCAAGAACCAATGAGGTCCAGTCTCTTTATGAACTTTTTAAAGCGTCAAAGTTTCAGTTGCGCAGCTGTCAATGGAGAGATAGAAAGCTCTCAGATTTCATCAAAAAGTTCTTCATTGGTTTTCCGAAGATGGCCGAAAGTCTTATGAGTTTGGAACGACACGAGGGTGAGTAATTAATGACAGAATTTTCATTTTTGGGTGAGCTATCCCTTTAACAATATTTTACAAATGTATTGTAATGTACAATGTAAAGCGACCTTGAGCTATGGAAAGGCGCTATATAAATAAAACTTCTTCTTCTTCTTCTAAAGGAAGGATTTGACATGCAGTCATTATTAAGCATATAAAGGTCAAAAACATGTAATAAACTGTTACTTTCAAAGACCAAACGCTGGTTGCATAAAATGATAAGACTAGGCTTACAAGTAAGTCATCAATTTTTTTTCTTTAAAACTGTTTATAACTTTTTTTATGTCAGTTACATAAAAATGTAGATTGGTCTAATTTGATACAGAAAAAGAAAGACCGATTACCTCTAACTAACTGCTAGTTGGTCATACTAGTTCTCAACATAATGGATGGATATGCAACTGGCCCCAAGTCATAGATCTTTTTTTACCTCATAACAATCATTCACTTTCATTTACATTTATTGGCAGGGAGTTTCCTACATAAGAGAATTGCATGTATTGAGTTGTATGACGTATGAATGCTGTGTTAATGTTAAGTGCAAAGACAAATTCAGTATCAAACCCCAAAGTGCTCAAATGCAGATGTAGTGTCTTTATTAACATGTGACATCTTAGTTCAGATAAGTTGGAACTGTCAGGTATAAGCCCTGAACTTTCACATTTTTCAACAATTTAATCAAGGTGGATGTTTAACTGTTCCGTTCTTATTGTGATAGAGAAATAAGCTTTTAGAACTGAACCGGAGGGTTCGTGTGAAAAAACAGACAACTAGATGTCTAAATTATTAGAGTAGGACTGAAGATCTTGGAGTAGCCTAGGTACTATATATGCATTTGTCATTTTTAAAGAAATTTCTGTACAAATGGTGATTGTTGTATGATTGTCATAGCTGTAAAAGAAAGGCTTTTTTTTCTCCCTGGAAGCTGATATTGTAAAAGCTGAAAGTCAAGTAGAGCAGTAGGAGGCAGTGATATACCCTGAAGGCAGCCGCACACCTCCTACACCATGTTGCCAAGCACACATCATATTATATGCTTCAAATAGTAGCTACTGTACTTGCATTGTTGTTTTAATGGGGTTTTAAACAATAGAGTGTGCATGAGATCCATTATTGCTTCTAACAGCTTCTCCATCAGTCTTCAATAGCCAACCATTTCAAGCACATCATATGTGTTTTTTGTATTACTTTACAATAGCAATACTCTATTGTAGTATTATATTCTGTGAAGGTATATTCTATTTTGGACCTGTTTCTGTGCATGTAAAAACAGAGTACATTTGGTGAGAAAATTATGTGAAAATCTCCTGAAGAGGGAAAGAAAAATCATTCGCATGGCAGTGGTAGCAACAAATACTGGCATCCTTGCACTCCAAAAAAATAATTGCATAATATCTTCCAGAATTAAAACATAATTTGGTATCCGAATATGTATGCATGCAGTTGAACAAAACAAAATTACCTAATTCCACAGAGAAATCCTAAAATGACCTCGAAAATATTAATGATGCCTTCTAGCAAAGATATTCTTATTTACTTTGGAATTTAACTTTCTTTTGGTGAGTTGAAAGAATCATGAATTCAGCCAGTTTGAATAGAGAAAATGTTTCTGTTATTGTTTGTACTGCAATGGGCATGAACAACAGAAAGAAACCCAGAGAATTATCTGAGGTCGTACGCAAGATTAAGATGGACAATCTCAAGGCTACAAGAGCATCTCCAGAGACCTTGCTTTTCCTGTTTCCACGTACTTAATGTTAGCAAGAAGGCACTGTAGCTGACCGCACTGGACGAGGCCACAAGAGGAAACTTGATAGAAGATTGCAGTGAAGAATCAGTGGTGGAGAAAGCACTTTAGCCCGCTGTTTTTTGCACCGGCACACAGCTTGCGCCATCACTCAAGGAAAGAGAGTTACGTGGTAATGGAAATCCAGGAGAACCCCACTGACTGGCATAAGAAAGCCAGACTGAAATTTGCCAGAACACACCTGAATGCACCAAAAATATCTACCCACGTAAGAGGGGACGTTCTCGCAACCTTGCAAAACATTCCCTAAAAGTTCTCTAAAGGTGATGAGAATCCCAAACCTTTACAGAACAATAGGGACGTTCCTACCTCTTGTGGATATGAAAGTGCTGCAGTTCAAGGTTCCTTATATGATTTTATGGGGATGCTCCATTTGGTTATTTTATGGTCACATAAGAACGTTACAAAGAGGACATTTGGGACGTTAACAGAACGTTCCCACGTGGTCCTCTTGTTGGTCATATAATAACATTCCCGATATGTCTCTATTAGGACGTTCCATACACTAGTATGTATCGCGATGTATATCGGCTACAATGCTCCAAGTAAAAAGTGTTAGTCTGGAGCCCTGAGCTTAGATAAACACGGAAGCGACTGAAACCAGCTGCCTATTAGTGGGTACTGAATATACCAAGTACTCGGTACTTCTGTTACTACTGAAATGCTGGTATCGTCACATTTTAAAAAAAAATCAGTACCGACTTGGTACCAAAGTACCTTTACTTTTGACAACCCTAGTCGAGACCTAGAGGGAACGTCCTATAGTAATGGTCCCCTAAACGTTCCCAGACACATCCTGAATGTTCCCTGAAGGTCCGCCAAATAACGTCTCCTAAACGTTTGAAGGACTCCACATCATGACCGCCTCGGAACATTCTGGGAACGCAACCATGCGACGTCCTTGATACCAGCGGGTACATTCTGAGAACTTTCTGGGAACATTACATTTCCAAATAAAATATGGTCCCATAAACATTCCGTAGACATCCTGAATGTTCCTTGAAGGTCCGCCAAATAACGTCCCCCAATCCTTTAAAGTCCCTGTAAAGTCAAAATTAAGTATGTGTTCTGAGTTTGTCACACCACAGAAAAATGTGTTATTAGCCACCCAGCCAAATTTGAATGATAAAAAAAGCCGGCAAGTACATAAAATAAGCTATCAAAATCCTGATAAAATGAGCATTAGTCTCTGCTCTCAAACGCTGGGGCGCCTGGAAACCACGCCCACTACGCGGGACAGCTGCCGTCGCTACACTCAACCTGTCACCCCGGCATACAGACGGAATGGATGCTCCTAGCAGCTTACAAAGCCATACATGTTCGAGCATGGACTACCTACTATAATTATAACATAAGCAACACAAGGCAACTACAACTCATTGGTGGTCGACGAGGAGGATGAAGGCCGGAGACGGGAGGATAGGTCGGTTCGGGCCCCATTTACCCAGTAACAGCGGATTATCAGTGAATCCCCAGTTGTCCTCCGAACGGAAGTTATAAAACTATCCTGTGTAAAATGATCACTTCAGAAGCGGGTTTTGGCGGTGATCCTCAGCTGTCCATCAAGGTGGCTCTTTACAAAATTAATCCACCTCTTCTTGATGTGATTGTTTTTCGGAAATTTAAATAAGGACACCGATCTGTTTTGTACGCGCATCCAGGTAGTACGCATTCTCCCGTGACGATAGGCCATAGCTAGCTGACAGTAACTCGCGATCGGCAAACTGATGTGAATGAATGTGCTATATTGTTAGGGGAGGGGCCAGCGTCAGGGGCTCCAGTGCATCATCGAGTAGGGGCGTGTCCAGGAGCTCAGGGGCTCCAGTGCGTCATCGAGCCCCCGTTTTAGCCCCGCCCAAAAAATCCGGAACACATCAATGGTGAAAAACTGTTTAACGGTCTAACTCCACAATTCAGTACTTCACAGTTCACAGTCTTTGTAATATGTTTTAGCAATACATTTCTAACATTTATAATGTGTTTAGAATTTTTTTTTTGAATTGCCTTTACAGGGACTTTAAACAACTCCACATCATGAACATCTGGGAACGTTACTAGGCGACTTCCTTGACACCAGCGGGGATGTTTTAAGAACATAAAATTTCTAGTGGGTATGGAATAATGTCCTGACACATGAGACCAAATTAGAGCTTTTGAGTAAACCATGCCATCACAGAAAACAAAATAAAGCTTTCAAAGAAAAGAGAAGGTTCCCTACAGTCAAACATGTAGGTGGTTCACCAGTGTTTTGGGGATGCTCTGCTGCCTCTGGCACTGAGTGTCTTTGTGTGCATGGCATCATGAAATCCAGTGAAAAGGGTATTTTGGGGCACAATTTTGGACAGAGTATCAGAAAGCTTGGTCTTTATGTAGGGCAAAATGCACCCGGAAATCACTCAAGACAAAATTCTGGACTGTTCGGCAATGAGTCTAGATCTTAATCACATTGAAAGCTTGTGGAGAGGTCTGGAAACAGAAGTTAAGGAAAGACGCCAATCTAATATGGGGGAACTGGAGCACTTTGCACAAGAGGAGTGGGCCAAAATTACAGTACAGCGGTGCAGAGAGCTTGATAATCATTTTAGAAAGTACTTAATTGCAGTTATTTTGTCCAAAGGCTGTTCTACCAAATATTAAAGGGGTCTTATTATGCTTTTTCACTTTTTCAACATTAGTTGGTGTGTAATGTTGCTGTTTGAGCATAAAAAGATCTGCAAGGTGTCCAAGTTCAAAGTCCACTCCAAAGGGAGATATTTTATTTAACAGAATCCACTTTCCAAGAACTACAACGGCTCGTTTGGACTACAACGCATTTTTTTCGAGCTTTGTGAAGTCATAATGTTACTCATTTAAATAATCCCCGCCCACTGACTACGCAAAAAAAGGCCTGGTTGAGCTGCTATGGAGAAGACAGTGTCGTCATTGTCAAAGAGACGCTGTTTTTTCCACTCTGTTTCTAAAACTAATTTATTTCGACCTTCCTAAGTCTAACAAACTTATTAGTGTTGATATAGTGTTTACTGGAGCTTCTGTAAGCTCTCGCTTTTGTAAGACTGTTCACCGCACCTTAGGAAAATTAACCATGGTTTTGTGATCGATTACTGTTTGTATTACCATAGTTTTCCGACAAGTATCATGATTAAATGGTGTATAACGTATCTCAAATGTATAAGAAAATTAGAAGAAAAAAACCATACCCCTCTAAAGTTTCCAGTGAAATCCGTGCTTGCTTGAAATCCGTTCTGGACGATCCTCTTGTTTGTTAACATTCTTAACTCTGAATCAGGCTTTAATTGGTTTGAATTTGACGGCATCCTTAATATTTACACCTGAGCAGATAAAACTCGCGGTTATGGTAAGTGCCGTGACATTTCCCAAACACCCACTAAACGCTGCCAATCACAACACACTGGGCCAGCCAACCAATCACAGCACATTTCAGAAAGAGGGGCTTCATCGAAACAGGAACTATACAGCATGTTCGAGACAGACTAGGAAGAGAGGAGCTGTAATAATGTAAAATATATAAAAAAATTATGTGTTTTTTTAACAATCAAATATAAAAGCATATTCTAGTACACCCCAAAACCAAAATCAAGACTTCGTAAAAGGGCATAATAGGATCCCTTTAACCCCTTAACGCCCACTGTCGCGAATTTGCAACAAACCCCTTCCATTCAGACTGCAGGCGAGATAGCGTGTGTTTTCCCCCAATGCCTGTTTGTGCACATTCGATACATACCTAGGAACATTTTGCACGCACTGGTTTATCGTAGGAGCGGTCGGAGTGGGAACTACATCCCAGTTCACCGAAGCTAATATTTTGTTTTGCAAAATCGCATATCAACGTGCGCAAATGTGGAGAAATTTTCCAAAATGAGTTAAGTTGTGCTAAGATAAAATATGTACCAGCTTATTGATTGCTTCTATAGCTATGTTATTCATATAGACTTCATGTGACGAATATTTTTTACGTACTTTGTAGATTTCTGTTTGTAGCAAATTTGCGACATTGGTCCATAACGGCTGGATTGGGCTAATGGCTACATATTATAATAATGCTGTATTTAGATGGTTTCAGCCAAAAAAAATATTTTTTTTTTTCCCCACAAAAAAATAGCATGTTAGGATATAACAC
The DNA here is from genome assembly GCA_021464565.1 of Rutilus rutilus. NCBI lineage: Eukaryota > Metazoa > Chordata > Actinopteri > Cypriniformes > Leuciscidae > Rutilus > Rutilus rutilus. The sequence continues at coordinate 3,558,760 of JAJAQA010000017.1, read as the reverse complement.
TATAAGAATATATAATGTATGCACTGGAGAAACACGGAAAGAGTTAAACAGAGTGTAACATGGATAAAAAACTACTTGTCAATGTTAGGGAGTAGGAGCGTGTTTTGTTTCTTGCTGTGTCAAGATTCATTAATCTTGACAAAGTTTATAAGTATAAAGTTTATAAGTTCTAACAACTTAGTGCCATGAATAAAATCTACATTCCTGAGATGGGAAAATGTGTTTTATTAATTTTTCCATTTTGTAAAAAAATACCCTAAATGCCTGTTGTCGCAAATTTGCAACATACCAAAATTTCTATTTATTTGTTGTGCAAAAGTGAAATTGATAATCTCAACATTATTTACCATCTACTTAAAGTCAAAAACACACAGAATATTTTTTTTTATATACAGCTTTATAAATTCAGGCGGTCTAGGGGGACCAAAAATTTGGTCAGTTCTGTCTATTTTTGTCACGTTTCCATTCATGTTTGGACTGTGTTGTCTTTGTTTTCAATTCACTTGTCTCACCTGTGCCTTGTTAATCACCTCGTTTAGTTATCTCGTTTGTTTTGCCCCAGCTGTGTCTTATTTCCCTGATCTGTTTCCTTGTGTATTTAAGTCCTGTGTGTTCCTTCAGTCCTGGTCGGTTATTGTTTGTGCACCAGCACACTGTTTCTTGTTTGTTTTGAGTTTTCTCGAGTTAATAAACCTTTGTTATTTTGGTACTTCGCTTGGCTTGTCTCCTTCCTCACCCGGACCCTGACAATTTTCTTATTTAAATCCATTAATTAAGTTCTGAATAAAAAACAAATATACTGTAATATTGACAGTCAAATAAAGAATTGTGGAGACTAAAATACTTTGTTAAATTGAAACTTAATTTTAGATAAAATTGTGTGTTAAACGGGAAAAAAAAGTGCATGAGTGTCAAATTTAGTGACATTGCAGAGGCTTAAATCATAAATTTCACATATAGATCTGACCAAGCTGTGGCGATAATAAGGAACACTTAAAATTGCCAACATTATGTTTTTGGTTGACTGAAAGGGGATGTCATGGGAAAGCCAGGGCTGTGTTTCTCAAAAGCATCACAATCTAAGTTGATTGTAGAGACCATTGGCTCTAATCTACTTTCGAGAAACGAAGCCCTGGGCAGTTTCCGCAGTGGTTATTGAAGGTAAACTAGTCTTCTAAGATGACTAGATCAGTAGTTAAGACGTAACTTTAACTCTCTCACAGACCCTATTAAACCAGTTACAGTGCACATAACTCGTTCATACGCACTAGCAGTTGATTTATGACTTATGACGCATGATTCATTATTTATAAACCATCCCTGTCAGTCATGATGTTTGGACAGATCTGTTCTCTCAGTCTATCAACTATAAAATGAATTGAATTGAACATTTTGTTTTTGCAAAAGGTTTCTAACCTGGGCAGGTTTCTGTGCATAAGGTAACTCTGAATATTAAACAAAATGCCTTATATCTTTATATTCCATAATTTCTCTTGCTTTCATCTCTATTCTAGCCTGTATTCAGAATAATCTTGGCACTTTGCATTATAGCCCGTCTCATGTTACTGCCTCCTTAACACGAATCACTTTGCTGTTAAGATGAATTACTTCACTTCCCTCATTTGTAAGGAACTTTCGATAGAAAGGTAAATAAATGTACTGTAAATGTAGCGAGAAGTATTCATGTGTCAGAGGAAAGGTGTAATCTATGGAAGCTTGTTTCCGCCATAGAATAAAACATTTTAAGAGATAATTGCGACTTTTTATCTCACAATTGCGAGTTTACATCTCGCAATTCTGACTTTATTTCTCAGAATTGCGAGATATAAAGTCAGAATTGCGTGAAATAAAGTCGCAATTGCGTGTTATAAGTCAGAATTGCGAGATATAAAGTCAGAATTGCGTGAAATAAAGTCGCAATTGCGTGTTATAAAGTCAGAATTGCGAGATATAAAGTCAGAATTGCGTGAAATAAAGGTCGCAAATTGCGTGTTATAAAGTCAGAATTGCGAGATATAAAGTCAGAATTGCGTGAAATATAAAGTCGCAATTGCATCTTATAAAGAATTCTGACTTTTTTTCTCGCAATTGCGACTTTATATCACGCAATTCTGACTTTATAATACGCAATTGGAGAGATATAAAGTCAGAATTGCATGATATAAAGTCGCAATTGCGTGTTATAAAGTCAGAATTGTGAGATAAACTATTCTGAGGTAAAAATAAAAGTGGTCTGACGTCTTTTTTTTCCCCTTAGAATTGGACTTTATATCTCACAATTGTGAGTTTATATCTCACAATTCTGAGAAAAAAAGTCCGAATTCTGACTTTATAACACGCAATTCTGACTTTATTTCACGCAATTGCGACTTTATTTCACGCAATTCTGACTTTGTATCTCGCAATTCTGAGAAATAAAGTCAGAATTGCGAGATGTAAACTCGCAATTGTGAGATAAAAAGTCACAATTATCATTTTTTTTTTTTTTTTTGTGGCGGAAACAAGCTTCCATAGTAATCTACCTGACAGGTGTTCACAGGATCACTTCAGGCGACAAATCAAACCCTTATGCAAAAACATCTTATGTAAGGAATAATTGACTCCAGACAATTGAATTATTGAAAAATATTTCATACTCTGCTACCACCTCGGGTGTGCATTTTTTTCAATAATTTAAAGGTATGGATTGCTTATTCTGCTTATATGTACTACGGTTACCACACCTCTCAAAACAAGTGTTTAGAAGTCTTTAAAAAGTCCACATTAAATTCAAAATAGTTAACATGTTTGGCAGAGCTAATGACTGTCATTCTGAAAGATGTCTAGCTGGATGAGAACAATATATGTACCAAGTTTGGTGACTGTAAGTTAAACTGGCTAGACCATTTTAGTCACAAGACGGTGCTACTGAAACCAAACTCCTCCACTTCCCGGCACACTCATTTCTTAACTGTTTCTGTGATGTGTGTGACGAATTAGATTTAAAGCAAATCGGTAATCTTTTTTATTCAAGACACCAAATGTCCTTTTGCAGTTTAACATCAGCCGTGTCTCATATTTTTTCGGACCAAGTTTGACATGATTCGGATAAATATTAAGTCTGTCGTGAATTATATCCAAACTGGCCAAGTTCCTGTTGGATAGAGGTAGTGAATGTCAGTGTAAAAGTGGAGGAAAAATACCAATCATGGGCCTTTTTTAAAATCTTGACCTCATGAAACAAAGAAAGAACCATGATTTCAATCATTTGAATATCTTTTTAAATAGCACTTCTGAGGTACGATCACCCATTTGTTTCTAATATTAAACAAATCAGTGTTTCTCATTTTGTAATATCCTATATGTCATGTTCAAGAGCCATAGTGTCACAATCTCACTCATTTTGGACTTTGTTTCTGTTTGCACTTTTCCCCTGTTGAGTTTGTTGTCATGGTTGTTAATTTGATTTCGTCACTCAGTTCAGGTGTGTGTCATTAATTATCCTCGTTTGCATGTATACTTAAGTTCCTCTGTGTCTGTTCATTGCTGTTGGGTCTCGTTTATATTAGATGTGTTGTATGCCGTTCTCTTTGTGTGGATTATTGCTTGTGGATTTATTAAATACTGCCTTTTGCATTCATTATGCAAGTGTTTGCGTGCACTCTACTAGGGATGGGCTAATTAAGCCTCATGAAGCACTGAGGCTTTCCCCTGATTGTTCCGGGAAAAGATTCGAAGCATCAAGACTGTCGAAAACCTTACTCTTACTGGAAAGGTCACTCAGGGCAGAAATACACACACACACACAAAAACGATATATCAGCTACTAATAAAACAGGCAGTTATCCCCTACCTACCGTTAATACCAATAAATATTCTAATCTTCAAACATCTATATAGATCTTAATCTTCAAACAGAAACCTACAGAGGGTACGTATGCAATTAAATCTGGAAGAGCAGCCAAGATATTAGTGACTCCCCCGCAGCCTCAGATGTGCAGTGCCTACTTGTATGATGCTGTGATACTGTTCAAGCTCAACTATAAAAAATGCATTGCTATCCCTAATTGGGGAAAAACTGTACTGCATTTATAAATATTTACAGTTCGTTTTTGAGTTGCCCCCAGTTCTTGCATGGGTTGACCAATCGCAGGCCAAGGAATTGCAGTCTGAAAGACCTGCTGAAGATTCATCCTTAAAGTTGAGACAAATTCACAGTGTTTCTGTTTCGCAATGGGAAATGCACGATCCACTTTGTGAAACAATCGGCCATAACTAATGAAAGTACTACCATTGTTGCTTTTCGAAAAGTGGCCCATCAGGTCGACCCCAAGCATATATCCTGGTTCTTTCACTTCTGTCGAAGACATCCTTGGGGTTTTATATTTGGGGGTTTATACTACTTCCATTTAGAGCACGTTTCCAAACATCGTTACGAACAGGGCTTGACAAACTTGTTGAGATACTCGTTCGACTTAGCCATTTACCAACTTCGGGCAGACAACACTGAAATGTTCACATTTCTCAATTAATTCCTCTGTCTCCCTAGCAGAGACAAAACTAGGAAATTCTAGGTTAATGGGGGTCTAATATTGGAAGCGACTGGCATATTTGAAGGTGTCATTCTCTGAAGAGGTTGCTACAAATGGAAAATGGATCACTGGGATGCTGGTTTTCCTGAGATGAGCCACTTCCTATTTCCATTGCTCACCCCTTCTTTGTGGATGATGTTTTACAACTCCTTGCTCTAATTTGGCCAATAATTCATGCATAAATGTTCAGAGTATATATCGTCAAATTGCTGACTCATTGGGTCGCCTTACAGTGAGAAGGTCTGCAGTTTGAATCTCAGGTGAGCCAGGTGTGTGTGTGTGTGTGTGTGTGTGTGTGTGTGTGTGTGTGTGTGTGTGTGTGTGTGTGTGTGTGTGTGTGTGTGTGTGTGTGTGTGTGTGTGTGTGATGGATGGACTGGCCATCCATCCGTCCAGGATGTTTCCCTGCCTATACGGCCTGAAATACTGGGATATAGGCTCCAGCATCCTCACAACCCTACATAGGAAAAGCAGTTTGGAGAATGAATGGATGGATGGACTTAAAGTCCCCCTGTAGTCAATAATTTTATCCATTAAAACTCATCTTAAACTCATAAAAAAATCTTTGTGCCTTAAAATAGCTTGAATGTAACTCTACACCCTTGCCTCATTTAGTATACGCGGTTCTATGAATATGCAAATGAGCCCCGCCTCCACTCACTCACTCAGCTCAGAGATTCACATGGTGACGATCACACATTGATCTGATTGGTTACAAGGTAGTTTGTGACGTCAGAAACACCAGCGATTTCAAAGCGTGTTTTTGAGACTGTCTTTGGTTCACTGCAGTTTTAAGGAGAAAATACTCAGCAATGGTGTCGACTTATGAATGTACACATGATTAGTCTTAAAGCATATTAAAAACACCACATAGACACATAAACAACATTAAAAGCAGGATTTTCACCACTGTATTGTAATGGTCTGATAAGACTACACGATATGTGTCAATCAAGCTTTAAAGATTTTTGTAGCTGTAGGTGATTCTGTAATTTACATGCATATGTTTATAACTTTCTGTCTGATCAATGACAGAGGATCAGTAAAATTGTAAATGTTGCATTTAACTGATCATACAATGTTGTGATGGTATAGATAGATTGCTGCTTTATATTCAGATCTACTTAGCTAGGTCAATATAAAGCAACAGTTTCACAAATCTTTTAGAAAAAACAATTTTAAAAAACATTTCCATTCCATCATCATGAATATAACAAACACGAGATCTGTAGTAGAAGCCCAGTGACCTAAACCAGAGAAAGACTTAGGGACAGACTTTTTGGCACTGTTAAAAAACTATTATCAGGATTTACTAAAGAAAATTAGTGCGGCTAATTATTGCATATGCATCTGTTGAAGTTTCCCTTTCAGACACAAAATTTATGTGAGGAGAGTATTTAAATGAAACACACAAGGTGATTTACTAAGGTTTGCGCTTGTCAATTTGCTGGTATTTGCACCATTATTTAACGCCCAAAAATAGCATGTCTTAAACCAGACGCTAACCTGCGCTGCTCTTGGTAGATTGTGAGCAGAATCAGCGTTTTTTGCGGATCCGTGTGAATGGGGATCGTTTTGACAATGGTGCCGTCTGTACGCGGAAAACGTCTCCATTTTAAGCATATCGTTGTCGTGTAAACGTGCCCTTAGTCTGCACTGAATACTTCCCCTTCTCTGTATAGTCAAAGTAACCAGCTGTCCACATTCCACACTATTAGTAGTGTAACTGAGAACTGGGGAAACCAAGAGGGAAAAATGAGCTTCCCAGCCAGAAAACTCCGACAATGATATGAGTAAATGATACCCAATTCTATTTGACATACTAAACGCTTGCTCTACTTTCAACAACATGACAAATGGATGAGGAAAGACTTATCATAAAATGACCTTATTGGAATGAACATTCACTTCGACACATCCAACATTTTCCTTGCCCCAGTCACTTTTTACTTGCTTGCATGATCTTATCATCAGAAGGTTCATGGGAATGCATCTCAGGCCACAGGCAGGGAATACCCCAGACAGATGGCTAGTCCGTCACAGCTCTCTCTCTCTCTCACACACACACACACACACACACACACACACACATTAGCACAATTTAGTTTCTCCCCTTCACCAATGCTGCATGTCTTTGAGGAAACTCCTGGCTCAGTCGGGACTTGGGTTTCCTGCTGTGAGGAAACATTGCGATCCAGAGAGCAACCATGATTTATTCCTTATTCAAGAAGAGTTTTACCAGTTTGCTTTTTCCAAATTTAACAGAGCATGTTTTCAAGAAAAGTCTAAACACAAGTCTTGGTGGCTTTAATGTATTCTCAAGTCCAGATTACTTTGGAAGACTCTGTTTCAAGCACATTTTGCTCAATTATTATTATTATTATTATTATTATTATTTTTATTTTATTTTTTTTGTGTAAAGTAATGTTTATAAAATGCTTATTTTAAAACTAATACTTTATTATTTTATATTTATTTAGTAATGTTTACTATAAGTATTTGGTAACACTTTACAAAAAAGTTCAATTTGTGAACAAAACCCTTATAGATCATTTATTAATCTTAGTAATTACACATCATTATACAAATCAAAAGTTGTATCTGTTAATATTATTTAATGGATCCTGAGCTAACAGTTTTATTGATACTACATTAACAAAGATTTAATAAATACTGAAAAAAAAAATATTGCTCATTGTTAATATTAGTTAATGCTTTAACAAACATTTACGTCTTTGTAAAGTGTTACCAAGTATTGTATTATAACAAATATTAATACTGATAAATTCTCACTATTAACTAACTATTAACTGTGACAGAATAAGGCATTAATATGTGTTTTATAAGCACTAATAAACAGCCAATATCCAAGTCATTTGCATGCTAAGCAACTAGTTTATAGTGAGAATTAGACCCTAAACCCTTATTTTTTTTATTTGTCTCAATTGTAAATATATTATAAATACATGAATAGATAAAACAAAAAAGGTAAGTATTAAACATAAGATCAATCTTCTGTCCACAAATCTTTTTTAGCCTTTAAAAGCAAAAGAAGTTAGATAAGATGGATAGATAAGGAGTTAGATACGTTGAAATAGGTTATATAGTGATTATAAACTCCATTAAACTTTTCCCCCCAGTCTGGAGATATAAACTTCAGTCCAGCTCCAAAAAGCACATAGACCCAACCAATGCTCACACAGTGCTGGTGTTCGTATTTCATTAAACATCTGCCTATATGATGTTAATATGTGAAGAAATACACTTCAAGACAAATGTTTTCAACACAGATGTACTTTTCTAACAAATCCAATCTCGGATGACTGCATTAGTTAAAGTCCCCCTGTGGCGAAATCAGTTTTTAATGTTGTTTATATGTCTTTGTGGTGTTTTTAATGTGCTTTAAGACTAACCATGTGTACATTCATAAGTCGACACCATTGCTGAGTATTTTCTCCTTAAAACTGCAGTGAACCAAAGACAGTCTCAAAAACACGCTTTGAAATCGCTGGTGTTTCTGACGTCACAAACTACCTTGTAACCAATCAGATCAACGTGTGATCGTCAACCAGTGGATCTCTGAGCTGAGTGAGTGAGTGGAGGCGGGGCTAATTTGCATATTCATAGAACTGCGCATACTAAATTAGGCAAGGGTGTTGAGTTACATTCAAGATATGTATGACGAATTTTTTTTTTTTTTTTTACGGAACATTTTTTTAATTATGTCATTTTGGTGATCAAAGATGAGTTTTAAGGGTTAAAATGATTTACTACAGGGGGACTTTAAGCTGATTGGCTCATTGGCATGTAAACCCAACTTGGTTAGCTATTATAATAAGAGTTTACCTCAGTAACATGTTAACTTGGTTGTCCATAACAGACCTTAAGTTCGCAAACGTTTTCCAGAACCCTGCTATTATCCAGGAGTGCACGCATACAAATGTTATCATATTAATCAACTGACAAAATCATGTTTTGTATTTTTTTTTAATCTTTGGATGATGCTAAGACACTAATTCATGCATTTATTTTGTCCTATCTTATTGTAATATACTGGAGTATAGCTAACCTATAATTGATACAAAATGTAGCAGCCAGAGTACCAATAAAACTGAAAAGGACATTACACCGATATTAAAGTGATATTACAGTGATATACATAAACTGATATTACACCGGTTTTAAAGAAGTTGCATTGGTTCCAGTTCACTATAGATTATTTGATTCATTTATAAAACACTGCATAATCTGGCACCTTTATATGTTACAGACTGTCTGTCAAGATTCCAAATTCTAAGATCCTCTAGTTCTTTGGCACATATACAGTAAATCTTAAACAGCCTGGTGGTGTTTCTTTCACCCACTATTGTCTACCAAATGAAGCGAGAGAGGCAACTAGCATTCATATTTTAAAAGGCAGGTTAAGACCAATCCTTTTAAAGTTGCTTATGGGTATATTGATATTGTGTAAAATTGTGTGAACGTGTGTTTATTTTACCTTGTGAACCTTTTATGTTTGCTTTGGAGTATTTTTATATTGATATTGTGTGTAATTGTATTGCCAAAATTATTTTTTACCTTGTGAAACACTTTGAGCTGCCTTTTATGTACAGTATGACAAGTGCTAAATAATAAAAGTTTATTATTATTATTATTATTATCAATAACTTGATAGTAAGAAACCTTTATTAACCTGCACCATGACTTCAGAAAGTTAACTACTGAATGTCTTAATAACTGAGTATTGTTGATCTCCTTCCTTAAGTAAAATTCCCTAAGGTTTCGGAGGAAAAACTTCCATTGGACAAGCCTATCTGTATTTTGCTGCTCTCTTAAGAAAATTGGTATTAATCGAAAACCATCACATGTGTCGGAAGCGCTTGACGAACACACAGCCTCAAAAGGACGGCTAAATGTAATCCACCGGAGAGTTCTGCATTTGTGCATCATCCAAATGAGTAGGATGACACTGCAGTGATTTCAGCACTTCTCAGAGGAAATAACCTTATTGTGCCCACCCAAATCAAAGTTTCTTTTCAAAGTAGAGATATCTGAATATTCTTCCAAAAACTTAGTATTATTAAATAAAAAATGACTCTCTGATCTAAGCACTGATATAATGTTTGACAAATGTGAAAAGTAACTGAAGATTCCACATTTTCCACACAGCTCCAGATAAAAAGTAAAGCATGCATTTTCTTTGAAACATAATTTTTCTTATGATTTCGGTCTTGTTGTATTTCAAATTAAAAGAACAAGTGGGCTTATGTCATGTTCAGGCTTAAAGGGTGATGTGATGATTGAGAGGTCAGCCTGGGTCAGGGTAAATATCTGATCTTATGTTGGCCCAAACAATGCAAAGTGTTTGAAAATGGGAGAAGGTAGTGCTTAATTTCCAGCTAAATTCCAGTTAAAGGTAAATGCACATTGCACTTATCATCCCCAGGGCCAAAACTAAACAAAAATACTAAACAGAGATAAGTCCTAGCAATCTACGAGAAAGAAATATAAAATCTGACTGACTTTAAAGGAGTAGGTCACTTCAGAATAAAAAATTCCTGATAATTTACTCTCCCCCACGTCATCCAAGATGTTCATGTCTTTCTTTCTTTAGTCGAAAAGAAATGAAGGTTTTTGAGGAAAACATTCCAGGATTGTTCTCCATATAGTGACTTCAATGGGGTCCAACGGGTTGAAGGTCCAAATGTGAGTTTCAGTGCAGCTTCAAAGTCTTGACACGATCCCAGCCGAGGAATAAGAGTCTTATCTAGACAAACCAGCGGCCATTAAAAAAAAAAAACCTTTATATACTTTTTAACCACAAATGCTCGTGTTGCAGCTGTGACCCGACACACATTACGTGATCACGTTGAAAGGTCACGCGTGTTCCAGTTCAACCAACACTAGGTCGGTTTGACTATGTTACACGTGACCTCTCAGCGTGAATAAAACCAGAGCCCGTCTACGGAGAGCCTGTCCACTCCCTATTAAGCCCTATTGTACCGAATTTTGGTTGTAGTACCACCAGAGTTCCACTGGGGGCGATCGCCATGAGTGCAAAATGAATGGGAGTCAATGGGCCTAGACGGCTAAATGCTGTCCACTTCACCCGATTGCCGTTGAGAAATCTCAGATGTGATTGTAGATTTTGCAAGTTCAACATGGGTTTTAGGTCGAAAGTTGAATGAACGAGTACTTATGTCGTTTGGATTTCTTACAGGTTGAGTTGTTGTTGCCCATAACACGCTAGCATTCTGCTAAATGACGTCAGCATTCTGACGTCATTGACATTTGAAAGACTTTTTAAAGCAAATAAGTGACTCTAAAAATCTAACACCCAGCAATGTGTAATTTCTTTGCATCTCCTTTCGAATACAACATTCAAATTACTAGACAAAAATTATAATCCCTGAGAAAAGTGGATTTTGAGGGGTATAACCGCCATTGACCTCCATTCATTCTGCCATCTCGTCCTGTGAGCGCCCTCATATGGAATCAGAGTGGAACTGCAACCAGTTCAGAAGCCGGAAGTGTAGTGAGAGTGACACTTCTCGCCATATTAGACATTCTCTGATAAAACTAAACCGAACGTGACTGTGACACTGTGAGGTTTGATGGATGTTCAAAAGAATAATTAAACATGCTAGAGCAGCAGTGAGGGCAGTTGTCAAGAAAAAGTTTTGTAGAACTCGACACAGAAACCGTATGGCCCTGGGGTCTTATCATTCTGCATATAGTTTAATTGATTCCTCTATTTTCTGGGATTGTAGAGATTTTTCTAGGTTCCTTCTTTTGTCTTGCTTAATGCTGGGGATATTCAGCAAAACTTCCAACATAGAGTACTCATCTTAAGGGAATTCTACTGTGTATAAATCTGAGTAGTATTTTTGAAAGGTACAGGTAATTTCATGGGGATCCACTGCTATCTTTTGAGTTGTTTTCCTAACATTATAGGCACTGTATATGCTGAGATGCCACTTTTGGCAAACAAAGGTGGTCAATGAGAATTCACCCCCACTCACCCATATTTAAAATATTTGAATAGTCCAGGAGTGTCCATTCCTTATCCTGGAGGGCCACTGTCCAGAAGAGTTCAGCTCCAACCCCAATTAAACACACCTGAACCAGATAATCAAGGTCTTACTAGGATTACTAGAAAGGCAGGTGTGTTGAGACAAGTTAGAGCTTAACTCTTCTGGACAGTGGCCCTCTAGGACCGATTTTGGACACTCCTGAACTATACAAATATTTTAAATATGGTTGAGTGGGGGTGAATTCTCATTGACCACCTTTGTTAGTCTTGACCTCGAAACAGCTCTGCGTCTTATGTGTTGTTTGAAGTCTGTCACATCCTTCCCAGACAGCAACATAGTGTCGGCTCAGATCCGGGCCACATCTGGTACATGTGGATTCAATGCGTACCAGATGTGGTCCGGATCAGGGCCGACACTATAACATATGTCATTATTGTGATTTAAAAGTCAGAGAGTGCTCAAAGTTGCTGCTATTGTAGAAACCTGTGATACCTTAAGATCTTTTTATGTAAGTGTTGCATAGCAAACATTTTCACATACTGTGGAATGATGGGTTTTAAAGCTTGGAAGTGGCTTTAAATCCACTTCCTTCTGAGGGGGATAAGATAGATTTTTTCATCTTGGCATGATAGTGATGAAGCATGAACATGTTCCTTGTTTTGTATTTGGACTTTTATGTCAAAGTTCTTTTGACGTTGTTCCCTGCTGGCTTTGTATATGGGCTTTTAGTTCGTAATGTTGTTCTGTTCCTGTTTTGTTACCCTTTGTGATTCCTTGATTGTTCGCACCTGTCTCTTGTTATCCTTGCGTTTGAGGCAAGGTCGAAATGGGAATTTCCTAAATACTTCCTAAATATGGCAAATGATTTTGCCATAACACAATAAGAACACTTTGGGTATAAAATTATAGCAAAGCTGATGAAAAGCAAAAATGAAGGTATCACTATATAAACTTAAAGTCTTAGTTTGTTAAAGATGCCGTCATCTTGGAAGTGGCATGAAATGGCAGGACTCGCTGAGGAAGGGATTGATTGATCTGCCCTGAGTTCACAGGTCAAACGGCGTCCCACATGTTATTTTCAAGTAGGAGGTGGAAAAAATCTGAATTCCAAGTTGTCTGGAGGGTAATGTAAGCCCTTGTGTTTCCTCTGTTCAGGGTCAAGTCTTGTCCATGGATGCGTTGGTGGTGTGCTCAGTTCCGGTTCTTTTTTATTTATTTTTTCATTTTTTGTTATTATGAAAAATTAATACTGCATTTGGGTCCTGCTCTACCTTGAGTTCACCCCAACCTTACAGACTGTACCATATACTTCAATGCTTATGACCAAAACAGTCCACTTTAATGAGGTTTATAAGAAGCGTGACTTGCTTCTTTAATAATGTTCTTTAATATAAATGATAACTTTCACAAAAATTAAGAAACTTTATTTTTATGGGGTCTACCATTTTTTTCACAGCACAGCACAGTAAAAAAAAAAGCTATGTACTCTTTTATATTTTCCATTTTTAATGTTGAAAACTAGAAGTACTCATGCTTTTATTTTAATATTTGTGAAAAATCTCTTTATATATATATATTGTAGATCACCAGAAGCTGGACAGGGAGGCTAGGATCTGCAGACTGCTGAAGCACTCCAATATTGGTAAGTTATCAAGCCATCTAAATGAGATCGTAACATAAACTTGTTTTTATATGAAGCCAATTGAAGGCATGATGGGTTTGAGGATCTGAGACCGTTTTTCTATTATCATTTGTAATGCAGAGGTAGGGGGAGAGTAATAATAACTAGCTACATTTCATTGGACATTAGCCCAATAGGGAAACATGTATAATTAATTATGATCAATAAAAGCATTTGGATCGAGTAACTGATTTGGGGGATTCCTGACAGAATCAGCCTCAGACATCTGACTAACAGAGTGAGAATGTCTATAGACTATAATAGGATATAAATCTCTTGGCCATAGACAATTACATGCTCTAACACTTTCAGCTTTCACATACTTTATCTGTGATCGGCATGATTAGGGACTCTAAACTCTTAAACTATTCTAAATCACACACGCAAACACAATTTGTTAGAGGGTTCAAGCTGAAGCAGAGTGGAAAATCAAAAGCATGAAGCTTTTCACCTTTGTGAAACGGTGATGCTTAATGTATCAATTAATAATTAAGATGTATTGCCTGTTTGAAAGAGTGCAATTCTTTGAGGCTCCAGTTCTCCCTGTGTTGATGAGAGAGAATCAGATGAAAAAGGTCTTTGGTGAATGGAAAGGCAAAGCCGCAGCCTGGCACAAACAAACAAACATAAGGGGTCCTTCGAAGACTTCTAGCTCAGCATTCATGTCAGAATTTCAGATTCTTCCTTTTCCCACTGTATTCATAGCCAGGGATCTTTGAAAGCGTGTGTATGTCACACCCTCAGGAGCCCGTAAGGAGCTGTACTTTCAGATCGAAAGTTTACTATCCTTTGTCTTTTATCGGGGTGCTTTGCATATGAAATTGGATTGGGTGTTAACAGAAAAACTTCTTATAATAGTAACCGAGTTAGCAAAATATAATGTCAATTAACATACAGGAAATTAATATTGAAGCTCATACCAAACATGTTATTGTCAGGATGTTATGTTTTGATGTTTGTGTTTGTGTCTTGCCAATTGACCTAGTCCCCTTAGTAGGCCTATGTGTCGGTTTGATTCAGTTCACCTGTTGTTGATTAATTCATTAATTAGTTCCCTCAGTTGGTTGTGTGTATAATAATGCTGCATTCATGCCATGTCGTAATTATAGTGGTTTCAAGATGACAACACGTGACGTTATATTTGGAGCTGGTCACGTCCTCGAACTGGGAATTAAGCGTTTCTATGGCATCCCCTATCAATGCCTAAATGACACATCGTACAAGTAGGAGCTCTCAAACAATTCCCATCTTACAAGTTGTAATTATGAGCTCTACGAGGACGTGATTGCTTTTTACAAGCTGAAATCATGTAATTGTGGTAATTACAACATGGCGTGGACACACCTATACTCCCTGATGTGTTCAGTTCTTTGTCCGGTCTCGTTGATGTAAAGTGGTTGTTTTCTTGTCTCCTGAGTTTCTATGATCTGTGATCTGAAGGATTAAAGAATGTTTGTGGGAAATACTCCTGTGTTGTGTGCGCTTTGTACATTTCCTAAAGAATATGTGAGTATTGCTTCAAAACTCACTGCCACAATGTTACCTCATATCGTTCCCTTTTCATGTGTATGTAACAATTGTGTATGAGTCTTAGTAAAAAGACCACCCCATGTCTCGTTCTGTTGCCGAAATATGGCTAGGTCATGTTATAATGCGGTTGCTAGGGTGCTCTGAATGGTTGCTAAGGCATGGCAAGGCAGTTGCTATGGTAATACTGACTACTTGCTGAACTGAGCGAATAGAGTGAACTCTAGTCTGCATGACACTGAGAATGGTTTAGAGGGATATCTTCGGATGTACAGTATGTACGACTCTTAAAAAATGCTGTCCCTCACACTTTTTCTTTTTGGCCCATGTCTGCTAATCAAATAAATGAATTATTTTTGTTTGTTTGTTCTTGCTAGCTTTTTGTCAGTAGCCTTTTGAGGTGCATAGCCTACTAAAATATTATATGCAAATGGCTTATGACAAGTTAGAGTAAGTAAAAGAGGCAGAGAGATTTGAAATGGATGTGCGCATGGGCATGGAAGGGTTGAGAAGCTAGATCTTTTTTTTAATTCTAGCTCAGAGGTCTTCAATCCTGCTCCTGGAGGGCCACTGTCCTGCAAAGTTTAGTTCCAACCCTAATCAAACACACCTGAATCAGCTCATCAAGGCCCTCCAGGAGCAGGATTGAAGACCTCTGTCTAGCTCTATGGCTGCAGAGATTACTTTAATTAGTTTCACAGCGCAATCTAATGGCCGATTCTCACCAGATTTGGTACACAGTCTAATATATACAGTCTCTATGGATCTGCCAAATTTCATAATCATCAGTCATTCACAAACTGAAGATGCAGGAATTTGATTGGCTACTGGCGGCCATTTTTGGTGCTTTGTGCGATTAAGGTTTTATAGGACTTACCCCAAAAAAGATACACATCAAATGATATTTTCCTTGATCAAACAGTTTGAGAAAGCATAAATGGCTTTGTAAATGCAAATGCAAATTACTTTTTGCTTGAACCCCTAATAAAAAGACTCCAAGCAAAGGCACAATATGTTTGGGTGACCATACGTCCTGTTTAACCAGGACATGTCTGGCCAGGATTTCGAGATCGCCCAAAATGCCCGGGATTCGGCTTTTGCTTTCTACAGTCACCATTCATTATGTTAACATTATTACATTATTTGACACTGACACGTGCCAGCTTTGCAGGTCATGCATTCTGCTTCACACGGATCCCGATCGAGACGAAAACACAGGAATTTTCTTAGCAATGCTAAAACGCACATCAACCGATCACTTGTTTAGCGTTCATGTAAACACTACATTCAGATTCACCAACCGGAATCAATTCACTCCTACTGAATCAAAAGGTGTGCATGTAAACAAAATGAATGGCGACGAGAAAGCAAAAGCCGTATCCCGGATATTTTCGGGCGATCTCGAAATCCCGGCCGGACATGTCCTGGAATATGGTCACCCTACAATATGTAAGCGATTAAAATATCCCAAAACCACTTGAACAATGTTATATATTTTGCTGACCTGTGTATTTATATTATCCCAAATGTTTCCAACAATGTTTAAATCAAGAGAAATCAGCTATTTTAACCAGTGTAACCATGTCATTGCGTCGCCTGTCAATGATGTCATATCTGCGATGTCATATCTACCCTCGATTTCCGGTGACAGGTGAGCAACAGTTTAGATACATTTATCGACAGAAAACGAATCATTGTTATATAAATCGACACGGTTAGTCTTATTGTTTCTTGTTTTGCCTTTTCTCCACCAGACAATATATTTGTCAGCAGGGTGTGCAGGAACAGATGATGAAGTTCAAATGTAGTTTTTAATAATCCGCACAACAATAACACACAGGGCAGAAGAGAAACACCTTAACACAAATGTGACCAGACTACAAACAGAGGAAAAGGATGAACTTAAGCACTGACACAATTAAAGGTTATTAACAATACACAGCTGAAACAAACAAACTCATGATGATGGTGACCATGGTAACAAAGAAGTGGCGGGAAATTCAAAAAAAGGAAGACGTGTGACTTGAATGTCCATGAAAGCTAAAACAAACTGACCTTATCTGTAACAATATTGTAAATGTAATTGCATGCCACTTAGCAACACAAGTCATCCAGCTTTTATTAATATGATATGCTAATATCGATCTAGCTTAGCCTACTGCAGTGTGCAACAAGTATCACAGCCACTGAGTGAACGCACAGTGTAGCATTATAACATAACTTTCAACACACTTAAATGTATTTTTAGTATGATTGTTTTGACCAGGTAAAACAGCGCTGCGTTACCCCATAACTTAAATTCATCAAATAAAGTGGCCTGCAATGTCACGTGTCTGTTCTGTCTTGTGCTGCACATGGGTGTTTGTTGTTTTGTGCCATGTGCTCTCCTGTCTATTGTCTAGCCCCTCCCATCTTGTTATCTGATTATTGGTTAATTTATCCCACCTGTCTGTCTCGTTACCCTCCTTTGTTGTTCCCCTATTTAGCCTCCTTGTGTTTGTAGTCTTGTGCTGGTTCGTTGTCCGAGTTACCTGTCTTTGATGTTCCTGTCTGTTGATTATCTGAGTTCTGAGTTTTCTGTATTTTTGTCTGTGTCTGTTAATTAAATCTCCTCTGCACTTGAATCCTCGTCTCTCGCTCACTCGCCCCGTGACAGAACGAACCAGCCAAAATGTGGATTCAGCGGAGCGAGATTTTTTCTTCAGAGGAGGAGAAGGGAAATTCCATTTCCCTATTTGAATATTTCTCCAGATGTGTTCAGAGGACTTTTGAGGAGGAGAGCACCATGTCAGACGGTGATCAGATCGGAGGAGGTGGTCCGGTGGTCCGGAGACGGAGGAGGAGAAGGAAGACCTCCTCTGTGACTTTTCCGGTGGTCCCAGTTCCGGTGGTCCCAGTTCCGGTGGTCCCAGTTCCGGTGGTCCCGAGTCCGGTGGTCCCAATTCCGGTGGTCTCAAGACACAGGAGGAGGAGAAGGGTTCCCTCCATAATTGTTCCGGTGGTCCCAGTTCCGGTGGTGCCTGCCGAGCCTGTGTCTTCGGACAAGATGGCCGCCGCCGAGTCTGTTCACGTCACGCCTGCCGAGCCTGTGTCTTCGGACAAGATGGCCGCCGCCGAGTCTGTTCACGTCACGTCTGCCGGGCCTGTGTCTTCGGACAAGATGGCCGCTACAGAGACTGTTCACGTCACGCCTGCCGAGCCTGTGTCTTTGGACAAGATGGCCGCCGCCGAGCCTGTTCACGTCACGCCTGCCGAGCCTGTGTCTTCGGACAAGATGGCCGCCGCCGCGAGTGTTCACGTCACGTCTGCCGAGCCTGTGTCCCCTGACAAGATGGCCGCCGCCGAGAGTGTCCACGTCACACCTGTCGAGCCTGTGTCCTCTGACAAGATGGCCGCCGTCGAGCCTGTGTCTGTTCCTGAGCCTGAGCCGGTGGTGTCTGTTCCTGAGCCTGAGCCGGTGGTGTCTGTTCCTGAGCCTGAGCCGGTGGTGTCTGTTCCTGTTCCTGAGCCGGTGGTGTCTGTTCCTGTTCCTGAGCCGGTGGTGTCTGTTCCTGTTCCTGAGCCGGTGGTGTCTGTTCCTGTTCCTGAGCCGGTGGTGTCTGTTCCTGTTCCTGAGCCGGTGGTGTCTGTTCCTGTTCCTGAGCCGGAGCCAGTGTCTGTTCCTGTGTCTGTGTCTGTGTCTGTGTCTGTGTCTGTGTCTTTGTCTTTGTCTTTGTCTGTGTCTGTGTCTGTGTCTTTGCCTGTGTCTTTGCCTGTGTCTTTGCCTGTGTCTTTGCCTGTGTCTTTGTCTGTGGTGCCAGTTCCAGTGCCTGAGCCTGTGGTGCCAGTTCCAGTGCCTGAGCCTGTGGTGCCAGTTCCTGTGCCTGAGCCTGTGGTGCCAGTTCCAGTGCCTGAGCCAGTGGTGCCAGTTCCAGTTCCTGAGCCGTTGGCGTCTGTTCCAGTTCCTGCGCCGTGGCCGCCCGAGGGGTCTTCTCCGCCCTGGCCGCCCGAGGGAAAGTCTCCGCCCTGGCCGCCCGAGGGAAAGTCTCCGCCCTGGCCGCCCGAGGGAAAGTCTCCGCCCTGGCCGCCCGAGGGAAAGTCTCCGCCCTGGCCGCCCGAGGGAAAGTCTCCGCCCTGGCCGCCCGAGGGAAAGTCTCCGCCCTGGCCGCCCGAGGGAAAGTCTCCGCCCTGGCCGCCCGAGGGAAAGTCTCCGCCCTGGCCGCCCGAGGGAAAGTCTCCGCCCTGGCCGCCCGAGGGAAAGTCTCCGCCCTGGCCGCCCGAGGGAAAGTCTCCGCCCTGGCCGCCCGAGGGAAAGTCTCCGCCCTGGCCGCCCGAGGGAAAGTCTCCGCCCTGGCCGCCGGATGGACTGTTCGCTTTGCCCCGGCCGCCCGACGGTCTGTTCGCTTCGCCCCGGCCACCCGATGTACTGCTTGTTTCGCCCCGGCCACCAGATGGACTGTTTGCTTCGCCCTGTTCCCCCGATGTACTGTCTCACCCTGGCCCCTTTGAGTCTGTTACCCCCTGTTTCTGTTTCCCTTCTTGGACCTGGCCCCCCGTCCCTCCCGTCCCGCCCATCCCGCCCTGGTCTGTCCCTCCCGTCCCTAGTGGAGCGTCTGGTAGCCGCTCCTTTAGGAGGGGGTAATGTCACGTGTCTGTTCTGTCTTGTGCTGCACATGGGTGTTTGTTGTTTTGTGCCATGTGCTCTCCTGTCTATTGTCTAGCCCCTCCCATCTTGTTATCTGATTATTGGTTAATTTATCCCACCTGTCTGTCTCGTTACCCTCCTTTGTTGTTCCCCTATTTAGCCTCCTTGTGTTTGTAGTCTTGTGCTGGTTCGTTGTCCGAGTTACCTGTCTTTGATGTTCCTGTCTGTTGATTATCTGAGTTCTGAGTTTTCTGTATTTTTGTCTGTGTCTGTTAATTAAATCTCCTCTGCACTTGAATCCTCGTCTCTCGCTCACTCGCCCCGTGACATGCATGAGTAGTAATAAAATAATGTGAATTTAAGTGATCAAACATAACTGTAACAGGTTCAGGGAAGTAGGAGGCAAGAACGGCAAATGTTAAATGTCACTTTAATAATAAAATAAACAACAAAACAAAAGGAGTAGTCCAAGAAAAACGTACCTGGGGCAACATTTTTGCAGAATGCAAAATACGCTGTGTCGTACACGTTTCGCTACAGTTTTAAAGTGAAATGTTCAGTGAGTGAAGAACAAGAAGAACAATCCTAAAAACTATATCTGTAAGAAAAAGACTTCTAGATCATGTTTTCTCTTTTTCTCTTTTCCATGCAAACCACAACCGTCGATTCTTCACCAGTGCGACTGCATGACAGCATCTCAGAGGAAGGCCACCATTACCTCATCTTCGACTTGTAAGTTTCTCTGACCAACCATACCAGATAAAAAGCATCTTAGCATTTTATATAAACTATAAATTGGCCTAAAAAAGGCCCATGTGAGTAAATGCATGATTTGTTTTCAGAAATTGCTAAATACATTTACTTGCCTGTGCTAATGTCAGGGTTTATGTGGGAATAGCTAATGACTTTGGGTGGGCACAATAGATATCTTTCTTCATATTGAAATAATTACAGCACTTACTGTATGACACCTTCATAAAACTATTGTCTTAAAATTGCCAGATGTTGAAAAGCATAAGGGTGTTTCTTAGACTTCAGGCATTTTAATCTAACAGTGATTATTAGAACTGACAAAGTTCAGCTTTTGGTGACACTTTATTTTAACATGCCCTTTTTACAGTTTAATTACACATTGGTACAGAGTAATATTAATTAACAACATGTAGCCTACTTACTATAGGCTTAGGGTCTGTTTTAGTGTTAGTTGCTTGTAGTTACTTTACTTGAAGGGGTGTGCATAAGACTGACATGACACCGTCATAATCATGACATGACACGTCATGAATATGAAGGAGGTTTTATGCATGTTTATGACAAATGTCATTAAGTGTCATTCGCTCAATTATGACATTTTTAATGCAAATATGACATTGTGTGAGATGTCTTTGTTATGGCAACTTGACTTTACTAAGACAACACAACCTGTCATAAATATGTCATAAACATGACATAGCAGATTAATTATCAAACTTAAGAAACCACTTAGCTTTATGGGTTAACATTTCATTAAACTGTCATGTGGTTGGTTTTGACATTGGCTGTCATGAAGCCATTATAACATTTTAATGACAAATTAAATTTGTACCACTGTAGTTGAGGTCAAGAAAAACATTCATGACACAGTTATAATGGCCTCATGACAGCCAATGTCAAAACCAACCACCTGACAGTTTAATGAAATGTTAACCCATAAAGCTAAGTGGTTTCTTAAGTTTGATAGTTAATCTGCTATGTCATGTTTATGACATATTTATGACAATTTATGTTGTCTTGGTAATGTCAAGTTATCATGACAAAGACACTGACAGGTTATGATGTATTGGTTTATGTCAAGTTGTCATAACAAAGACATCTCAAACAATGTCATATTTGCATTAAAAATGTCATAATTGAGTGAATGACACTTAATGACAGTTGTCATAAACATGCATAAGACCTCCTTCATATTTATGACATCTGCCATGTCATGATTATGAAGGTGTCATGTCAGTCTTATGCACACCCCTTCAAGTAAAGTGTTACCCTGGTTTCTTTATTGTCCGTGCCAGGTCGAATGATTGGTACTGTATCCACATGGTTAGGAAACTTGGTATTTCATTGGCACCATGCCCTTAATAAGTTCAGTGCCAGCACCACCTAGTTGCCAAAATATAACAATGTTTAAAAGTGCTTAAAATTTTTTTTTTCATTTCTGTTAAATTTGGCCTATTATGTGGAGTACTAAATCTGCTATGGTCTGCCATATTACAAATCCACCATTTTACATTTTAATTAAGCATTTTTTTTGTTTTTTACTTCTTTTTAAAATGTGGCTCACGTCATTTTGACACCATGCCAATTTATAAAAAAAATATTTTTGATTGTTGTCTAAAGCCTTAACAAATCTAATGACTTTAGTGACAGTAAAAGCAATTTACGTTACATTAGCAATTCTGCTCGTTTTTAATACCTGAAACCTATAGGTTTAATACCTATTTTTATACCTGAAATCAATATATGCAATCACATTTTTAGCCACTGTTTTGCTTGACCCCATAATTTCTGAATGCAGCTATATGATTTATTTTATTTTTGTACTGTCACAAAAACACCCTGGTATACACCATGTTAGTAGACGAATTAAATGAACTTGTGAGAGTGTGAAAAGTTCACAGGGTCAGACGTTCCTATAGAAGTATAATAAATAATCCTTCAACTAGTGCTGATTCTTGTCGTCTGGTCCAGAGTAACGGGTGGTGAGCTGTTTGAAGACATTGTTGCCAGGGAATATTACAGCGAAGCAGATGCCAGGTGGGTGGGCTATCATCAGCATAACACAAACTCACTCTATGTATAAAAGCATTACACAAATAATGTCAAATATGCAAATGCATAAATGCACACTAACTTAAATAGTCCAAAGTTAAAAGGATAGTTCACCCAAAAATTAAAATTCTGTCATTATTTACTCACCCTCAAGTTGTTCCAAACCTGTATAAGTTTCTTTGTTTTGCTGAACACAAAGGAAGATATTTGGAAGAATGTTTGTAATCAACAGATCTCGGTCCCCATTGACTACCATAGTATATATTTTTTCCTACTATGGAAGTCAATGGGGACCGAGATCTGTTTGATTACAAACATTCTTCCAAATATCTTCCTTTGTGTTCAGCAAAACAAAGAAACTTATACAGGTTTGGAACAACTTGAGGGTGAGTGAATAATGACAGAATTTTCATTTTTGGGTGAATTATCCCTTTAAGTCTCCTTGTCTTGACTATCCATAAAACTGCCATTTTTGCATTTTCATCAGACTGCATAAAATTCACTTTAGTAAAACAGAAAATAGCTTTCTTATTGTTACAGTAAACAAAGCAAAAGAAACTGGAATGTGTACATTTGACAGGTCAAAATGGATCACATAGTCACGTGTCGAAGTCCAGTGTGGCCAATATATTCCCCTGTATTTGAGTAAAAGTTTTCTCTCTTTTTCTTTTCTTTTTTTGCCTGAAGCCACTGCATACAGCAGATTTTGGAGGCTGTTCTTCATTGCCATCAGATGGGTGTCGTTCACAGAGACTTAAAGGTATTTTAATATGATTGACCATAAATGTCTATTAGTAGCACTCATTATGGGCCGAGCACAACAAAATATATGCTGCAAAAAATATATCATTAATTTGAAAAAATGTTTAATTGGTTTGAATGAATGATTAAATACTTCACTTGTTTCATCACTGGATGAATCAGCGTTTTTGAACGAATCTCTTGAGTGAATGATTCAATGACAAACACATTTTTTTTAACAGTCTTGTCGCCACCTACTGGTGTAACGATGTAATCGGTACAATCTTTATTTAAAGTCTCAAGTTACTTTTAAAAGATGGCTTCCGTAGACATCAGTGTTTATATCCGAACTATAAACTTTATTCCCAGTACTTCTGTGATAATTTGAACTAGAAAAAAAAGTTTGTTGGACAAACTTTAAGTTGGCTTGAGAAAGCCGGACCAGTGAGTTTGAAGAAGTTAAAAGTAGTTAGAAGTTTAAAGTAGTTAGAAGTTTAAAGTAGTTAGAAGTTTAAAGTAGTTTACATTTTGATTGATAAATTAGTTAGAAAGAAAGAAAAGTTAGAAAGAAAGAAAGATTAGTTAGAAAGAAAGAAAGAAAGAAAGAAAGAAAGAAAGATTAGGTATAAAGAAAGAAAGAAAGAAAGAAAGAAAGAGAAAGAAAGAATGAAAGAAAAAATAAAAAAAGATTAGGTTGAAAGAAAGAATGAAAGAAAAATAAAGAAAGATTAGGTATAAAGAAAGAAAGAAAAAGATTAGGTAGAAAGAAAGAAAAAAAGATTAGGTAGAAAAAAGAATGAAAGAAAAAAGAAAGAAAGATTAGCTAGAAAGAAAGAAAGAAAGAAAGAAAGAAAGAAAGAAAGATTAGGTAGAAAGAAAGAAAGAAAGAAAGAAAGAAAGAAAGAAAGAAAGAAAGAAAGAAAGAAAGAAAGATTAGGTAGAAAGAAAAAAGACAGATTAGTTAGAAAGCAAGAAAGATAGAAAGAAAGATTAGTTAGAAAGAAAGAAAAGTTAGAAAGAAAGAAAGAAAGAAAGAAAGAAAGAAAGAAAGAAAGAAAGAAAGATTAGTTAGAAAGAAAGAAAGAAAGAAAAAAGAAAGATTAGTTAGAAAGAAAGAAAAAAGCAAGATTAATAAGAAAGAAATTAAAGAAAGAAAGAAAAAAGACAGAAAGATTAGTTAGAACGAAAGAAGAAAGAAAGGAAGAAAAAAGAAAGATTAGTTAGAAAGAAAGAAAGAAAAGTAAGCAAGAAAGAAAAGAAAGATTAGTTAGAAAGAAAGAAAAAGAAAAAAGAAAGATTAGCTAGAAAGAAAGAAAGATTAGCTAGAAAGAAAGAAAGTAAGATTAGGTAGAAAGAAAGAAAGAAAGATTAGGTAGAAAGAAAGATAGATAGAAAGAAAGATTAGAAAGAAAGAAAGAAAGAAAGAAAGAAAGAAAGAAAGAAAGAAAGAAAGAAAGAAAGAAAGAAAAAAGAAAGAAAGA